>JAAALK010000285.1:85248673-85826885 GCA_019279435.1 Zizania palustris
GAACGAGGATGCTTTTGCCCCCGACGCCTCTCGTGCTGAGCTTCGAAGCTAGGCCCTTGCGGATGTGTTGAAGTTTTCACTTCCAACTTAACTTCTTGCAGTATTGACGGAGTCACAGCAGTTCTCTGAAGCCACCCCTCTTCTGACCTCGAATATTCCTCGAAATAAGACATCAACTGAGCAACAGAAGATATCTTTTTCCTGTGAAGTTTATCGAGGAGGCTCGCATGAATAACTCCCTCTTGAGCTGCGTCAACTACAGAAGACGTAGTTAACCCTCGAATTTGCAACTTCGTATGAGCGAAGCGCTTCAAATACTGTCTTAAAGTCTCCCGGGGAGCTGCTTCACCTGGAAAAGACTTCCTGTTGACATTGGGGGTACGAAGGTACCCTGAAAGTTGCTCACGAACTTCTTCCTCAACTCCCCCCATGATCTGATTGATCCTGGCTTCAGAGACCAGAACCACCGTAGTGCCACTCCTTCGATCATCATAGATCATCCTCAACCCCATGAAATATTTTCCCCCAACAATCATCATAGATCATCGTCAACTCCATGAGGGCTTGGAGGGCGACGCGTTGGCATGCGACGTCGAAGGTTGGAGCCCCAAGTGCTGCCGTGAAGAACGGCAGGTGCTCGCCAGATCCGTGGATGGTGAGGGAGACATCGCAGGGTCCTGCGAACTCTTCCATGTATACCCCATGGAACTTGGGCTCAAAGAGGAACCCAAGGAAGGTGACCATCATGCGGAGCTCCCTGACGATGCCCTCGAAGTGGCGGCAGAAGCTGTGCACTTGGTAGACCGGCATCTACAAAAACAACAAGTTGAAGAAAAGTGAGGGGAGGAACAAGGTTTATAAAGTAGGTTTTCGAGAAATAATTTTCTGCAGCTATTGGCTAGGCTGGTCCGTTTGGCTTCCTACAGTCAAGTCAGCTCTGATACCATCTTGTGATGCCCCGATTTATCAAATCGGAACATTATTGAATTTCCAAAGAAAAACAATAATACAAGAGGTTCAGCATGCGACAACGTACATACGACAAGCATTCATGGTACGCAGACCATATTATTACATAAGAGTGAAATAAAAATAATAATAAAATAAACGGCATGACGAACGCCTTCTTCGGGATCTTTCTTCTTGACTGGGTCGCTACTCCAGACCATCCTCGTAGTAAGCATCCTCTGAATGGTGTGTCCAACGGGTATGAGTACAAAGAGTACTCAACAAGCCACCGCAAATGCAAGTAGTAATGCAAGATGGTAACAAAGGAAGGATAATGGCTAAAGTGTTGAAAAGTACATTTTTCAGTTATTGCATTTAGTGTAGTCAAATTTAATCATGCGGAATAATAAACATGAACATCATAATACCATCTAACTCGAGGAGTACGTTTTCCCTCCTCGCACAACAGTCCTTACATGCCAAACCATTATGCACATTCATTCCAAAAGTAAACTAACTGTGGGATGTCACGTGTTGGGGGAAAATGTCTCATCTTCGGGGTTATTGCTAAAGCAGCATGAAGACAGCCAACTAGTTCGAAGATTGTCCGAAGACTTTCTTCGAAGATGCTCGGAACCCGGTTCGAAGCCCGAAGACAGACACTGGTTCGAAGTATGTCTTCGAACCAAAGCTTTTCAAGATCTTTTCTGCCAGCTAAGATGGAAGACTTATCTTCTTTCTTATTAGATTAGTCTTTTACCATTTTAGCCCTATTAAGGAAACCAAATAGTTTCCTTAATGTCGGTTGTAATAGAGGGGTAAATAGGTCTTTTCCTTAATGTTTGGGCCTATAAATACCCCCCATTTCACCCTGTAATAGGGACCGATTACAAGTGATTCAATACACACTTTCGAACTATTCTAAGCTATTATCCTTTCGGAGGCTTAGAACAGTTTGCTTCGCAAACACTTCGTTTGTTAGTTTCTTTTCTACAGAAACCTGTTAGCGTAATCTTTACGCCAACAGTTGGCGCCGTCCGTGGGGAACCTAGTTCAAAAAACTTCGTTCTCTACCAAAATTCTTGCATCATGCCTCCTAAGCGGAGCGCACCTCGCAATCCCACTCGGAGGTCCTCTCGGATCTCCGGAGAGATACCCTTCGACACAGTCGAAGTCGGAGGGTCTTCGACCATCCCTCCACCTCAAACTCCGCAAGGGGCTTCTATCCCTCGAGGATATGAAACCTCTCCACCAACCCCTTCCATACTCCGACCACCCGGAGCCACTCTACCACCCTCCATTCCGATTCGAACTGATCATACCAGTTCTCAAGACCCGGAAGGTCCTTCCAGGAGGAGATGAAGATAGCCTTGGAGATATGGCCACTCAAATGGCCAATCTTCAAGCCGAGGTAGCAAGGTGGCGACAAGAGGCTGCGAACAGGCTTCGCCCTCAAGCCACCCCAGCTATCCCCGAAGTGCACGAAGACGACGATCTTGATTATCCCGAAGCCCCGGAGAACGCTTCTTACGACAATGAATCTCCGTTGCATCCCGAGCTTCAGAAGGTTCGCTTCGATCCGAAGTTCAAAGCTTCGAAGCTCTGCAAGTATACCGGAGACGAAGATCCCAGTGAGTTTGCGCGTTCTTATGCCCTAGCAATTGAAGCTAGTGGCGGAGACAGAGAAACTATGGCGAAGTGCTTCCCGTTAGCCCTTCAAGGAGTGGCGTTGAGATGGTTCTGGTCTTTAAAGCCAGGATCAATCACTTCATGGTCACAATTGAAGAAGAAGTTTATAAGTAACTTTCAGGGCACCTTCGTGCCCCCCATGTCGACAGGAAGCCTTTTCCAAGTGAAACAGCTCCCCGGAGAAACATTGAGGCAGTACTTCAAGCGCTTCGCTCACACGAAGTCGCAAATTCGGGGGCTGTCCACATCTTCGGTGGTTGATGCGGCTCGGGAAGGCGTCAGTCATAAAGGCCTTCTAGATAAACTGCATCGGAAAAGCATCACCACAGTATCACAGCTGATGTCGTACTTCGAGGAGTACTCGAAGTCGGAAGAAGGTTGGCTTCGGAGGACTACTGCTACTTCGACAGTGTTGACAGAAGTTAAAGCAGAGGTGAAAACTTCGGTTCAGCCGCAAGAACCAGTCTCCGAAGTGCAACATGATAGAAGAAGAGGGCAAAAGCACCCTCGCTCTGAAGTCTTAAACATTGCACCCCCGCAGAAGTTTGCACCAAGAGCTCCACAGTCTGCGGGGAACAAGTCCAGCGGTTGGAGGCCACCAGGGAAAACGGCCGGCAAGGGCCAGACCCTTTTTTGCTGTATTCATGGAGAGAATCGAAGCCATGCAACTGACACCTGCAAGGCTATTCTTACCCTTCGGGGAGAATACTTGGAGAGAACTTCGGGTCGAGGTAGTACCAACCGAAGTCCAGCAGCAGCAGTGCGCTCGGAGCCTGGTCCAGGCTGTGGCGCGGATAGAAAATTTTGATGCTGCAAGGCATCCTCCGGTGGCCAATGTTATGCCACCTCTGAAGCAAGAAGAAGGGCAAGATAGAGGGAAGAGAGTAGTTCTCCCTATCTCCGGAGGAGGTACCCTCGGAAGCATGTCCAAGAGACAGCGAAGAGAGTATGTTCGAGAAGTAGGCCACATTGGGACTTCGTCATCTGCAGCTGCAATGCCGGAGTGGTCTCATGTTCCAATATCTTTCTCTGCGGAGGATGCAGCTGGTATCAAGTTCCCGCATGCAGATCCATTGGTTATTACTGCTGATATTGTAGGAACAGAAGTCTGAAGGGTGCTAATTGACGGAGGTAGCTCGGCAGATATCATATTTGTGCAAGCCTTCGATCAGTTATGCATTTCCCGGAAGCATCTCCTCCCAGCGGCTCGTCCTCTACAAGGCTTCGCAGGACCTCCGCTAGATGCACTTGGCCAGATAGGCCTGGAAGTAACCTTCGGAGAAGGTTTACTAGCCCGAACTGAAGAAGTTATCTTTGATGTGGTGGATGCCCCGTATGCTTATAATGTCATCTTCGGGCGAGGCATGCTGAATCAGTTCGGAGCTGTGGCGCATCACAATTACTTGTGCATGAAGATGCCCACACAGTCAGGAGTTCTGACAATCTTCGGAGATCAAGCCATAGCTCGGAGGGCAGAATATGGTCATGGTCCTCCTCTCGATCCGAGGCAAGTAAACAGTGTCCAAGATAATGGAGAAATTTTTTCAGCCTCCTCCGAAGCTTCGAAGAAGTCTTTTCCAAGACCAAGTCCCGAAGGAGAGATTGCAACGAAGGTCATTGTCAAAGATGGTAAAGAATACACCTTTCAATTTGGTAAAGATTTACCTCCCGAAGTTGCAATTTCCTTGGAAAAGGTCGTAGAAGAAAATTTGGATGTCTTCGCTTGGTCTGACGAAGATATCACCGGAGTCGATCGGGATATTATTGAGCACAGCTTGCTTGTAAACCCGAAGGCCCGGCCTGTTCGACAAGGGCTCCGGAAGATGTCCGCAGAGAGAGCTGCTCTAGCTAAGGACGAAGTTGAAAAACTGTTGAAGGCTGGGATTATCAGAGAAGTGGCCCATACAGAATGGTTAGCCAACCCAGTCTTCGTCAGGAAGAAGTCCTCCGGAAAGTGGCGCATGTGCATTGATTTCACATCTTTGAATAAAGCGTGCCCACGTGACCCCTACCCCATGCCTCGAATTGATCAACTAGTTGACTCCACTGCAGGTTCGGAGTTACTAAGCTTCCTCGACGCGTATTCCGGCTATCATCAAATATGGTTGAAGCGCGAAGATGAAATCAAGACGAGCTTTGTAACTCCTTCGGGAGTCTTCTGCTATGTAAGAATGCCCTTCGGCCTAAGAAATGCCGGGGCTACTTTTTCAAGATTAGTTGCTAAGGCTCTAGGTCATCAACTAGGTCGCAATGTGGAGGCCTATATGGATGATATTGTAATAAAGAGTGCTTTAAAGCACCAACATAGCCTAGACTTAGCAGAAACATTCAATAGCCTTCGGGCATGTGGAATCCGTCTTAACCCCGAAAAATGTATATTCGGAGCTAAGGCTAGGAAAGTTGTTAGGGTACTTAGTTTCAAGCAGGGGAATTGAAGCTAGCCCTACTCAAATAACTGCGCTGCAGAAGATGGCTCCTCCGGAGAATGTAAAGCAAGTGCAAAAGCTGACCGGACGTCTGGCCGCACTTAGCAGGTTTTTATCAAGGTCTGCGGAGAGGAGCTTGCCAATCTTTAAAGCTTTGAAAGGGTCCGAAGATTTTGCATGGACACCGGAGTGTCAGAAAAGCTTCGAAGATATTAAAGATTATCTCAGCAATCTTGCTACACTTACGGTGCCTATTGCGGACGAAACCCTACTTCTGTATCTTGCAGCCACAGGCTCAGCAGTCAGCGCAGTCCTTGTCAGAGAAGCTGATATCAATGGGAAGTTGGTCCAAAATCCTGTCTATTTTGTATCCGAAGCATTGTCAGGAGCGAAGACAAGATACTCCGAACTTGAGAAGTTCGTCTATGCTCTGATAATGGCTTCGAGGAAGCTAAGACATTATTTTTTGGCTCACAATGTAATTGTACCAACTTCGTATCCTTTAGGAGATATGCTCCGAAGCAAAGATTCCACTGGAAGAATTGGAAAGTGGGCAGTAGAACTGGCACCCTTCGGCATATCTTTCCTGGCAAGGACAGCTATCAAATCTCAAGTCCTAGCAGACTTCGTAGCAGAGTGGACTCCACCTGCGAAGTTGACTCCGGAGAAATCAGATGACGGAGTTTGGACTATCTACTCCGATGGGGCTTTCCAAGCATCCGGAGCAGGCATTGGGGCAGTATTAATTTCACCATCAGGACAAAGAGCAATGTACTCCGCAAGACTCAACTTTAAGTCTACCAATAATATAGCGGAGTACGAAGGAATTTTACTGGGACTCCGGAAAGCACGTGCTCTAGGGGCTACAAGGATAATTATAAAAACAGATTCTCAGATAGTAGCAGGGCACGTAGACAAAAGTTTTCAAGTCCGACATCCACAGCTTGCAAAGTACTTGGAAGAAATTCGCAAGATCGAAGCACATTTCAAGGGTATTTCCATTCGGAGTATACCAAGAGCTGAAAACGTGCAAGCGGACATTTTAGCGAAGGCTGCTGCCGGAGCTGTGGATGTGCCTGACGAAGCTTTCTATGAGGAGCTCAATATACCTTCGGTGCCACAAGTTGCTTCTGCAGAGATTCTCTGCATTCCTAGTGCA
The DNA here is from genome assembly GCA_019279435.1 of Zizania palustris. Taxonomy (NCBI): domain Eukaryota; kingdom Viridiplantae; phylum Streptophyta; class Magnoliopsida; order Poales; family Poaceae; genus Zizania; species Zizania palustris. The sequence goes on from JAAALK010000285.1 coordinate 85,254,896, forward strand.
GATTGGAAAGATTCAATCATAGAACTCTTGCAAGGAGGAACAAATTTGCCCGAAGAGCCCCAATTGTCAAGATTAAAGATCAGAGCAAGAAACTATCAGTTAATCAACGGTATATTATACAAGGCCGGAGTATGTTCCCCCCTACTCCGATGTATATCTCAAGCCGAAGGCCAAGAAATTCTCCGAGAAATTCACGAAGGCCTTTGTGGAAGTCATTTAGCCCCTAGAGCTCTGGCAGGAAAAACACTTCGCCAGGGGCTTTATTGGCCCACAATAACAGCTGATGCGGAGAGCTTGGTCCGCACTTGTCAAGGATGCCAGTGGATGGGTCGACGGAGTCATCGCCCACCAACAGCTCTTCAAGTCATTGCTCCGGTATGGCCTATGGCCAGATGGGGTATGGATCTAATTGGTCCCTTTCCGTTAGCAAAGGGAAATCTAAAGTTCGCAGTGGTAGCCATTGAATATTTTTCTAAGTGGGTAGAAGCAGAGCCCTTAACAGCTATCACTTCGAATAATGTACAGAAATTCTTCTGGAAAAACATTATTTGCCGGTTCGGAGTGCCTAGATATCTCACAGTTGATAATGGAACACAGTTCGACGCAGAACCCTTCAGAAAGTTTTGCGAAGACCTAGGCATTCAACTATGTTTTGCTGCAGTGAGACATCCTCAGTCAAATGGAGCAGTTGAGCGAGCCAATGGAAATATCTTATCAGGGCTAAATCGAAGAATAGTAGGACTGTCAAAGGGACTGTGGACCGAAGAGCTTCCGAAGATTCTGTGGTCCATTCGGACTACGCAAACAAGGTCCACAGGTTTTACTCCGTTCAGACTGCTATTCGGAGATGAAGCTATGACTCCAACGGAGCTTAAAGGGGGATCATTTCGTAGCACCGAACCAGACATCGAAGAAGAAAGACAAGCTTCGTTAGATTTGTCAGAAGAGACAAGGCTTCGAGCTGTAGCCAATTTATCAAAGTATCATCAGCAGACGAAGACTTGGTATGACCCGAAGGTTAAGCTCAGCGAGTTAAGGCCGGGTCATCTTGTTCTACGAAGCGTTATAGCACCAGGGAAGTTAGGCAATAAATGGGAAGGTCCATATCTAATCGTCCGCTCGGGGCGCCCTGGTTCATTCAAATTAGCTAATTTAGAAGGTGAAGAGTTAGCACATACTTGGCATGCGGAGCACCTAAAGCGATACTTCGCATAAGGGCTCCTTGTAATTCGCTTGTAATCACCTCTAAATTAATAAAACATACACCCTGTGGTTTGCCCTTCCCCTTGACACTCCTAGTTTCCCGAGCGGACGCGCTGGGACGGAAGTCGATCGAGAGGGAAGCGTCATCAAGCTGGGTTGTATTTCCGGACTTCGTACCCATAAAGTCGAAGCCTCCGGTGTGGTGGCTGAAATCCATCCGGAGCCCAAGCTGATACCTTGTAGGCATCCGTAAAAGAGCCAATACCACATTCTACGGAGTCCAAGCTTCGGCTGGTAGACTTCCGTAAAAAGAGCCGAAGGTGGCCAAATTCTGCGGAGTCCAAGCTGCAGCTTGTCAGACTTCCGTAAAAAGAGCCGAAGGTGGCCAAATTCTGCGAAGTCCAAGCTCCGGCTGGTAGACTTCTGCAAAAAAGAGCCCAAGTTGGCCAAATTCTGCGAAGTCCAAGCTCCGGCTGGTAGACTTCTGCAAAAATAGCCGAAGGTGGCTACAATTTCTACGAAGTCCAAGCTCCGGCTGGTAGACTTCTGCAAAAATAGCCGAAGGTGGCTAAAGCAAAACAGCATTTAAGCCATGAGCTCCGAATGTCTGTTCATATAAGTCCAAAGTGACAAATTTCTTAAGACACTAAAGTGTCCTTAAAGTTATCTTAATTGATTTATTTCGTAAAAGCAAACAAAGGTACCAAGTTACCATTCTTCTGACTACAAATAGTCGAAGATATTTCATAAGATTTCAAAAGATCTTTAAAATCGCAGAGGGGCTCCGAACCCCCAAAAAATTGTACTCCGAAGTTTTTTCTTTGCGCATAACCATCTTTGAATACAGTTCGAAGTTGCTTATACCCAAAGAGGGGCTAGTAAGTATGGAGACAATTTTAAATCGGCATTCATTATTGAAGCAAATATGTTTACAGATTACATTATGAAAAATTGGTATCTATACCAAGAAGGAATCGGAGACCTCTTCGGTCCCAAGAGCTAGGGGTGGAACGACTAGTTCCAACATCGGAAGTTCTAAGAACTTTACGTTTAACTCTCTTCCTCCCCTTCGAAGCTCTAAAATCCTTTTGTTCTTGTTGAAGCTCTGCCCAAGTTCGAAGCCGCTCGGGGCTTCTTTCCCAGCTTCTAAGATCTTCAGATCTTTTATTTCGAGCTTCACCTTCGTCTTCAGACCAATTAGTGTCTTCAGAAGACGAGGTGTTTGCGTCAATCTCTTTATCTTCCTCTTTGATATAAGACAATATGTCTTTGATTACTTCAGGCGCAATAACGCCGGAGTCATCTCGAGGAATAAGAAATCGAGGACGCTTATAACTCTTTAGAAGTTCGAAGGTGTTCCACAGTGAGCGAAGTTCGTTGTTAAGCTCTAACACTTCGATATCTTCCATAAGAGGCAAAGCCTAAAAATTTGACAAACAAGACTTTCATTGATAAATGTTTACAAGCACAAAGCTTTACATGGTTAGAAATCCTAAAATATTCCTAAACCTGCGGGTTCGAAGGAGGTTGACTGCTCGAAGCTTGGCTCCGAACATGCTTCTGGCATTGGCCTTCATCAATCCAAGCCTTGATCGCAGATCGACCTTCGGCTCTCCAAGAAGTTTGGAAGGCTCGCCAAGCAGCAGCTACACCTTCGGAAGGTTTGAGAAGTCGGTCGTCATCGAAGGTGATTGGACCTCTTCCTGCGTCCGGAGTTATTGATCGACCCAAATCCTCGTAATAGCGAAGTAGACCAACAGCAGACACTTGCCCGGAGAGTTCTCCGTATCTAATGCCTGCTGTCTTCATCTGCTTCGCCACCCCTTGGATCCTTTTTAACCGGCGCAAAAGGCTGATATTATCATCAGAAGGGAGAATTCCGGTAGTACCGAAGTACTCCAGGACTTCTAACAACTGATTCATAACCTCCGCAGCCACCTTCTCAGACTTCAACTTGTCTTCAGTCAGCGCATCCTTCGTCGAAGTAACTTCGTCCAAAACCCCAGAAAGCCTAGCATTCTCAGTGGTCAAAGTGTTTTTCTGTGTCAACAATTGGCTAGCTTCCTCTTCGAGTCGGACGAGCCTAGACCCTGCAGTAGCATGCTCTGCCCGCAGTTTGTCAACCTCTGCTCGAAGCACAATCCTTTCCGCTTCGAGCTCTTTCTTTGCAGCTTCCAAGCTTTGCCTGGCCCTTCGCTCTGTTGATATTATATTGTCCATTTGAGTTACTCGACTTTCAGAGATATTAAAATTCCTTTGAAGAGTGCTATTTTCTTCCCGAAGCCGAGCGATTTCTTCGTCATTGCATAGACTTGCATCTCGGGCCAAGACAGTTTGCTGTCAAAATAAAAACTAAAATAAATAATTATTCGAAGATAAATTCTATAATAATTCGCAGTTGCTTCGTACCTGATAGGCTGTACGTTCAATAATGGCATTAAGCTCCGTCCTGTCAGCCTTGCGCAGGATGGCCACTAATTTGGTCTCCCCTATGTCACGACTAGCTCGATCCAAAGGTTCAAGCAAAGTCCGGAGACCAGTTGTTTGCCCTAAGAAAGGAGCCAGCAAGGGGAGCATGCTTATTGCCTCTTGGTCATCTTCGTTCAACGAAGGTGCGGAGCTTTGACCCGCGGCCTTCGGAGCCACTGGAGTTTGAGCCTCCCTAGAAGATTGGCTCTCGTCTGTTGAATCAGATGGAGTTGATTCGGAGCTTATAGCAGGCAGGGGCTCTATTTGTCTTTTGCCTCTTCCAGGTCCCTTTTGAGTAACTCTCGGGGCTGGCTCCGAAGTCGTCGAAGGCTCAGGAATTATTTCCTCCTGACGGACTTCTTCCATAGGAGTGGGCTCTGTTAAATAATGAAAAGTATTATACATAGTATAAAAATTCAAATAAATGCAAAAAGTTCTTCGAAGTCTACCTTCGGCAGTCTGCGGAGGAGTCATCGTCGGACTATTTGGTGGATCAAAAGCTAATTCTTCATCTGAATCAATCGTTAAATCTTGGACTACAGGAGCATCGTCCTGGGCAGTCCTTGTTGCTTCTCCAGGAATCGAAGCCATAGTAACTTCGACTTCACCTTCATTTACAGGAACTCTGTCCTGAGTTACATCTTCTTGAACTACCGAAGTCCTTGGTTGATCAACATTTTCTCCAGACTCCGGTATGTTCGCAGGAATTTCGGCTTGTGCGACCCTTTGAGTTTCGTTCTCTTCCATCAGTTGCACAAGCAATCTCCCTGTTTCTTCTTGGGAGTCGGAAACCGAAGCTCTTGAGCTCGAAGGTGTGAGGTTCTTCGGCTTCCGAGCCACCCTCTTCACCGGAGTTTTTGCTGAACTTGAAGTTCCAGCTTCGGCTTTCCTTTTCTGAGGCCCTTTCTCCAAAGGTGCCCAATCCATCAGAGGGGGAGGAGTGAGTTTCAGCATTCCCCATACTCTGTTAAATCTCTCCCAACTCCCAACCAGTTTAATTCGCCATTCTTTCTCAGTCGGAGTTGGAGCACCCAAGATCTTTTCCGAAGCCCTTATAATCTGTTCTGAAGTAACAGGGGCTGAAGATACTACAAAATAAATAATTCAAGTTAGTTTTCTTCGAAGTAAATATGTTTAATGCATGTTGTTTTCGAAGTTACCTGTAGGACTTGAAGTCAAGTTAATTCTCCGAAGACCACCTTCGGAGTCATCTTCGAAGATGATAGGCCAGTTGGCCATCAGTGGAGGAATTTGAAGGCCGATGAATTCTTCAGCCAAGTCTCTCATGCTAAGCCTTCGGCTAACCTTTTCAAGCAGGTTCAGACGGGCTTCGAATTGGCCTTCGTCGGGACGCACCAAAGCTTCCTTTCGGAATTGGATTTCTTTAAGAGGTCCGGCCAGAGGATTGCTTGCCCCAACTTCGGCATAGAACCATTTCAGAATCCAGTCGGTGTACCATCTGGCGTTGATAGCTTTAGCAGGAAAGCGAAGGGCATACTCATCCCGAAGTCTAAAGTTGATACTGCCAAAAGATATTACTACTTTTTCACCTTCGGGAGTTACGAAGGTTTTCGGCTGGCAGGTTGCTCTATGTAATGCAGCGAAGATTTCCGCCCTTCCTTCACATCCTTCGGCTCTTAAGGCCCACTCAAAGATAGCTAATCTAGCTACCGCATTCGGAGACAGTTGGGGGAGAGTTACATGGAATAGGTCGAGTACCTCCGCCAAAAAGTCCACTGCAGGAAGACCCAAACCAGCTTCGAAAAAAGCTTCGAACACTACTACTTCTCCGGGTCTTGGCACTGGAATCACTTCTTTCCCTGGTTTCCGAATCATAACTCCCGCACCAATATTCCCTCCTACTGCGATTGTCAAGGACTCTCTTTTGCAGGTCGAAGGCCCTAATTCAAAGGACTGCTCTAAATATTTGGTTGATGGAGGGCACAGACCTTGTTCATCGAGGATTTGGGGATTTCTTCCCCCTGCCGCCATGGATGATCCTGCTTGCATCGAGGGTGCCGCCGCCAATGTCGCCGCCGCTGCTGCTACGACTGCCTGCTGCCGAGCCAAGGCTGAAGGAGGCGCAGATCCCTTGGTCTTCACCATCACGATTGCCGGACCGATCTGAGAGAATGAAGACTAGGGCTCAAGAATTCGAAGGCTAGGGTTCAAGAACTCAAAGGGCTCAAAAGGCTTTTGACTGAGAGGAAGCGGTGAAAAGGTAATCGAGTAAGTTCTGGAGTTCTCTATTTATAGCCTAATCTTTCCGTTTGTTACCGTTTGGGCTCTGCCTTTTCGCATTCCCGCCTGTTATTTTCCTCCGAAAATAACGCCTTAAATAGCTTCCGTTAGAAACAGAAACTAACGGCTATTTTTTCTAAGTCTAAAAAGATTTTCGAACTTCCTGAGTCAGTTCTAAGATAGTTCGAAAAGTAATTACCTTATGACTGGTTCGGAGTTCATATCTTCATGCATTTTGGAGATAAAACGAAAATCAATAACCCCTATGATTGGTTATCTTTTCTTTCCGTATACTGCTCTCCTAACGTTACAGGTCTTACGGAGAAGCGTATTCGAGGGGCTACTGTTGGGGGAAAATGTCTCATCTTCGGGGTTATTGCTAAAGCAGCATGAAGACAGCCAACTAGTTCGAAGATTGTCCGAAGACTTTCTTCGAAGATGCTCGGAACCCGGTTCGAAGCCCGAAGACAGACACTGGTTCGAAGTATGTCTTCGAACCAAAGCTTTTCAAGATCTTTTCTGCCAGCTAAGATGGAAGACTTATCTTCTTTCTTATTAGATTAGTCTTTTACCATTTTAGCCCTATTAAGGAAACCAAATAGTTTCCTTAATGTCGGTTGTAATAGAGGGGTAAATAGGTCTTTTCCTTAATGTTTGGGCCTATAAATACCCCCCATTTCACCCTGTAATAGGGACTGATTACAAGTGATTCAATACACACTTTCGAACTATTCTAAGCTATTATCCTTTCGGAGGCTTAGAACAGTTTGCTTCGCAAACACTTCGTTTGTTAGTTTCTTTTCTACAGAAACCTGTTAGCGTAATCTTTTACGCCAACATCACGCAACCCGCCCTTGACTGTGGGCTCGGCTTTTCGAATCACTACGACTCATTTTTAATCTTATAGCAATCATGTCGATACATTGGACACTAGCTAATAGTACTAATAATATGGTGACAAGGAGTTTAGGCTAGATAGCATGGCTTGGGTTGCACATCAAGGTCGGGGGATCCTAGTAAATATATCGTAAGGGTTTCATTTGACTAATGCATGTATATCCTATGTGTTTTAGCGATAGTTTAGTAAAACATAGGTTCAATATGCTCAAAAGATTGGTTTGGTGACTTGCCTTATTCAGCGAAAGGGGAGGGAGGAACTTCGGGAAAATATTCCGGCTCCTCGGCGGCGGCGTAGTCTTCTCAATATAAATAAAATAAATATAACATTCAATTAAACAATCCAAAATCACACAACAAGCATGTAGGTTTTGATTGGGTTATTTAAAGAAAATAAAGTTGTTAAGTTTCTAAAATTCATTTTATGAATATTTTAAAATTAACTATAATGAAAGGTTGTCCTTTATAAAAGAGATAATAATGTGAACAAATTTCATTTTAAGTTTTCTAACTAATTTAAAATAAGAGGTTCAGAGTAAACTTAGTGGTTTCATTATATTAACAGGAAAATAATAAAAGATAAATTTTGCTGAATTTGAAATGAATCAATTTGTAATTTACCCTAAAGAGCATTTGAATACTTTATTAAATAAGCATGAAATATTCAAAGTAAACATACTGTTTTTATTGCATTAACATGTAGAGGATAAAATTATAAATTTTCTGGAATTGAAATGATAATTTTTGGAGTTAAAATGTGCCAGATATGAATTTCACAAGTTTAAAACAGTTTCTGGAATTTAATTTAAATCAAAAACCGGGCTCACGGTGAACCCGAGCACTGTGCGCGTGCGCCGGATCAAGATCCACCGTTGGATCACGATCGAGCAGCCATGGGCGAGGCGGGGGAGTCAAACTAACGTGGATGGCTGAGATTAAAACGTTGAAACGGTACGCGATGGACGGGCCAGATGTGATGCGGGATTTAAATACTAACGAACGGCTCATATTAGAACGTAACGCTTCACCGAGATCTAACGGATCCGATTAAACCACCCGAGGGATTTAATTGCCACTGTCGGATCCATATCACACAGTCGCGATTGAATCCGACACGGCACGGGTACTCGACCTGTGCCGGTCGTCTTCTCCGGCGACAACGAGCGGGCCAGGGGCTACGGCGAGCGACGACGATGGTTCCTATGGGCTAAAATGGAAAGTGGACACTACGAGGATCACGAGGGTACCTTAGGCGAGGCGAGAGGTTGTCGGAGCATGGTCGGCGACGAGGGTAGACGGTGGAGGGGTTCGGGTTCCTCGTCGGCGATGGCGTTCCGGCGGTGTTCGTCATCGGTGGAGGGGTGGCTGAGGTCGGTGAGGTTCTGGCGGTCACGGAGGTGCGGTCACCTAGGGCGGAGGAGGTCACCGGTGACGGCGAGAAGTGACCAGAGTGCGGGCGGCGGTGAGGTGTTAAAAACCAAAATGAGGCGCTCTGGTTTGTTCTCAATGCGATCGAGCGTGCGGGCTGGACGAGGGAGTGGCCGAGGTTTAAATAGAGGCATCGGCAGGGGCAGAGGGGGCGCAATCAGGGGAGGCCGAGAATAAAGCCTCTCTTCAACGCCGGCGAGCTCCTTCCTTGCATGTGTGCGCTCGATCCGGGGCAATAGCGCGTGGGTTAATGAGGGGAAAATGCTGGCGCGCCGCGGGGGTGTTAATGGCATCGGCGAATTAACGCGAGGGGGCTGGCGGGGGCGGATCCGAGGCGGGATCAGGGGCCGGCGAAGTTAGGGGGGTTGGCGCGAGGTGGGCGACGGGTCCGACAGGTGGGGTCCACCAGACAACGGGTGTGGGCGCGATAGCGGGCGGGGCTGACGAGTGGGGTCGGGTTCGGCTGAGAGCGGGGTGGCGCCGACAGGTGAGGCCGAGGTGGTGGGCGGGCGTGCGCATGGAGGGGGAAGGCCACTGGCGAGTGGGGCCCATGTGTCAGTCTGAGGGCGCGGGGAGGAGTGGGCTGGGCCAGCCGGGAGGGAGAGAAGAGGGGGAGGAGGGGCTCGTTACTGTTTCAACTCTTTTCTGAATAAATTTAATTGCTGAAATTGGTTTAAAATATTTGGGCTACTTCCAAGGGTGATAAAAATTTTTAAAAATTCTCAAAAATATATCTTGGCCTTGGGAACTCATACAAAATTTCCTAGCCTCTGGTTTGGTCATTTCAACTAGGTTCTAGTTCAAATAGGCTAAGGAGGGCATTAAAGGTATTTCCAAATTAAATAATTCCAGGAAAATACATAAAATGATATTTTTATTTCTTTGAAATTTTGGGGTGTTACACAGGTCCCCGTGCTAAAAAACTAGGACAGTCGAAGGGCTCAAGAATTTCGGAGGATGGCTTCGGACCAAAGCAGCCAAACCCTCCGCACGGTGGCTTCGGGCCACAGTGGCCTGACACTCCGCACGGTGGCTTCGAGCCTCAATGGCCTAACCCCCAGTACAGTAACTTCGGCCCCCAATGGCCGAACCCCACACCGCTTTGGACAAGCTCTCCAATAGGAGGCTTCGGCCCACACTGGCCGAACGTGCCTCTAGCATGGCAGGACCCCTCACTGATATGGTCAGAGACACCGTCGACTCTGCCGAACCCCCCGGGTAACGGGTTCGGCTCACCGTGGGCGAGACCACTAGAGCCACCGATGCCTCCGCCATACAACTGGGCAGGAACTCCGTGGGCTCCGTACGTATCCTGGCCGGAGTACCCTCTACAACTTAACACTATGCCTTGTTTTCCTTCGGAGTATTACAGATGGTAGGGACAAATAAACACAGTGGAGGCGGCATCGTCCATAGACTATCCGTGGTACCTCCGAATCAGACCGTATAGGGTGAAGCCGAAGAGTACAGGCGCATGGAGGCTGAAGACAGGGAGTCCGAAGCTATCACAATCAGAATAGGGTCTCAGGAAGTCCCAATCCCGAAGGCTTTATCACCGAAGTCCGACGAAGGTGAGTCCCATACTTTGGCTGGAGCTCGCGGCGAAGCATGTTCGATTGGCCGGGTAAGGCCGGTATGACTGCTAGGGTCCACAGCGAAGGTCCCTCCGAGCACAGGGTGCACAAGGCCAAAGGAGTTAGTACCACTTCGGCCACAGTTGATAGAAACCAGACAGTAGCACCTGGCACCAAGCCACGACCATCCTGGGCACCTCCAGGCATGTCCAAATCACAGAAAAGACGTCTACAATGGCTACGGGCACAGGAGATGCATGAGAAGGAGGCCAAAGACGAGCGCGATGCTATCTTTGAAGAAATACACCCTTGACCGACCACAAAGCAGGTGTGGAGGGTGAAGCCAGTTGATATGAACAACCCAACTCCTAGTCCGAGCGACGACGACGACATGCTCGATGACGATTACTCACCCGTCTCCGAGGGGCCCACACCCTAGGCGATGGACATCAACGTCGTCACGCTGTCCGCCGAGTTCACCCTGCCACAGGACAAGGCTGAGGTCGCTCAATTGAACCTCGGCCCGCGCAGTGCCATCTTCGAGAAGCCCGAGGACTCGGCTCGCCATCTGAAGCCTCTCTACGTTAGAGGACACATTGATGGAAAGCCGATCTCCCAGATGCTCATCGATGGTGGCGCCACCGTTAACTTAATGCCTTACTCGTTATTGAAGAAACTTGGCAGGGACGAGGATGATCTGAAGAAGACTAACTTGATGCTCAACGGCTTCAACGGCGAGAGCTCCGAGGCCAAGGGAGTGCTCTCCATGGAGTTGACGGTGGGAAACAAGACATTGCCAACAACGTTTTTTGTCGTCGATGTACAAGGTAACTACAGCATGTTGCTTGGGTGCAACTAGATTCATGTGAATTGCTGCATTCCTTCTACCCTACACCAGTGCCTGATTCAGTGGGATGGCGATGAAGTAGAGGTCATCCCCGTAGATACTTCGGCCCAAGTTGCATTGGTCGATGTATCAGTTGACGCCATTCACAACAAAGTAGAGTGTCTGTCAGGTAGAGATCTTTCGGACTATGACTTTGTCAGCGTATCCGGAGGACGTTTTGTACCAGTGTCTGTAAAGCCGGCTGGGGTAGCACGGCTATTTTTGTATTAGTAGTTATGTCTTGCAAATGTAACCAGGATTGGCTAAAGTCTCGTGTGGAGCAGTATCGGTCTAATAAAGATGGTATTGCCGAGGCCATCGGGGACTTTAGTGAAGTAGAGAAATTAGGACAAGGTTTTGCGTTGGCCGATCCCTTGGAGGAAGTTGACATAGGTAATGGTAGCATCCCGAGTCCGACTTTTGTAAACCAACATTTACAGCCTAATGAAAAGGCCGAAGTAATAAAGTTACTTCGGTCGTATGTCGGTTGTTTCGCATGGGAGTATAGCGAGATGCCGGGACTAAGCCGCGAGCTCGTGGAGCATCGGCTACCTATCAAGTCCGGATTTAGGCTTTATAAACAACCTCCTCGTCGCTTTAACTCGGTCGTTTATGACCGAGTTAAAGAAGAAGTAGAGCGACTACTTAAGGCTGATTTTATTAGGCCATGCAGGTATGCAGAATGGGTTGCTAACATTGTGCCTGTAGAGAAGAAAGGGAGCGGCAAGATACGGGTATGTATTGATTTCAGAGATCTGAACAGAGCCACTCCAAAAGACAAGTATCCAATGTCGATAGCTGACATGCTATTCAACGATGCTTCGGGACACAAGGTACTGAGTTTTCTTGATGGCAATGCTGGTTATAATAAAATCTTTATGGCCGAAGAGGACGTCTACAAGACTGCCTTTCGATGCCCTGGTTTTGTCGGTTTATTCGAATGGGTCGTTATGACTTTTGGTTTGAAGAATGCTGGCACCACATATCAGTGCGCTATGAATTTAATCTTTCATGACTTGCTAGGGGTTATGTTAGAAGTTTACATCGATGATGTTGTAGTCAAATTGGATGCTATGGGAAGCCATTTAGTCGATTTGAAGGTTGCTTTTGATAGGATGCGACAGTATGGTTTGAAAATGAACCCACTCAAGTGTGCTTTTGGTGTGTCGGCGGGTAAGTTCTTAGGTTTCATGATTCACGAGAGATGCATAGAAATTGATCCTAAGAGGCTTGAGAAGATTAGAAACATTGCAGCGCTGACGTGCAAAAAAGATGTACAAAAGTTGCTAGGAAAGATGAACTATTTGCGTCGCTTTATATCCAACTTGTCTGGTAAGATTGATGCCTTTGTTCCCATACTCCGGCTAAAGAATGAAGCCGAGTTCACTTGGGAGGCAAGCCAGCAAAGTGCCTTTGAGAAAATCAAGGAGTGCTTGTCATCACCGCCTGTGGTGAGAGCACCCAAAGTCGGGATTCCATTTCGGCTATACATCGCTACTAAAGATAGCGTGATCGGGGTAGTGCTAACCCAGGAGGTAGAGGGAAAAGAGTACATCATCATGTTCTTGAGCCACCGCCTACTAGATGCTGAAACCAGGTATGCGTTTTGTGGAACGTTTGTGTTTATCACTTTACTACGCGTGCACCAAATTACGCCAATATCTTCTCTCTACTACATGTGTTGTCGTTTGCCAAACCGATGTTATAAAGCACATGTTACAGATGCCGATTCTAAGTGGAAGAATCGGAAAATGGGCTTACGCGTTGATTGAATACGATTTGGCCTATGAACCCCTGAGAGCTATGAAAGGACAAATCGTAGCCAACTTTATAGTTGATCACCACATAGATGTCAGCTGGAGTGACAATGTTTCTCTAGTTGAGGTAGTGCCATGGAAACTTTATTTTGATGGTTCGGCTTGCAAGAGTGGCTAAGGTATTCGAGTGGTTCTCATATCATCTAATGGAATGCACTTTGAGACTTCGGCCCGTTTGGAATTTCCTTCTACTAATAACCAAGCTGAATACGAAGCTTTATTGCTAGGGCTTGAATTACTAGAATCTGTAGGTGCTAGACATGTCCACGCATATGGTGATTCTTTGTTAGTAGTGCAACAAGTAGCTAAAAGTGCTCAATGCTTTAATGGTCTGCTAAATAATTACTTGGATAAATGTCTAGACATAGATGCTGCTTTTGATGACTTCAAAATCTCTCATGTGTCAAGAGAAGCCAATTCAATCGCAAATGATTTGGCTCAGCAAGCATCTAGTTACCAAGTCAGGAGGGAGAAATTTTCTGTATGGGAGAAGCTGATGCTTGGTCTCACTGCCGAAGCCTGTGACGATGGGCAAGCGCACCCTCCGGTTGCCGAAGGCTACTTCGTGCCGAGGTCCCAGGACCGGAGTGCTCTGACCACCGAGGGGCCTGGCATGCCGGAGGCTGTGAGCCAAAGTTCCCCGCACAGTGAGGGCCTCCGGGAGGCCGAACCCTCCAGAGGGCTTCGGCCCGGCACACTCCGAATGGCCAGTCCGGCCAGACTTCGACAGGAGCAGGAATGGCTCTAGGGACACCTCGAGGTCAGTAGTTTAGAAATTTTTTCAGAGGGTGAGCTAGCAAGACCCTCTGAAGCCTATAAGGGTGATGGGAGAATTCCAATCATTCAGTATTTGAGAGACCCTACCCAAAAGGTTAATCGGAAGGTTCGACGACAAGCGTTCAAATTCGTGTTGATAGACGACACGTTGTATCGCCGAACCATCGATGGAGTACTATTGAAGTGTTTAGACCACGAACATTCCCAGGTGGCTACGGGAGAAGTCCATAAAGGACTTTGTGGCACTCATTAGTCGGCACAGAAAATGAGTTGGATGCTTAAAAGAGCAGGTTTTTATTGGCCGACTATGACTGAAGATTGTTTTAAGTATTATAGAGGGTGTGAAGCATGTCAGAAGTTTGGCAATATTCAGTTAGCTCCTGCCTCATTACTCAACCCTATTGTCAAGCCATGGCCGTTTCGAGGTTGGGGTTTAGACTTCATCGGCCAAATTCACCCTCCTTCCTCAAAAGGGCATCAGTTCGTGTTGATGGCGACAGATTACTTCACTAAGTGGACTGAGGCCGTGCCTCTCAAGAACATAACTCACAACGAGGTACTTGATTTTATCTTGAAGCACATCATACATAGATTTGGCATTCCTCAAACTCTTACTACAGATCAAGGTAGTTCATTTGTTTCTGGAGAAGTGAGGGACTTCGCCGAATATTATGGTATTAAGTTGATAAATTCTTCACCTTACTATGCTTAGGCCAATGGTCAGGCCTAGTCTAGTAATAAAACCGTGATTAAGCTCATTAAGAAGAAAATTGAAGAATTTCCTAAAAGGTGGCATGAAGTGCTTTCCGAGGCGCTATGGGCTTGTAGAATTGCAAAGCACGGTGCTACCAAAGTCAGTCCATATGAGTTGTGAGAAACCAAGGGTTGGTTTCGGAGTCTGTGATGAGTGATTGACAGATTTTACCCTCTGTTTCGAAGGGGTCCCTCCGAAGGGGTTCGGAGGTTGGTTCTCCGAAGGTGTTCGGAGGCTGTTTCACCGAAGGGTTCGCTGGGTCTAGTTGTTGCAGCTGTTGCAGTGGAGTGTGCCTGTCGGAGGGGTCCGACAGTACACGATGATTGGCTATACCGAAGGGTTCGGTACTTTGGGTGGTACACCGGAGTGTGTGCCAAAGGTTGCTTACCCGGAGAGGACTCCGGGGTACTGGATACACTTGTCTGTTTGTCTGTGGTGCGCAGGGGACTTCGGAGACGACAGACGGTTCGTAGCAGGTGAACCTGGGTCAAGCGAGAGGCTTGATGCCAGGGGAGCAGGGAGCTCCATCACGAAGGCTGCGAAGGGGTCGAGGTCGGACCTCAGGTCGAGGTGCGCCAGGAGAAGGCAATAAGTGCGGAGCGTGGCTCCGGGTGAAGGTACTCCGAGACGAAGTCCTCGGAGGAGAGGCACTTCGAAGGGTACTCCGAATGGAGTGACTTCGGAGTATGGTGGATCAAGTCCTCAACAGAGGCAAGATGTTCGAAGTGTGCTCCGGAGGGAGACACTCGAAGGTATACCCGACGAAGGTCTCAGAAGTCGAGGTGCATCGAAGGCATGGTCCGGGTGAGGCTCGTCGAGGAGTGTGCTCGGGGAGAGACACTACGATGAAGTGATCATGGAATGCTTCATGCGGAGGCCTTGGACGAAGGAGGGACTTCGAAGGGTGGTACTCCAAAGGTGGGGCTTCGGAGTGAAGTAGGCTTCGGAGCGAGGATGGCTCCGGAGTAAGGATGACATGAGGTACTTCGGCCATGCATGGCTTCGGTACACGGACTGACGGAGTTCGAGCTGGGAGAAGCTGCAAAGCCGTGGTGATCCACTCCGAAGGTGTTGGTGCGAAGGCCCAAGGGCTTTGACGGCTTCGGCTCAAAACCGTCACTGTATCGAAGGCTGACTTCGGTGAAACGAAGGCCGTCAGGCTCAAGGCTTCTCACCGAAGCTACCGCACCCCTCGCGTGCGAAGGGGGGCTTTAGAAGGGTCCAAGATTGTAAAGGCTAACAGTGTCTGCTCTGCAAAAAGCTGACGTTGTCCTCTCTGCAAAGCTGACAAAGGAAGCCTCCAAATAAAGTAGACTACCTTTTGTACCCCTCTGATGAGACAAAACCAATGTAAACCCTAGGGGTAAAGTAGTCAATTCACATGGGTGAATAGTGCCTATAAATAGTGGAGGCTGGGTAGGTCGCATTAACACTTTTAAGCATTCAGTATAGAACTCCTGTGCTAGCCACCACACTCTCTGTATTCATCCTGTGAGTTCAATTTTTGTGTTCCCTGTTCAAGCATCGAAGTCTTGATTCTATGTTCATTTTCTGCTTGAGCTTGTTTGCATACCTCGCTGCATGCTTCGATCTCTTGTGTGCCACTTCGATTGACTTGAGGTAGTGCACCGAAGCCTGTTTGGGCGAAGTGTGTTTTGAGTGAAGTGTGTTTTTCAGTGTGTGTTCGCTCTGTGTAAACTGGAGGCTAGACCTCACTGATTACTAGCGAAGCACTGATCGAAGCCCGTTTTTCTTCCCGTATCGAAGCCCTTAGCGAAGTCTATTTTGTGTGCGTTTTGTCCTTTGAAGTATGAAGCCCAGCACCAGTTGCTGTCGCTAAGTATTTGGTCGAAGTCTGCAGAGTGAAGTCTGCTCTTGTGAAGTCTATAGTGTGAAGCCTGCTCGAAGGCACCTAGTGTGCGGAGCCTGCACTGACTTAGCAGAAGCTGGATTTTTAGGGTTGTGGGTGGAGCGAAGTCCTCTTGGCTTCAAACTTTTGCTCCTTGCGAAGCCTGTGTTCGGAGCCGTCAAATACCTCCGAACCAGAACTTCGAAGGGTGTGTTCGAAGCCTGTTCCGCAGAAGACAGAATTAAAACAGAAGGCTATTTTAGTCTGAAATTTTAAAAGCTCCCATTCACCCCCTCTGGTCGCCATTTCCGGTCCAACAAGTTGGTATATGGACAAGAAGTCATTCTGCCTGTAGAGATAGATCTTGGCTCCTTAAGAGTGTTAAAGGAGGACGGCTTATCGATCAATGAGTATGAAACTCTTTTGAAGGATAACCTAGAAGAAGTGACCGATAAAAGACTAAAGGATTTAAGAGCCATAGAAGTAGATAAGAGGAGAGTAGCTAAAGCCTACAATAAGAAGGTTAAACCAAAATCGTTTCAAGTAGGAGACTTGGTTTGGAAGACGATTTTACCCTTAGGCACTAAGAGTCCCAAGTTTGGTAAGTGGTCACCTAGTTGGGAAGGTCCTTTCAAAATAGCCGAGATCATTCCAACAATGCATATATGTTGGAATCTCTACAAGGAGAGCGGTTTCGAAGAGCTTTGAATGGTAGAATACTTAAAAAGGTATTTCCCAAGCGTGTGGCAAACAGCGTGAAAGGTGTCGACAGGCCGATATGGACGGTATCGTCTTTAGCTCGTTGTGCTTTTAGTTCACTTAGTTCACTAAAAGGCAGGGGGCATGTGTTGATAGCAAAATATGGCATCAATGGCTGAGATTGTCAAAATATCAATTTTGGTAATTTGGGCCGAAAATACACATGTCCCGGGGTAGGCCGAAGCCCTATAGGGCCGAAGGTCCATTAGGCTATGGGCTCCGAAAGCTTCCGGCTAGCCCACGACCTTCGGCCAGGAAGCCTTCGGAGGCCGACACCGCCGAAGCTTCAGCCCGAGGAGCAAGCTTCGACGGGCCTGGCCGAAGCCCACTTTGGCAGAGATAGAGTTGGATACATTTTTGGCTAAGTCTTTATCTCTATCCAAGCCGAATTATAGCACATTAGATCAGAAGTTTAGCCCCTATAAATAGAGAGGCGAGGCCATCTTAGAGGCCCCCCAACACAAATCAAACACAAAGCCCTAGCTTTGATCACATTTATTTACCTTTACTTTTCTGTACCTCTTCGTGGGTTTGCCTGGAAGCCCTCCGACGACCACTTTGGAACAGTGGTAATGCTTGTTACTTTGCTTGTGAAGTATCCGTTAATCTACGTAATAGATTGCTACCGCCTTGTTACTTCACCTGTGAAGTATCCGCTAATCTGCGTAACAGATTGCTACCTTTGCTATCAGTGTAACACTTAGTAGAATTCGGTCCTTAGGCCGAATTAGTACTTCGAATCTCATCTGTTGCAGGTCACCTACCTTCGGAGCTACTTCGTCGGAGGCGTCTGGAGCTGAAAGATCGGTTTCGAAGGTTACCAGAACACCCTTCGATGAAATTGCTGCTTCGACTACACACTTCGTCGCAACAGGCTTCGCCACGCCCGCACTCTGCTCTAGACGAAGTTACGATTGCGCGTTGCTCTCGGGTCGTTACTCTGTACCCTACCGTATTAGAGACTTCACGCCGAACCCCACCGTTCAGAGGTGATTGTCGCGTCCAGATCTGTTCGGGTCTCATCTACGACCAGATCAGTCTGAATGCCAAAGGTACCCTTTGGTGGGACACTTCACACCAGACGCCGAAGGTATACTTCGGCGACCCCCTTCGCATCATACTCCGAAGCAGACAGGCTCCGACCGGTTTACTGATTTATTCTGTTTAAATATATTTCTTTTGGCTAATTGGATTATTTTGTGTGATTTGATTGCCTGGCGACTCCACCCCCCTTATCACGACTAAGGGTAGTCGGAACGCGACGTCGGTGCTGTGTCACGCTTAGGCTTGTCCCTAAGTATCCGCACACTTTGGGATCGTCGAACTGACCTATGTGTGGGGGCACGATTTAGTGTCAACAGTCCAAGGACTGGATTATGTGTAGAGACTCTTTCTTCAGAGATCCCATGAAAACAAATACCTCAAGGTCAGGAAAACTTTGTTCATGAGTCAATTGTGAGCTCATCATAGCTTCGTGCTTGATTATAGAATTAAGACCGCTACTATGCTATGAAAAGCTTGAGGACTGCTATTAAGGTTATGACTCTCGGGTATATTATGATGTGTTTTTATTGGGCTAGATCGAATATAAGTCTGACTCGGTTAACACTTTGATATGGATAAGTTATATTAAGATACACTAAAAAATATTCTTGTAAATAGAAAATAACTTAGAGACAAGAAAATGTCTGATTATAATTCATAATATATAGAAAATCAAATAGATATATGACTCTCTGCATATAAGTATATAACCTCGCCTCCGCACTATATAAGGTGGGCGAGAGAACCCCAAAAGACATCCAAAACCTTATACATATCCAATCTACGATACCAAACACAAGACATATGATATTCGCCATCTTGGCGATCTAAATCCGTCTAAAACTCATGTTTCTACTTTTTGGGTCAAACATCTGAGACTAGTCTTAGATTCAATGCTTTCCTCACTATAAAAATCACCATCCATCTATGCCTCAATGGTCTATTCCATAAGACCCTAACATTTATCGCAATTATTTAAAAATTTAAATAAATGAATTTAAACTTAGAAATTTGATAAACGTATTTGTATTTAAATAATGTCGTAAGCTCGTAGGTCTAATGGATACGTGCGAGGTCCATGGTTCAAGCTTGCGAAAAAATCAGATAAGATAATAATAAAAAGGAACGGATGATAAGGAAAAACACGTGTAAAAATAAACACTAAGGGCTCTTTTGGTCTGAAGAAAATTTAGAGGAATAATGTAGGATTCAAATTCCTATAGGAATTGATACTATTCACTCATTTGGAATGGAGGATCGGTGTATATGAAAAATGAAGAAAATTTTCCTTTTTGTTAGAATTCATAGGAAAAATATAGGAATTCAAGCATCCACTCCAACCTCTTTTTTCCTTTCCTTTGCTAAGTCCAAAGCAAATCAATGCATAAAACTTCAAATGAGATAATATAAGTAGATTTAATATGAATGTTTAGAAAAAATCTTGTGATTAGTTAATTCATGTGTTCTAAATAATACATCTCTAATTTTTATTGTGTTTTCAAATCCTCTGTTTTCTACATTTATTTCTATCCTATTTCTACATTTTTCTATTTCTGTATTTTTGGATTATACATTCCAAAGAAGCCCTTAGAGATGACCGTAAAGAGAGTTTGGGAGAGGGGAGCGTGCTTTTTAACTTTTTTTTTTATGTTGCACGCAACCAGGGACCATGGGCCATGGCGCACTCACCACGGCAACACGTTGCACATAGTAGAGATAAGCACAAGTGCACGAGGCAGAGAGCCGAGAGCAGCAGCCGGAGAGAGACCGGCCAGCGGCCAGCAGGTTAGCCGCGGCCACAAGGCGTCTCTCCAGCCTCTTCACGTCTTGCGGTCTTTCCCCCCCACAGGCCCACATGGCCACATCTGGCCCTGTTCCACAAACACGCTCACAAGCAAGCGGGCGCAGCGGCTGCGGCAGCGCGGACCAAGAAAACACCACGCCTCAGCTCCGCTGGTTATTTCCTTGATCGAGAGTCGCTCGGACTCGCTTCCTTCCAGATCTTGCCGATCGAGAGGGGGCGGCGAGGTGGGAGCATGCACGAGCATGTAGATGAGGCGGCACCCTTCAGTGCCGACGGGAACAGGACGGCGGCGGAGCTCGCGGGAAGCATAGCGGCGCTGGTTTGGCCGGAGGACAAGGGCGGCGGGGGGCTGCAGCTGGTGGAGCCCGAGCACTCCCAACTCCACGTCTATGCTGTCTTCGTCTCTGGGCAGCGGCGCGGCGGTTTCGGAGAATAGTGCCGCCGCCGCGGAAGCCACCAAATGGGCGGCCCCCGGCGAGCGAGACGGTGGCGGTGGCGGCGGCGTCGGCGGTGGAGGGAGGAAGGAAGAATGGGCCGGCGGTGAGCTTCCGCCCATACCGAGGAGCCTGGATGTGGGCTTCCTCGGTGAGGAGAGCTGGGATGCCATGCTCGGTGACGCCGAGGCGGCCGCCGGCCAGGAGCAGACGTTCTTGAACTGGATCATGGCTGCCCCCGGCGACATGGAGCCCCAGGCGCCGGGGCTCCCGCAGCAGCAGCTTCTCGGTGATGCCGCCAGGTTCGGATTCCCGGCTGGGGACTCTCTCGGGTTCTCGCTGCAGCATCACCCTGGTGGCGTCGCCTCCGACCTGTCGTCCTCTGGCAGGAGGTCGCTCACAAGCAGCAGCGGCAGCAACAGCAAGGCCACATCCACTTTCTGTCTCCTCTCACCCGAAGAGGCGCTCCAGCCACCGCCGGCGACCACTATGCCTTTCCACGACGGTGCCGATATCAAGCCCCCTCTCCTTGGCATGCCATCACCCAGTCTACTCCTCAATCAGCACCAGCCGACGCCGGCCGCCACCTTCTTCATGCCGCTCCCCTCCTTCTCCGACCATCAACTGCAGCCTCGTCTCCAGCCACCGCCAAAGCGCCATCACTCCATGCCTGACAATCTCTTCCTCCTCCACAACCAGCCCCGGCCCCAGTCTCCGCCACCGCCGGCGCAATGCCTCCCCTTCCCATCACTGCATACCACGACGCCCTTCCAGCTTCAGCCTTCACCGCAACCTCCGCGCAACGCAATGAAGACAACCGCGGCGGTGGCGCAGCAGCAACAGATCCTGGACGAGCTTGCGGCTGCGGCAAAAGCAGCCGAAGTCGGCAACTCCATCGGCGCGCGAGAGATATTGGCGCGGCTCAATCAGCAACTTCCCCCAATTGGGAAGCCTTTCCTCCGCTCCGCCTCCTACCTCAAGGAAGCCCTCCTCCTCGCGCTCGCCGACGGCCACCACGGGGTCACCCGACTCACGTCTCCGCTTGACGTTGCTCTCAAGCTTGCGGCTTACAAATCCTTCTCCGACCTCTCTCCCGTGCTCCAGTTTGCCAACTTCACGGCAACCCAGGCGCTTATGGATGAAATCGCCAGTACAACTGCGTCTTGTATCCGCATCATTGATTTCGACCTTGGTGTCGGGGGGCAGTGGGCTTCGTTCCTACAGGAGCTTGCTCACCGTCGTGGCGCTGGGGGCCTGTCCTTGCCGATGTTGAAGCTCACAGCCTTCGTCTCAGCCGCCTCACACCACCCACTTGAACTGCATCTTACTCGTGACAACCTCTCACAGTTTGCTGCTGACCTTGGCATTCCATTTGAGTTCAATGCTATAAATCTTGACGCATTTGATCCTATGGAAATTATTGCTCCTACGGCTGATGAGGTTGTTGCAGTAAGCCTCCCTGTTGGTTGCTCAGCACGCACTCCACCACTCCCACTGATGCTTCAGTTGGTGAAACAATTTGCTCCTAAGATTGTGGTGGCTACTGACCATGGCTGTGATCGGAGTGACCTCCCATTTTCGCTGCACTTTTTGAATTGCTTCCAATCTTGTATGTTCCTTCTTGAATCACTTGATGCTGCTGGCACTGACGCGGATGCTGCTAACAAGATAGAGAGGTTTCTGATTCAGCCAAGAGTGGAGGATGCAGTTCTTGGGCGGTACAGAGCTGACAAAGCAATTGCCTGGAGGACAGTATTAGCATCAGCAGGGTTTGCACCACTGCCACTCAGTAACCTCGCAGAGACCCAGGCTGACTGCCTCTTGAAGCGGGTGCAGGTCCGAGGCTTCCGTGTGGAGAAGCGTGGAGCAGCCCTTGCACTATACTGGCAGCATGGCGAACTTGTATCCATCTCAGCATGGCGATGCTGATCACGTCTGCCTCGACCATATGATTACTACTCCATTGGCAGGCATGTTTGACTCCAGTAATATGCATTTTGTCTAGCAATTTACACATTGCAAAGAAATTATTGTCATGCTTGTTGCACACCACAGATTGCATTGATACTGTTATGTATTAGGTAGGCCTAATGGATTTGGCAATCTTGGTGTGAGTGTCTTTGTAGTGTGGCAAGTGGTCTTGGCCTCTAGGGTCCTACCACTCTGTTCTTGCTCTCTGCTCAATTGGCCACTTCATGTCCTTTGAAATATTTTGTTGTGAGTAGTGAAGAAAATTTGGCATGCTGGAGGGCCTTATGATAAGCTTTAGTGTTTGTCGACTACTGTTTTAGTTCTTTTGGTGATACTTTATTGATTAATCCTTGTTGATTTCACTACAAGTCTGATATGTGCAGTCCCTGCACTCCAGACTCACTGGATAGCTTAATGTGTTATTTTTACAATATGTAGGGGGCTAGGCTGTCATAATAGCCAAATTGGATGCATTATCAAATTGCTTGATTCAATCTCCAATAATTTGATGTATTAATCTGTCTAAAACATGCATTACTAAAAAATGCTGCAATGACAAGTTATGATTTTGTAGTAGCTAGTTGTTTTTACTCCAATAGATAATAAGTAATAACAGAAGTGGAGATTATGACCTGGAATTTGCCAAAATGGAATATATGATGATTAACACTGGTGCACTTATAATTTGTTATGCCTTCCTATATAAGATATAACTGATTTTGTAGAAGAAAGCTTATTGGGTTTGGGGCATTTTTATCATTTCAGAGAAACTATAGCCCTGGATCATATTGATTATAGTCACAGTAGATGATTTTGAAGAAAAGGTGCATGCCATGATTTTGAAACAAAAGGTCAGTCAGTATAAATGCTGTCTATTTCGGTGGAAGGAACAGAGAATATTTAGGATGTCCAGGGATGGGTTCAATGGTCGTATTTGCTTGTTTGCTAAACATCTTAGGTATGCAGCGTAAGCAATTCCCAGGCCATCCTTTTTCCTCCCACAAATACACCGAACAGTTATATAGCATGATGAATTAATTTGTTATAAGTCCTAACCGGTGAACTAAATATGCTTGAATGGTCTATACTACCAAAAATAAAAGGTGAGCATGACTAATAAGCAGCTGTGAACTGGTGATTACTGAATAGACGAGGTGAATTGAATAACATCAGGATAGTAATTCTATTATATGTGCTAGCTATATTTGAAGATTCAAGGAATAACTCTCCAGAAGGTGACTAACTGTTGGCCAGTAATCATGATGTACTTATAAGTTTCTAAGGCCTACGTTCACTAGTACTGTCATATTCCTCGATTTGGTTCATCTGAAACTTTGAGGATACAGAGAGCTATTTTGATTATCTCAATTGTTTTCCATTGAGAAAATAAAATAGAGATTGTCCTTAGCAGTTAGCACTGTCGGTTTATGCATACAAACATTGCAGATATAGCTTTAACTATTGGAGGACACATGGATATGGATCAGTAAACATGTCCTCACACTAAAGAGCACGAGAACAGCACACCAGTTCCATTTCACTTGCTTCAGCAGCCATTGCTTGCTACACCACACCAGACCAATATGTTACTATCTAATTCTAACCTGGTTGCATATGGTTACTGTATGCTGCTTTGGCCCTTGTCATCCATTTCCCAAACTTCATCATCGTTGCGTGCTGGCGCCGCTGGTAATCAACTTTGAATTGCTTGTCACCCTCACAATAGAAACTTCATTCATGTCCTTTGCTCTCATCCATTTCATGCAATCTTCTGGACTCATCATGTGTCATGCCCTACTTGTGCTGTTTCCTTATTAATTGAGCTTGTTCAGCTGTAGTGTCTAGTACAATGTGAAAAATCTACAGGCCTGATTTGTGGACCACTGGGAGACAGTGGCACCACAACCGAACATCGAAGATCGAGTGGCTGATGCGCGTCCACTGGTCGCTCGTCGGCCACCCACTGCACGTGGTCCCGTACTGTTCATCCATCCATCCATCCATACTCTGCACTTGCAATGTACAGAGGCCTGTTGCTGATTAATTGAGCAATGGTGGACAGTACACCAGCCCTTTATTTCTAGGGCTTATTTCATCCCTTGAACTCTCAATGGTCGGTGTGCCCTTCAGCGTGCTGCAAGTCCTATTTTGGCCATTCTTGCCTTGATGATCTCATGTGTCCCTGGACTGGCCCCTTTCTGCTTAAAAAAACACACTGGGCACCAAGTTAACAATTTAGGAGCCGGTTGTTTCTCTTAAGCTTGCAAACAAATCTACGATTTGAAAACGCTCGAAAGGCTCCATGTTACATGTGTGATGGGTGAGTTAGTTCCCTTGTCTGCTCGCAAATTTATTAAGCTACGACACTAAACAAACTGCATGAGAACGTGCTATCCGATCAT
This sequence comes from Zizania palustris, assembly GCA_019279435.1. Classification (NCBI taxonomy): domain Eukaryota; kingdom Viridiplantae; phylum Streptophyta; class Magnoliopsida; order Poales; family Poaceae; genus Zizania; species Zizania palustris. Next base: position 85,279,205 of record JAAALK010000285.1, read on the forward strand.
GAGACTGACAGCTCCTTTTTCTTTAAGCAATGCAAGGGATGGCAAGCCTCTCGTGTAGCCGTATTTGTTTATGCTGTCATGTACTTCGCAAATGAGATCCGGGATATCGTGAGTCATGACTACTTTGTTACTGATATATGGTTCGATGTGTTAAGATTTATATGTTAGTAACAAAGTCGCTAATCATGTACTTGTATTCCTTACGGCTGTTTGCAATTTGCATGCACTGCATTTGCATCTACCTATGCTCGCAGCTTGGATTACACCAGGTTGGGAAAGTTGCCTGCTTGCTGCTGACTTTTCTTAAGCCAAAAGTTAAGTACCGACGAACCCTTGTATTTATATTCTCTTAAAGCTCCCCCTGTCTCTGCCCGTCTGGCTTGCTGCTTTCATGAGAGAGGTGTACCAGAGGTTGCTTCGCTTTGTGAGTAACCAGACAAGCTGTCCGTCCTGCTCTGAACAAATCGACAGTGCATTGTGCATCAAGGATCACAAGTTCAAAAACCACAGCAACAGCACAAGACTACGGGAGGTTAGAGAGTGACAGCGTAACGAGTTTGAAATCACACAGCTCTCTCATACATAGCTATCAGGTCGCTGTACGTATCCAAACGACGCCATACGTACGCACCAATAACGTGACTGCATGAACTGTTGCTTGGACCGTCAGTCCGTCAGATCGCCACGAGCAATCATGCGAGATATCTAGGAAACTCAAACATCTTCCCGTGGCCACGTGTCATATGAATATATGATGCATACTATGACTCCATGCATAACATGTATATTTTCTTTTTATCCAATGATAGATATCAATCTCTCTGCTAGACTAGTACTCCTAGAGTCCTAGTATTATACACGGCGCAGCATGTGACGACGCCGAGCCGTGCTGCCCGTGCACTAGTAGGGTCTGGGGTCCCAAACGCGACATCCATGCATGCAAGGACCAGCACATCCTCGCCACTGTTGCACAAAGCACATTTCCACCTCACCTGTCACCTCCCACTGCTTCATCTCATCTCGTCTCGACGTATCTATCCGGCCATCACCGGTCCATCCGCGCATCGATCGACCCCCCGGCCCCGGCGCGGTCATGTGATCCTCCCTCGCGCCGCGCCTAGCCTCGCCTCGCCTGCTAACGTGACCAGGCCAAAACTGCGCGAAACGATCCGTCCGATTCGAGACATGATTTGCGCGCTTGTCATCTTGTTCCGGCGGTTGGATTGGGTTGGGTCTCCGCTCTTTGCCCTGGATTCTAGACTGCCTCACTCGCTTCTTCATCTCCATGCTCTGCTCGATCCAACAGGCCATTGCACTTGATTGGTGGCATGCAGCTGCAGCGTGACGACGTGACGCAGTGTAGCGTAGGGCAGCGTGCCACTGTACAGGGGCAAGCGCAAGCGGCAGGACCGGTGTCCCAGGTCGCCCGTGGTTGGAGAACCGCTCTCTGCGTGATCTGCGTGCGTGCAGGCGAGCTCTGCGAGCGCACGGGACGGTTCGTCGTGATCATATCAGATCAGACTGTTAATGTTATGATCGTTCCGGCCCCGGCAGTGACGTGCTCTCACAGTCTCTCGCGCTCTTGCTTGCTTGCAGCACGGGCTTAGTGGTTGTACACGCTGTGCCTTTCCTGCCCTGCCGGCAACGGACATTACGAGGATGAGTGACTCGGTGGGGGAAAGGATCGATCGATTTATAATTGTAGCTAGGCGACACAAGCCACATCATATTAGCAGCACGCATCGATCTTGAAATATATCGTTCTTTTCTCGTGTTGCCAATGAGGTCGATCGGGGCCATCGAGTGTTACGGTGTACGTACAACGTACTCCAGTACACGAGACGCCGTGCTTGTGTCGGTGATGCAACCAATGCACTGAGTACTTACGTACGTACGTACGTACACTGCATGTGTGCCTACTAGCAATTAAACTAGCTCAGTAGCCCACAAAAAAATATAATCAATCTGAGCTATGTCACCTCACTACCTCGCAACCACTTGGATGCATGCACCTGCATGATTGAGTGTGCTTATGATAATTTCTTCCGGGACTGAGCTCCAACTTGCGCTCTTTTAACCCTGAACCGGACATGAGAACTTTTGCCTTTTGCGTGAGAGGGACCTCAGCAAGAAGCCACTGTAGTCTAGGCTATTTACTACGTAGCTCTTAAAATGAGGCGCTAGCTAGGCAGGGAAAAGAGGCTGCAGGTCGCGTCGACCACGACAAGCTCGATCTCAGCGCACTCACCAATCACCATTCGCTCCGTCGCCAAAGCTGTGAGTGCATTAGGGTGCCCAGAAATGGCAAAGGCTTTCGTGCTTGAATTTCATAAATAGCTCTGCCCAAATGGCAATTCTTTTTTGCATATGTGTGCTTGTTCTTTAGGGATGGATTTAGATCGGATAAAAACCACATTTTATCGTGAATAAGAATACAAATTCAAATGTTTTTGGATACGAATATCACTACAACAAAACAGGCAACTTCCGTCGGCCAAAGCCGACGGAAGTTAGCCCTTTCCCGATGGAAGAAGCCAACTTCCGTCGGCAAAACGCTATCTTCCGTCGGCCTGGCCGACGGAAGCGCGGCGACGGAAGTTAGCTAACTTCCGTCGGCTTGACGTGGCCGACGGAAGTTAGCGCCGAACACTGCCACGTCACCAGGGGGCTCTAACTTCCGTCGGCCAGCCTGGCCGACGGAAGTTAGGGGCAGCTAACTTCCGTCGGCTAGGGCCGAAGTCGACGGAAGTTAGCCTTTCTGCCCACGTGGCCGAAACCAGCTAACTTCCGCCGGCTATGGTCAAAGCCGACGGAAGTTACCTGGTATTTTTTTTTATTTTTTCCTGGTTCCCCTACTCACACTCACATCCAACCACAATTTCACATACATTCACAATACACATCCAAAATCACATTTCACATCCAAAATCACATTCAAACTTCACATATAACATCCAAAATCACATCTCACATCCAAAATCACATCTCACATCCAAATTCACATCCACAACCACACATAGTTCATACTTCATAGCACAATTAAATTCGTCTAGGCATATTCCATAGTTCATGCCGGGGAGCACAGGGGACTAGGGGAGAGAGCACAGGGGAGCCGGGGAGCACAGGGGAGCTTAGAAAATAGACTCACGGACCGCCTAGGCGCCATGGGCGACGCCTAGACTGTCCAGGCGGCCGCCTAACTCACCCAGGCGAGGCGTTTCAGCTAGGCGTCCGGCGGCCACCGCTTGGACGCCTAGTCGGCGCCTAGGCGTCGCCTAGGCGACGCCGTGACAACAGTGATCATGACGGTCTAGAATATCAAACTCTATGCTACTAAGTTGTTTCAGAATTTTTCATGACTATTTGCAAATATTTTGATATGTTTGGAGTACCCTAGTTAGGGTTCTCCATGTATCACTAAATATCTTCTTGGAGCTCCCTACGTCATATTATTTCTATAAAATAAATCAATATATGACATTCATGCCTTCATGGATGTAGCAATATGAGCTTATCACACCAGTGACACACACGGAAAAACATACAATGAGACAACATTAATATAGGATTATTAGCTCTACTTTTTCTAAAATATCAAGCATAAGTGACGAATGTGGTGAAAATGAAGCCATCATACAAAATGCATATCAACTGTAAAAGGGTGTATATGGCCGAGAGATGAACCTTCAATGCGGGCCAGGCAGCGGTGTTGGAGACGGCGGTGGGGCGGACGACGGCGATGGCCGGGAGAGGGCGGTGGCCGGCGGCTGCCGGGCGGGCGGGCGGCCGAGGCGGCGGCCGGGCGGCCGGGCGGACGGCGGCCGGGCGGGCGGCGGCCGGGCGGCGAAGCGGCGGCGGCGGGCGGGCGGCGAAGCGGCGGCGGCAGGCGCAGGAGGCGGCGGGCGCAGGAGCGGCGGCGGGGAACTGGCGGGAGTGCGCGCGTGTATAGGGAGTTAGGGCTCCCTGTACGCGCGCGCGGTTGGGGAAAAAGCCCCCTAACTTCCGTCGGCCAACATTAAAGCCGACGGAAGTTAAGTTAACTTCCGTCGGCCTCCAGAGGCCGACAGAAGTTAAATAACTTCCGTCGGCTTGCCCAAAAGCCGACGGAAGTTATATTGGCCGACGAAAATCTTTTGTTTTGTTGTTGTGTATAAAACGAATAATTTGAATACGAATTTGTATTCACATGTTTACTCGGTTTAACTTGAAATAAATCCGCATTCGGATGTTCATCATTTCACAAATTTTCCAAAATGATATCCAAAATTATAGTGTGTTGTTTCTAACCAAAATGATAACACCTATAATATCTACATATCATATCATAACACCGCGACAAATCTCGTATTTTTCAGACTTTATTTGATTTTTTAGAATTAAAAAACTCTTAAGCTCCACATTACCTATCGAGTGTCGTAACATAGATTTTTCAAAAATTTCTTCAAATTTAGTGGATAAAAACTAACAATGTACACAAAAACATGAATATGATTTTTTTATAAATTTTGGTGCATTATTTTAGGTACTTGTAGTTCAAATTTCACATATTTCAATTTAAATCCTAAAAACATAATTAATGAGTTAAAATATCAAATGGATCTAAAAAATACAAAACATTTATATGGAATGAGATATGTTGTATTTTTATTATACAAAAGTTTCAAGTTCAAAAAAATATTTAAACATTAATTTAATTTCAACCATAAGCTATTTCTTCTCAAAACTCTAATTCCTCACAAGAGAATCTCAAGTTTCTTAACATCATATATGACAACATTATTGAAACATTTTAAAACTTTTATCATAACATCTACGTATAATATCATAACATCATGACAAATCTCGTATTTTTTAGACTTTATTTTATTTTTTAGAATTAAAAAACAGTTAAGCTCCATATTACCGATCGAGTGTCCTAACATAGATTTGTAAAAAATTCTTTAACTTCAGTGGATAAGAACTAAAATGGAAACAAAAACATGAATATGCATTTTATAAATTTTGGTGTATTATTTAAGTACTTGTAGTTCAAATTTCACATATTTCAATTTAAATACTAGAAACATAATTAATGAGTTAAAAATAGCGAATATATCTATAAAAATATAAAAAATTATATGAATTGAGATATGTTGTATTTTGATTATAAAAAAGTTTCAAGTTCAAATAAATATTTAACCATCAATTTACTTTCAACTATAACATATTCCTTCTCAAAACTCTAATTTCTCTGAAAAGAATCTCGAGTTTCTTGATAACTTTCTTTAAATATTTTCAATTTTTTATCATAGAATATAAGTATAATATCACAACACAATGACAAATATCGTATTTTTCAGACTTTATTTGTTTTTTTAGAATTAAAAAACCCTTAAGCTCCACATTACCGATCGAGTGTCATAGAATATATTTTTCAAATATTTATTTAAATTTAGTGTATAAGAAATAAAAATTAACACAAAAATATGAATATGATTTTTCTATAAAGTTTTGTGCATTGTTTCAGGTACTTGTTGTTCAAATTTCACATATTTCAATTTAAATCCTAGAAACATAATTAATGAGTTAAAAAATATAAAGAATTTATTTGGAATGATATATGTTGTATTTTGATTATAAAAAAGTTTGAAGTTCAAATAACTATTTAACCATCAATTTACTTTCAACCATAACCTATTCCTTCTCAAAACTTTAATTTCTCTCAAGAGAATCTCGAGTTTTTAACATCATATGTGACAACTTTTTTGAAAAATTTTCAAATTTTTATCATAGAATATAAGTATAATATCATGACACTATGAAAAATCGCGTATTTTTAAGACTTTATTTTTATTTTTTAGAATTAAAAAACCCTTATGTACCACGATCAAGTGTCATAATATAGATTTTTTCAAAAAAATCTTTAAATTTAGTGGATAAGAACTAAAAAAGGACACAAAAACATGAATATGATTTTTCTATAAATTTTTTTGCATTATTTTAGGTACTTGCAATTCAAATTTGACAGATTTCAATTTAAATCCTAGAAACACAATTAATGAGTTTAAAATAGCAAATGGATCTATAAAAATACAAAAAAATACATAGTTTAAACTCCAGAAATTCATAACTTGCTCAAATTAACTCCAAATTTGACCATTCAAATTTCAGAAAGTTTATCTTTTTATTCTCTTCTTCCTATTCATCCAATAAAATTTATATGTTTACACTGGATATTTTATATTATTTAATTGGGATTAAAATAAAATTTAAGAAATGAATTCCTAACTTCAAAAATTCATAACTCCTTGGGATTAACTCTAAAAATTACCATTCCAACTTCAGAAAAACTTGTCTTTTTGTTATCTTGAGGTTCATCCAATAAAATTTATATGTTTATACTAAACATTTTACATTATTTAATTGGAGATTAAAATAGAATTTAAGAAATCATTTTTTACCTTCAAAAATCCATAACTCCCTTAAATTAACACTAAAAATCCCTATTTTAATTCCAGAGCCTTTATATTTTATCCCCTTCAATTTGACTCAATATAATTTATATGCTTGTGTTGTGATTTTATATTGTTTTAATTGATTGTTATTTCTCGATTTGCGTACCGAGAAGATTACGACGCCGTCGAAGAGCCGAAATACTTTCCCGAAGCTCACCCTTCTCCTTTCACTGAAAAAGGCAAGTCACCAACCCCATTTTGAGCATATTGAGCCCAGTTTTCTATTAAATATCGCTAAAACTCATAGGTTATATTTGCATTAGTCAAATGAATAACCCTACATTATATTTATCGGATCCCCGACCTTGATGTGCAAACCCAAGCCATGCTATCGAGCCTGAATTCCTTGTCACCAGTATACTTATTAATATTAGAAGTGTCCAATGTATCGACACAACTGCTATAGGCTTAAAAACGAGTCGTAGGTACTTAGATTCTGATATATGATCCCCTATGTCTCTCACCCCTGGTATTCTGTTGGTCTTGAAATTGGTTTGATAAGTTAGCATGGTTGGTTCCGGGTGCAAGCGAGGGCATTGGTTAGTCGCACCCGGGGCACTATAAGGACTGGTCTACGGGATTCATCGCTAAGCACTTCCGTACCAACCACAAGTCTAGTGGGTAAGTCTTAACTAGAGGTATGGGTCGTTCCAACCCGAGGCACTATGTGGAGATGGACAAGCAGCACCTGCGGGTAGCTTGGGCCATGTGGCACAAAAGAGGGCGCGACGTTGGTCTGGTGCGTCGGCACGTTGGCGAAACCTATAGTGTGTGTCATTGAGTTGGAGCGATTCATGCTAACGGTTTCAGCATAAGTTCCTGTGACTTGGGTCATTTGACACACTGCGGTGTGTGGGAATGAGTGCCTTGTGGGTACAGTGGTACACCTCTGATCAAAGTTAAATCTTTTCAAAAAGCTGAGCCCACTGTCAAGGGCCAGTGGAGTGACATCCCATAGTTAGTTTTTTTAGAAGTGTTGCATGATTGATTGGGCATATAAGGACTATCGATCGAGGAGGGTTGACTGTACTCCTCGAGTTAGAAGATGTTACATCATCCATGAGTTAAATAGTTTGTATGAATAAGCCTAACTCACATTAAAGGCTGCAAGATAAAAATGCACATTTTCGTAATTTAAACCATTACCTCCCTTTGTTATTACCTTGCATTATTATTGTATTTCTTTGTGGCTTGTTGAATATGTTTGTACTCACCCGTTGGAAAAACCACTTCAGAGGCTTACTACAATGAGGATGGTATGGAATAGCGACCTAGTCAAGGAAGCGACCTTGGAGAAGATGTTCATCGAGTTTATTATTTTCATAGTTTATTTTATTTTAACCTTTGTGTAATAATGTGGTCTGCGAGCCACGAATGTTTGACGTATGTGCATCATCGTGTGATGAACATCTTGTGATTATTGATTTTCTATGGAATTTCAATAAAGTCTAGGTTTTATTAAATCTAGGCGCTACAAGATGGTATCAGAGCCGACTTGACTATAGGAAGCTGTTGACGTAAAAGATTACGCTAACAGGTTTCTGTGGATTAGAAACTAACAAACAGAATGTTTGCGAAGTGAACTGTTCTAAGCCTCCGAAAGGATAATAACTTAGAATGGTTCGATTATGTGTATTGAATAACTTGTATTCGGTCCCTATTACAGGGTGAAATGGGGGGTATTTATAGGCCCAAATATTAAGGAAAAGACCTATTTACCCCTCTATTACAACCGACATAGTGGAAACTATTCGGTACCCTTGATAGGGCTAAAATGGTAAAATACTAATCTAATAATATAAAAGATAAATCTTCCATCTTAGCTGGCAATAAAGATCTTGAAGAGCCTTAGTTCGAAGATGTACTCCGAACCATTGCCTATCTTCGTACTTCGAGCTTGACTCAGGGTATCTTCGAAGATGGACGTCTGGGAACCTTCAAATCTACTATTTGCTTTCATGCTGTTGCGGCAATAACCCCGAAGATGAGATATTTTCCCCCAACAGTAGCCCCTCGAATACGCTTCTCCGTTTAACCTGTAATGTTAGGAGAGCACTATACGGAAGGAAAAAATAACCAAACATAGGGGTTATTGGATTTTAATTCATCTCCGAAATGTATGAAGATATAAACTCTGAATCAGTCTTAGGATAATTACTTTTCGAACTATCTTAGAACCGACTCAGGAAGTTCGAAAGTCTTTTAGACTTAGAGGAAATAGCCATTAGCTTTCTGTTCTTAACGGAAACTGTAAAAAGCGTTAATTTCGGAGAAAAGTAACGGACAGGAATGCGAAACGGCATGGACTAACGGTAAAAATGTAAAGTTTAGGCTATAAATAGATGGCCTAGAACTTACCCGGTTACCTTTTCACTGCTTTCTCGCAATCAAACACCCTTTGAGCCCTTTGAGTTCTTTGAGCCCTAGCCTCCATTTTCCCCAAAGCAACCCAGTGACTGCAATGGTGAAGACCAAGGGTTCTGGAGTCCCGTCGGCCTTGGCTCGGCAGCAAGCGGCTGCGGCAGCAGCGGCTGCGACATTGGTGACAGCGCCTCCGGCATCTGCAGCGACATCCATGGCGGCAGGAGGGAGAAATCCCCAAAATATCGATGATCAAAGTCTCTGCCTGCCATCAACGAAGTATCTGGACCAGTCTTTCCAACTGGGATCTTCTACCTGCAAGAGGGAATCACTAGCAATCGCAGTAGAAGGAAAGATCAGTACCGGAGTTATGATTCGCAAGCCCGGAAAAGAACTCATCCCATCACCAAGGCCTGGAGAAGTGGTTGTCTTCGAAGCCTTCTTCGAAGCCGGCTTGGGCCTCCCAGCAGTTGACTTCTTGGCGGAGGTACTCGATTTATTTCATGTCACCCTCCCTTAATTATCTCCGAACACATTAGCTCGACTGGCTATCTTCGAATGGGCATTGAGAGCTGAAGGCTGTGAAGGGAGGGCAGAGATCTTCGCTGCACTACATAGGGCTTCATGCCGGCCTAAAACCTTCGTAGGCCCCGGAGGTGAAAAAGTAGTAGTAGCCTTCGGAAGCATCAATTTTAGGCTTCGGGACGAATATGCCCTACAATTTCCTGCTAAGGCCATCAATGCAAGATGGTACACTGACTGGGTTATGAGATGGTTCTATGCCGAAGTTGGGGCGAGCAATCCTCTGGCCGGACCTTTGAAAGAGATCCAATTCCGGAAGGAAGCCTTAGTGCATCCCGGCCAAGGTCAGCTCGAAGCTCGTCTCAACCTACTTTAGAGGATCAGCCGAAGGTTGAGCATGCGAGACTTAGCCGAAGAGTTCCTTGGGTTACAAATTTCTCCACTGATGGCCAACTGGCCTATCATCTTCGAAGAGGATTCGGAAGGCGGTCTCCGAAAAATCACCTTGACTTCAAGCCCTACAGGTAACTTCGAAGACAACATGTATTATGCATATTCATTCGAAGAAAAACTAACTTGATTTATTTTTTTAGCTTCTTCAGCCCCTGTTACTTCGGAACAAATCGTAAGGGCTTCGGAGAAGATTTTGGGCGCTCCAACTCCGACTGAAAAAGAATGGAGAATCAAGTTGGTCGGGAGTTGGGAGAGATTTAACAGAGTATGGGGAATGCTGGAAATCACTCCGCCCCCTTTGATGGATTGGGTGCCTTCGGAGAAAGGACCCAAGAAGAGAAAAGCCGAAGCTGGGACTTCGAGCTCCGCAAAGACTCTGGTGAAGAAGGTGGCTCGGAAGCCAAAAAATCTTGCACCTTCGAATCCTGCACCTTCGAGCTCAAGGGCTTCAGTTTCCGACTCCCAAGAAGATGAAGGGAGATTGCTTGTGCGTCTAATAGAAGAAGATGAAACTCAAAAGACTGCACAAGCTGAAGTACCTGCGAACGTGCCGGAGTCCCAAGATAATCCTGAACAACCAAGGACTTCGGCAGTTCAAGAAGATATTTCTCAGGACAGAGTTCCTGCGAATGAAAGTGGGGTCGAAGTCACTATGGCTTCGATTCCCGAAGAGGCAACAAGGACTGCACAGGACGATGCTCCTGCAGTCCAAGACTTAACGACTGATTCAGATGAAGATCTAGCCTTCGATCCGCCGAACAGTCCGATGATGACTCCTCTGCAAAACATCGAAGGTAGACTTCGAATAACTCTTTCATGTTTATTTTGTATATTTATACAATGTATAATATTTTGTATATTTTTTTTACAGAGTCCACTCCTATGGAGGAGGTCCGCCAAGAAGAAATAATTCCTAGACCTTCGATGACTTCGGAGCCAGCCCAGAGAGTTACTCAAATGGGACATGGAAGAGGCAAAAGACATATAGAGCCCCTCCCTGCTGCGAGTTCCGGATCAACTCCGTCTGATTCAACAGACGAGAGCCAATCTTCCGGGGAGGGCCAGTCTCCAGTGGCTCCGAAGACCACAAGCCAACGCTTCGGTCCTTCGCTGGACGAAGATGACCAAGAGGCAATAAGCATGCTCCCCTTGCTGGCTCCTTTCTTAGGGCAAACAACTGGTCTTCGGACTTTGCTCGAACCTTTGGATCGAGCTAGCCGTGACATAGGGGAGACCAACTTAGTGGCCATTCTGAGCAAGGCTGACAGGACGGAGCTTAATGCCGCTATAGAACGTGCAGCCTACCAGGTACGGAGCATCTGCGAAATATCATAAAATTCATCTACGAATAAATATTTACCTTAGTTTTTATTTTTGCAGCAAACTGTCTTGGCCCGAGCTGCGAATATATGCAATGACGAAGAGATCGCTCGTCTTCGGGAGGAAAATAGTGTCCTTCAAAGGAATCTTAACATCTCCGAAAGTCGAGTGGCTCAAATGGATAATATAGTGTCAACAGAGCGAAGGGCCAGGCAAAGTTTGGAGGCTGCAAATAAAGAGCTCGAAGCAGAAAGAATTGTGCTTCGAGCAGAAGTTGAAAATTTGCGGACGGAGCACGCTACTGCGGGGTCCGAGCTTGTCAGACTCCAAGAGGAAGCTAGCCAGCTGTTAAACCAAAAGAATATTTTGAATACTGAAAATGCTAGACTTTCTGGAGTTTTGGGCGAAGTCACTTCGACGAAGGACGCGTTGAACGAAGACAAGCTGAAGTTGAGAAGGTGGCTATGGAAGTTATGAATCAGTTGTTAGATGTCCTGGAGTACTTCGGTACTACTGGGATACTTCCTTCTGACGATAACATCACTCTTCTGCGCCGGTTGAAAAGGATCCAAGGAGTGGCGAAGCAGATGAAGACAGCGGGCAATAGATACGGAGAACTCTCCGGACAAGTGGCTGCTGTTGGCCTACTTCGCTACTACGAAGATCTGGGCCGATCGATAACTCCGGACGTAGGAGGGGGCCCAATCACCTTCGACGACGAGCGACTTCTGACACCTTCCGAAGGTGTGGCTGCTGCCTGGCGAGCCTTCCAAACTTCATGGAGAGCCGAAGGTCGTTCCGCGATCAAGGCTTGGATCGACGAAGGCCAACGCCAGAAGCAAGTTCGGACCCAAGCTTCGAGCAGTCAGCCTCCTCCGAACCCGCAGGTTTAGAAATACCTTAGGATTTTTGGCCATGTAAAGCTTTATGCTTATAAACATTTATCAATGAAAATTTGTTTGTCATATTTTTAGGCTTTGCCTCTTACGGAAGATATCGAAGTGTTAGACCTTAACGACGAAGTGCGCTCATTATGGACCACCTTCGATCTTCTAAAAGCTTATAAACATCCTCGATTTCTAATTCCTCGAGATGACTCCGGTGTAATTGCACCCGAAGTAATCAAAGATATACTGTCTTATATTAAAGAGGAAGAAAAAGAGGTTAACTTAAACACTTCGTCTTCTGAAGACGTTATATGGTCTGAAGATGAAGATGAAGCTCAAAATAAAAACCTGAAGAACTTGGAAGCTGGGAAAGGAGCCCCGAACGGCTTCGAACTTGGGCCGAGCTTCAACAAGAACAGAAGGATTTTAGAGCTTCGAAGGGGGGCAAGAGAGTTAAACGCAAAGTTATTAGAACTCCCGGCGCTGGAACTAGTTGTTCCACCCCTAGCTCTAGGGACCGAAGAGGTCTTCGATTCCTTCTTGGTATAGATACCAATTTTTCATGATGTAATCTGTAAACACATTCGTTTGAATAATGAATACCGATTTAAAATTGTCTCCATATTTACTAGCCCCTCTTTGGGTATAAGCAACTTCGAACTGTATTCAAAGATGGTTATGCGCAAAGAAAAAACTTCGGAGTACAATTTTTTGGGGGTTCGGAGCCCCTCTGCAATTTAAAGATCTTTTAAAATTTGTAAAATGTCTTCGACTATTTGTAGTCTGAAGAATGGCAACTTAGTACCTTTGTTTTTTTGAAAGAAAATCACTTGAGATATCTTTCAAGATACCTTAGTATCTTAGATAATTTGTCACTTTGGACTGTGTTAACAGACATTCGGAGCTCATGGCTCAATTTCTGTTTTTGTTTAGCCACCTTCGGCTCTTTTTTGCGATCTCTGTCGAACCAATGGTTCGGAGTTTGCAATGGTCTCTTTGGACTCTTTTTACGGATGTCTACCAGCCAATGGCTTGGACTCCGTATATTTTGGCCACCTTCGGCTCTTTTTGCGAAGTCTACCAGCCAATGGCTTGGACTTCGCAGGTTTTGGCCACCTTCGGCTCTTTTTACGGAAGTCTACCAGCCAATGGCTTGGACTCCGCATGTTTTGGCCACCTTCGGCTCTTTTTATGGAAGTCTACCAGCCAATGGCTTGGACTCCGTATGATGTGGTTTTGGGCTCTTTTACGGATGCCTACAAGCCGGTGGCTTGGACTCCGGATTATGTCAGCCCCCACGTCGGAAGCTTCAAACCAATGGTTCGAAGTCCGAAAATACAATCCAGCTTCATGACACTTCCCTCTCGGTCGACCCCGCGGTTCCAGTGTGTCCACTCGGAAGCTGGAAGTCTATGAGGAGAAGGCATTATCAGGATCATATGCTTTATTAATTTGGAAGATGATTACAAGTGAGTTACAAGGAGCCCTTATGCGAAGTATCGCTTTAGGTGCTCCGCATGCCAAGTATGTGCTAACTCTTCACCTTCTAAATTAGCTGACTTAAAAGAGCCAGGGCGTCCTGAACGAACAATGAGGTATAGACCTTCCCATTTATTTCTTAACTTCCCTGGCGCTATAATGCTTCGTAGAACAAGATGACCCGGTCTTAGTTCATTGAGCTTAACCTTCGGGTCAAACCAAGCCTTCGTTTGCTGATGATACTTTGATAAATTTGCCACAGCTCGAAGTCTTGTTTCTTCTGATAAATCTAGTGAAGCTTGTCTTTCTTCTTCAATCTCCGGTTCAGTGCTGCGAAAAGATCCTCCTTTGAGCTCCGTTGGAGTCATAGCTTCATCTCCGAATAGTAGTCTGAATGGAGTAAAACCTGTGGACCTTGTTTGCGTAGTCCGAATGGACCACAAAATCTTCGGAAGCTCTTCGGTCCACAGTCCCTTTGCTAATCCTACTATCCTTCGATTTAGCCCTGACAAAATATTTCCATTGGCTCTTTCTACAGCTCCGTTAGACTGAGGATATCTTACTGCAGCAAAACATAACTGAATGCCTAGATCTTCGCAAAACTTCCTGAAGGGTTCTGCATCGAACTGTGTTCCATTATCAACTTTGAGTTGTCTAGGCACTCCGAACCGGCAAATGATATTCTTCCAGAAGAATTTCTGTACATTGTTCGAAGTGATAGCTGTCAAGGGCTCTGCTTCCACCCACTTAGAAAAATATTCAATAGCTACCACTGCGAACTTCAGATTTCCCTTGGCTACTGGAAAGGGTCCAATTAAATCCATACCCCATCTGGCCATAGGCCATACCAGAGTAATGACTTGAAGAGCTGTTGGTGGGCGATGACTTCGTCGACCCATCCACTGGCATCCTTGACAAGTGCGGACTAAGCTCTCCGCATCAGCTGTTATTGTAGGCCAGTAAAGCCCCTGGCGAAGTGTTTTTCCTGCCAAAGCTCGCGGGGCTAAATGGCTACCACAAAGGCCTTCATGAATTTCTCGAAGAATTTCTTGACCTTCGGCTTGAGATATACATCACAGTAGAGGGGAACATACTCCGACCTTGTATAAAATACCGTTGATTATTTGATAATTTCTAGCTCTAAGCTTTAATCTTGACAGCTGTGGCTCTTCGGGCAAATTTGTTCCTCCCTGTAAAAGTTCCATGATTGAATTTTTCCAATCTGCACTAGGAATGCAAAGAATCTCTGCAGAGGGAATTTGTGGCACCGAAGGTATACTGAGCTCCTCATAGAAAGCTTCTTCTGGCACATCCACAGCTCCGGCTGCAGCTTTTGCTAAGATGTCCGCTTGCACATTTTCTGCTCTTGGTATACTCCGAATGGAAATACCCTTGAAGTGTGCTTCGATTTTACGGATTTCTTCTAGGTACTTTGCAAGCTGTGGATGCCAAACTTGGAAACTTTTATCTACGTGCCCTGCTACTATCTGAGAATCTGTCTTTATAATAATTCTTGTAGCCCCTAGAGCACATGCTTTTCAGGAGTCCCAATAAAATTCCTTCATACTCCGCTATATTATTGGTAGACTTAAAGTTGAGTCTTGCGGAGTACATTGCTCTTTGCCCCGAAGGTGAAATTAATACTTCTTCAATGCCTGCTCCGGATGCTTGGAAAGCCCCATCGGAATAAACAGTCCAAACTCCATCACTTGTCTTCTCCGGAACCAAATTTGCAGGCGGAGTCCATTCTGCTACAAAATCTGCTAAGACTTGTGATTTGATTACTGTCCTTGCGAGGAAAGATATGCCGAAGGGTGCTAGCTCAACTGCCCACTTCCCAATCCTTCCAGTGGAATCCTTACTTCGAAGCATATCTCCTAAAGGATACGAAGTTGGTACAATTACATTGTGTGCCAAAAAATAATGTCTTAATTTCCTCGAAGCCATTATCAAAGCATAAACGAACTTCTCAAGTTCGGAGTATCTTGTCTTCGCTCCTGATAACGCTTTGGATACAAAATAAACAGGATTTTGGACCAACTTCCCATTGAAATCTACTTCTCTGACAAGGACCGCACTGACAGCAGAACCTGTAGCTGCAAGGTAAAGGAGTAGGGTTTCGTCCGCAGTAGGCACCGTGAGTGTAGCAAGATTACTGAGATACTCTTTAATATCTTCGAAGCTTTTCTGACACTCCGGTGTCCATGCAAAATCTTCGGACCCCTTCAATGCTTTAAATATAGGCAAGCTTCTCTCCGTAGACCTTGATAAAAACCTGCTAAGTGCTGCCAGACGCCCAGTCAGCTTTTGCACTTGCTTTAAATTTTCCGGAGGAGCCATCTTCTGTAGCGTAGTTATTTGAGTAGGGCTAGCTTCAATCCCCCTGCTTGAAACTAAATACCCTAACAACTTTCCAGCCTTAGCTCCGAAGATACATTTTTCGGGGTTAAGACGGATCCCACATGCCCTAAGGCTATTGAATGTTTCTGCCAAGTCTAGGCTATGTTGGTGCTTTAAAGCACTCTTTATTACAATATCATCCATAGAGGCCTCCACATTGCGACCTAATTGATGACCTAGAGCCTTAGCAACTAACCTCGAAAAAGTAGCCCCGACATTTCTTAAGCCGAAGGGCATTCTTACATAACAGAAGACTCCCGAAGGAGTTACGAAGCTTGTCTTGATCTCATCTTCGCGCTTCAACCATATTTGATGATAACCAGAATGCGCGTCAAAGAAGCTTAATAACTCCGAACCTGCGGTGGAGTCAACCAATTGATCAATTCGAGGCATGGGGTAGGGGTCACGAGGGCATGCTTTATTCAAGGATGTGAAATCAATGCACATGCGCCACTTCCCGGAAGACTTCTTTCTGACGAAGACTGGGTTGGCTAACCATTCTGTGTGAGCCACTTCTCTGATAATCCCAGCCTTCAACAATTTCTCAACTTCGTCCTTCGCTAGAGCAGCTCTTTCTGCAGACATTTTCCGGAGTCCTTGCCGAACAGGCCGGGCCTTCGGGTTTACAAGTAAACTATGTTCAATGATATCCCGATTGACTCCGGTGATATCTTCGCCAGACCAAGCGAAGACATCCAAATTCTCTTCTACCACCTTTTCCAAGGAGGTTGCAACTTCTGGAGGTAAATCTTTACCAAATTGAAATGTATACTCTTTACCATCTTTAACAATGACCTTCGTTGCAATCTCTCCCTCAGGACTTGGTCTCGGAAAGGACTTCTTCGAAGCTTCGGAGGAGGCTGAAAAAATTTCTTCATTATCTTGTACATTGTTTACTTGTCTTGGATCAAGAGGGGGACCATGACCATATTCCGCTCTCCGAGCGATAGCTTGATCTCCCAAGACAGTAAGGACTCCTGCTTGTGTGGGCATCTTCATGCACAAATAATTGTGATGCGCCACAGCTCCAAACTAGTTTAGCATGCCTCTTCCGAAGATGACGTTGTAAGCATACGGGGCATCTACGACATCGAAGATCACTTCCTCAGTTCGGGCCAACAAACCTTCTCCGAAGGTAACTTCCAGGCCTATTTGGCCAAGTGCATCAAGCGGAGGTCCTGCGAAGCCTTGCAAAGGACGAGCCGCTGGAAGGAGATGCTTTCTGGAGATGCACAATTGATCGAAGGCTTGAACAAAAATGATGTCTGCCGAACTACCTCCGTCAATCAACACCCTTCGAACTTCAGTGCCCGCAATATCAGCAGTGATAACAAGTGGGTCTGCATGCGGGAACTTAATAGCAGCTGCATCCTCCGCAGAAAAGGATATCGGTACATGAGACCACTCCGGCATTGCAGCTGCAGACGACGAAGTCCCAATATGGCCTACTTCCCTGATGTAGTCTCTTCACTGTCTCTTTGACATGCTTCCGAGGGTACCTCCTCCGGAGATGGGGAGAACTACTCTCTTCCCTCGATCTTGCCCTTCCTCTTGCTTCGGAGGTGGCATAACATTGGCCACTGGAGGGTGTCTTGCAGCATCAAAGTTTTCTATCCGCGCCACAGCCTGGACCGGCTCTGGGCGCATTGCAGCTGGAACTCGGTCGGTAGTACCCTGACCTGAAGTTCTTTCTAGATACTCTCCCCTTAGGGTAAGTATAGCCTTGCAAGTATCAGTTGCGTGGCTTCGATTTTCTCCATGGATGCAGCAGAAAAGGGTCTGGCCCTTGCCAGCCGTTTTCCCTGGCGGCCTCCAGCCGCTGGCCTTGTTCCCCGAAGACTGTGGAGCTCTCTGTGTAAACTTATGTGGGGGTGCAATATTCATGACTTAAGAACGAGGGTGCTTTTGCCCTCTTCTCCGATCATGTTGGACTTCGAAAACTGGTTCTTGCGGCTGTGCCGAAGTTTTTACTTCTACTTTAACTTCTTGCAATATGGATGAAGTAGCAGCAGTTCTTCGGAGCCAACCCTCTTCAGACCTCGCATACTCCTCGAAGTATGACATCAACTGAGAGACTGAGGAGATGCTTTTCCGATGAAGATTATCCAGGAGACCTTGATGAGTGACGCCTTCCCGAGCTGCATCAACTACCGAAGATGCAGACAACCCCCGGATTTGCGACTTCGTATGAGCGAAGCGCTTAAAATATTGCCTCAATGTCTCTCCGGGGAGCTGTTTCACCTGGAAAAGGCTTCCTGTTGACATGGGAGGCACGAAGGTGCCTTGAAAATTGCTTATAAACTTCTTCTTCAGCTGCCCCCATGAATTAATTGATCCTGGCCTCAAAGACCAGAACCACCTTAATGCCACTCCTTGAAGAGCTAAGGGGAAGCACTTCGCCATGGTGTCTCGAACTCCTCCGCTAGCTTCAATTGCTAGGGCATAAGAACGAACGAATTCTCCGGGATCTTCATCTCCGGCATACTTACAGAGCTTCGAAGTTTTGAACTTTGGATCAAAGCGAACTTTCTGCAGCTCAGGATGCAGCGGAGATTCATTATCGAAGGAGGCGTTCTCCGGGGCTTCGGGATAATCGGGTTCGTCGTCTTCGGGCACTACTGGGATAGTTGGGATGGCTTGAGAGCGAAGCCTGTTCGCAGCTTCTTGTCGCCACCTTGCTACTTCAGCTTGAAGGTTGGCCATTTGAGTGGCCATATCTCCAAGATTGTCTTCATCTCCTCCGGAAGGATCTTCGGGTCTTGAGAGCTAGTAGGATCAGTTTGGATTGGGATGGAAGGTGGAGGAGGGACTCCGGGTGGTCGAAGTATGGAAGGGGTTGGCGGAGAAGCTTCGTATGTTCGAGGAATGGAAACTCCTTCCGGAGTTTGTGGAGGGAATGTCGAAGGCCCTCCGACTTCAACCGTATCAAATGGTATCTCTCCGGAGATCCGAGAAGACCTCCGAACGGGATTGCGGGGTGCGCTCCGCTTAGGAGGCATGATGTAAGAAGTTGGTAGAGAACGAAGTTTTTCGGACTAGGTTCCCCACGGACGGCGCCAACTGTTGACGTAAAAGATTACGCTAACAGGTTTCTGTGGATTAGAAACTAACAAACAGAATGTTTGCGAAGTGAACTGTTCTAAGCCTCCGAAAGGATAATAACTTAGAATGGTTCAATTATGTGTATTGAATAACTTGTATTCGGTCCCTATTACAGGGTGAAATGGGGGGTATTTATAGGCCCAAATATTAAGGAAAAGACCTATTTACCCCTCTATTACAACCGACATAGTGGAAACTATTCGGTACCCTTGATAGGGCTAAAATGGTAAAACACTAATCTAATAATATAAAAGATAAATCTTCCATCTTAGCTGGCAATAAAGATCTTGAAGAGCCTTAGTTCGAAGATGTACTCCGAACCAGTGCCTATCTTCGTACTTCGAGCTTGACTCAGGGTATCTTCGAAGATGGACGTCTGGGAACCTTCGAATCTACTATTGCTTTCATGCTGTTGCGGCAATAACCCCGAAGATGAGATATTTTCCCCCAACAGAAGCCAAATAGACCCGCCTTATACTTAGTTTTGTAAAACTATTTCATAAAAATCTATTCCATAATTTTTCCTCTCTTCCTTACTCTTTAAACTTTGGTGTCTTTGTAGATGCCAACCCACGTCCGCAGTTTCTGCCGAGAGGCTATCGTGTTCGTCCAGGAACTCCGGGTTCTATCCTGACTAACAAGTGCATCATTCAAAGTATCTACTTGAATGGAAAGTTGGTCATAGGATAGAGCTACTACCTTAGATGAGTCAAGCCATAAAGCAGAGACTAGTGAAGTCCTTTCCATTCTTTTTCCCTTCTCTCATGGTTCATCCTCATCAGAGCTGAGTTTCTCACTCGATGAAGTGTCGATGTCATTGAGGGCTGCCATGAAAGCCCTAGAAGCTGCTCTAGCAACTCTTTTTTTCCATTTTATTGCGATTCTTTTTGAGGAATGGTTTTTTGTCTCTCTTTTTGTGTTTTTGAGGCTTGGTCTTCATTACAAAACAGAGCAATATATGCTTCAAACCTCAAGATTCATAGAGAAAGAAAAACATTTGTGTAACCTTGCTCATGGATCTTCGGGGGTTCACACAAGGTGACGATAAAAACTCCACGTAGAACAAGTTACAAAAAGCATCAGAGAAATATTTCTTCCTATGCAAGCAATACCATGCTAATACTCAACGGTACTCAATATACACACACATGGGATAAGAACAACATAAATAAGTTCATGCAAGATATCAAAGATCAAAGATCAAATAATGATTTCATTGCAATAACAGGAACACAAAAAGCCATCTCAAATCTGAGTAAAAGAGTGGCAGCTGGCCCTAGTGCAAATGAAAAGCAGAAGGTTCTAAACCTAGGCAAACGTGTTCTACCCTAGATCGCAATCTACCCTTTATTTTATAGACTACTTAGACATGCGCTGAGACTACAATACCTCTAGGGTTTATAATTTTTCTGCCTCATGTAGTTGAGGGGGTATTACAGGTAGTCCTATTTTAAACATTATTCAAAGCTCCATAGTGTATCAACTTTCTAGCTTTGTTTCAATGGAGCCCCGCAACACTTGATGAAGTGCCTAAATGACTTTGGTTGCAAACTCTGAAACACTGAGGTTTCGCTACACCGAAGTCTTAACTTCAAGTGTGACGGTTTTGAGCCAAAACCATCAAAGCCCTTGCTGCCTTTGTACCATGTCTTCGGAGTAGACCACCATGACTCCACAACTCCTCAAGCTTGGCCAATTTTTGTCCGTGTACCGAAGCCATTACAAGCCATCCATAGCTTAGAGGTGTCTCCCTTAGGAGCACACCTTCGAAGTGCTTCCCTTCGGAGGTCTTCATCCATCATTCTTCAAAGTGCCTCCCTCCAGAGCACACCTTCTAAGTACCTCCCCTCGGAGGTCTTCATCAGCCACCCTTTGAAGTGCCTCCCTCCGGGGCACACCTTCGAACAACTTGCCTGACTTTGCTCAGTGCTCATGTGTCTGAGACCCTCCATCCAGAGAGCCTCCGAACACCCCTTGGACCACCCTTGACTTCACCTACCCTCCTTGATCCTCTGACACCAATCTTTCCAGTTGGTCCTGATCACTCGCTGTTTACAACCAAGTTGCATCCACTTCCTACACATCACGAGACAAGAAGACATGTTTTGCAACACCCTTCAGTGAATCCTTTGGTACACACACACTCTAGTATACATCTCTAAAATACTAAACCCTTCAACAGGAACCATATCAATCCTTTCATGGTTGTCAATCACTCATCACTCAAGATAAACCAAGGCACATCTAAACTTGGTTTCTCATCTAATATATATGATCTAACAGATTAGATTTGAAATTGGTGAAGGTAATAGGTCATGTAACCTTTCCTTTGTATGTGTGGGGCCCACATGCATGCAAATTAATTCCTTTCTACATACATGCAGCAGACTTTTCATTAGGTGATACCCATATGCATGCAAATTAATTCCTTTTTTATATGTGCATGCAACAACATATCTTGAATGCATGCATATTACTTTCTGTAATCTTCACATCATCTCTCTTACATGCATGTCGGTTACCAGATTTTTATTTTTAATTATTTGTTTTAAGCACACACTTAATTAAGGGTGATTACTTTGAACTATTACCTCTTGGATAGGTAAATGTGCTACTATAAATGGCCTCTTATATGTTGAGAATTAATTAGAATATCAATCATGGAGATGATTCATTGAAGATGTTTTATACATATATGGATATGATAAATACAAGTTAAAGTTGTATGTTGACAAGAACTTGAGTATCATGAAGTGCAAAATGATCGATTTATATCATTAATTAATGAGAATCAAGTGAATATATTGAAGATATAGGATACAAAGTGTCTTTTCAATGGCAAGATGGTGTAAGGTAAGTGATACTTAGCTATGATGAACCATGAAAGAGTGAAGGGCAAGTAGGGGCTTAGCATTGAAGGGCCAAAGTTGTGGTAAAGAGTGAGTGTAGGCTTAGCATCAATGAAGCATGTAAGTCCATGAGAAACTACTTGTGATCCACAACACTCATTTAAATAATGTAAGAAGTGATGAAGAGAAGAGCAAGTTCAAACTTCATGTGTTGAAGAATGTTGAGTGGCTTGAATATATAGAAGCATCTACACTTCATATGTTGACCTACACCAAGTAAAAATTTAAAGTTAACATTGCTCAAGACAAAGGTATTAAATGTTTTGGGACTAACAAATGTAACTAATTTTATGTAAGTGAATAGTCCCAATAATAAAATGGTTTCAACTTTATCGTTCCTCAGAAGTGAAGAAACAATATGGTATGAGAATTTTTATATTTTTATGGATCTTTTATACTTGCATTTGAGTATAGAAATGATGTACTATTAAAGGGATGCAAAGTTAATGTGTGTGTATATGTATTGGTGCTTAAAGTGATATGCCCAATTTCTATACTGAGAGAAAACTAAATCCATAACTTTTCTCCTTGAAGTTTTAAGTCTTGTTCTTTATTGAGTTTGATAGATCTTTGAATAAGATTTCAAAAATATCCAAGATCATTAAAAACGAACCTTGAAATCAAAAGTTATGAACTTTTTTGAGTGTTGTCAAGAACTTTGAAAGTTCCTATTCTAACTAGAAGTTTTTGGATTGGCGTTCTATTTAAGTATAGAACTTTCGAAAAGGGCTGAATGTTTCGAGATTGAATCTATGTTCTAGTCTAGAACTTTCAAAAAGCTCTAGAAGTTTTGGCTTCGCTATAACTTTTGCCAATGGCTAGCCTAAGGGTGAGGGCTACATAAATCCCTCCACTCCTCTTTTGAGAGAACTCAATATTCTCATTTTCCCCAAGATTTAAAAGCTTTTGTTGTTCATCTCACTCTACTTTTTGTTGGATTTAGTGAAAACTAGTAAGTTGGGTTGACAGATTTATAGGAAAGAGTGAGTGAGATTCATTGCAATCTTTGAACACTTGAGTTTATAACAAGCAAACCATCTATTATATTTGTTACTCTTGGAGATTAAGATCTCCTAGATGACAAGACGTCTCCCATGAGCAACCATGGATTGTGTTATGCTTGAGAAAATTTATGAATCTTCTACCTTACCACCGCAAGGGAAGAGGTAACTCTAGTAAAATCTAAGTTAGATCTTGGGGGTCACTTGGTGAGAAAAAGAGTTGAAAGAGACTTGGCCATTTGGAGCACCTCAACGGAGACATAGAATCAGTAGATCCCAACTCCGAGAAACAATTCAAGTGTCTCCTTTGTGATTTGCTTGATCTTTATTATCTTGAGATACCTCTTTATATTCATATGTGTTTTAGCCCGATTTATATGCTTGTGCTTATTTGATTGCTATTGATGAATATAATAGCTTTATAATACCCATTAGACCTTGTGAGAATAATTTTTTGAGTTAAAACTCATTAGAGGCACATAGAACTAAAATTTATTTTTTATTACCTTTATTGCTTGTTTTAGCATGATCTCTAAATTTACCCCCTAGATATATTTTTCCTGACATAAGAATACTCCTAACTTATTCTTATGTTCTCTTCTCATAGAATTGTTATAAAAGTTTTGAAGGGTCTACTTTGTGGATTTCCCATGGTTCCCAAAATATTGGTTGGAGCCAGAAGTTCTGAACCCCAAAACCTTCAGACTCTTGGAACTTCTAATTCTTCTTAGAACATCTGGACCACAAGAGTTCCAGAAGAAATCAGACATTTCGGAGCTTTAACCTTTATTGTTGAAGAGTTCTTTGGGAACACATGTTCACCCTCCTATAGGTTTACATTAGTGTCATTTCAAAGGTACGACTATATTAAGAGGGGACATCCAACGATGTTTACTTCTAGCTATTTCCATACTATCGCAAATAGTATTTTTCCACTATGTTTTCCAACATTCTCTTACACTAGTATGTTCTCGATCATTCTCTGTTCATTTTATTTCTTGTTACAATAGTTTTACCTATTTTCTTTCTATTCAAGTTTGACCCATGGCTTTCTCAACCTACAATGATTCCTGTATTGCGTGGATTGTCCAAAACAATGATGATTTGGAGGCGGCTAGGGCGATGGCAGAATACTCCAATTCATACATGAATATATGTATTGTTATTTGTAATCTTATTGATTTGTTTCTAAAATATCATTACATGATGAGAAGGAGGAGAACGATGATGAAGCAGTGGAGGACGGTGGTAGCTAACGTGGCCAATGGTTGTGGTAATGGTGATGAGGCTAGCAGTGGCGGCAATGGTCAACGACGATGGTGATGATGAAGAGATGGACGTTGACTAATAATAGTGTTTAGGGTCAGAATTCATAATGTATTACATAAAAATATTGTATACAAAGACTTTTATATGTAATTCATATCATTTTTATGGTGATTCTGATTAAAATGAAAACAAATATAAAACTCAATGAAAAAACAATGTACGAAAAATGAAACAAAAAATTGTACCGCATAAGTAATAATAGTCAATAAAAATTTAAAAAAAATCTATATTTAGTACCAAATGAGTTTTTCAACTGGTACTAAATGTTTAACTTTTAGTACCGGCTGACATGTCTAATTGATACTGAAGATATGAGCATTAATTAGCACATATTGGACTCCCAATCAATACTAATAGTCGGTACTAATGTTTAAAAACAGGGATTAAAGGAGGTTATCTACCGATACTAATGATGTGTTCTGTATTAGTGTTGATAGCGCACACAAAATAATATCTAAGTTTCTTATGACGCACAAGTTGATTTAACCAGTCCATAAATATAGTCGAGATCATCTCGTACATCTTCAAGGTTCTCGCACTACCATAGAAATGGTCTTTAGTGATAGAGATTTATTAACGGATCAATAATGTGCATCAGTAATACACTTATAGTCATGGATTATTTTATATATGCCAGTAATGCTTTATTATTAGTGGCGGGTCGTAGTCACACCCATCACTAAAAATGGAACACCCCCATTAGTGACAAATCATGATATGCCTCATCACTAAAGTTTACTCCCTATAGTGATGGATTATGTTGAAACCCGTCACTAAAGAGGGACACCACCATTAGTGACGAGTCGCAGTACCATCTGTCACTATAGGTTATGACCGTTATTGACACGTGTTATTTTACCCACATCACTAAATTGCCTGCAATCCTAAGGCCATTGTTAGTGACATATTTTTAGTGATAATCATCACTAATGACAAGTATTTAAGGACCTCAGATTCACCAAGCTCCACGCTTATTTCAGTAATACACTTGTAGTGGTGGACTATTTTACATGCATTAGTAATGCTTTATTATTAGTGGTGGGTTGTAGTCACACCCATCACTAAAGATGGAGCAAAGGTTAGTCCCTATAGTAACGGATTATTTTGAAACCCATCACTAAAGAGGGGTCATTAGTGACGGGTCTCAGTACCACCCGTCAATATATGGTGTGATATTTAGTGACATGTGTTATTTTACCCTCATCACTAAAGTGTCTACAACCTTAAGGCCACTGTTAGTGACATATTTTTAGGGATAACTGTCACTGATGACAAGTATTTATGGATCTTAGATTCATCGAGCTTCACACTTATTTCTTTATGGAAATATGACCATGAGAATTCTAGGGGAACCGGAACTTCTAGCCAGAGGCTAGAAGTTCTGAGTTCCGGAGCATTCTAAAGTTTTGGGCCAGCCCTAGTTTCGGTTTCCGGAGGAACAGGAAGTTGTGGGTTTAACACAAATGTTTTGGGTTCTAGACATACTAGATGTTCCGGATGTGATCCAAAAGTTTTGGGTCGAAATAAATTTGATTCAGAATGTTATTTTTGGAAGTTCTGGTTGGACCGAAAGTTCTAGGTCCATAAGTTCTAATTGGACTGGAAGTTTCGGACAGAAATTAAATTCATACAGAAGGTTATTTTTGAATGTTCTAGGCTTGGACCAGAACTTCCAAGCAAGGTTAACATATTAGAAATGTTGGTCTTTAATGCTGATTAAAGGCCCATGAGTGGGAACTATATAGGGAGAGGAGTGGTTGGGATGAAAAGGTGTTATTGGTGCTTCAACCTAACTCTATCCGCCGCCTCTCCTCTCTCCCAAATCACAACTGTTGTGATTGATTCTCCCCAAATATCACGAGCGGTGCTAGCATGCTAGCACAAGGTGATCCTATCCCCATACGTGTGGATACCATAGAGGCAATACTCTAATAGTGGTGCTCGTCCTCTTCTCATGGAGATCATCGGAATATGTCATCTTCATCGCCAACAAATGGATGGAGCTGAGAGGAGTTGAGCAAGGACGCACTTCCCTAACATCTTCTTCTGTTGCAATAGCATGTCTTGCAATAGAAGGCAACGATCCATAATCCCATTACACGCATGGTTCCTGAGCTAACAGGGTAAAATTTTGTATTTAGCGCTAGCATAGCCTTCCCATATCCCAACAGTAGTATCAAAGCCTATGTGTGTAGTGTTCGATCTAGACTAACCACATATAGTGATATGTGGTGGAAATATATAAGATCTATTGTTCTTGCGTCAAATTTTTGGAAGTTCTGGGTGTGACCCAAAAGTTCTAGGACGAAATAATTTTTGAAACTAGGAGTTATTTTCAAAAGTTTCGGGATTGACTCGGAAGTTCTAGGCAAAATAATTTTCCAATAGAAGGTTATTTTTTGAAGTTCCAAGTGTGACCTAGAAGTTTTGTGCCTAATTAAATTCGTTACAGAAGGTTGATTTTAGAAGTTCTGGCTCTGAGTCGAAAGTTCTGATCCCTTCGCCCGAAAGTTCCACACCTATTGGCCGGAAGTTCTAGGTCTACTTTTCAGTCACACATATATTCTTTGCCTAACTCATTTTTGCGGAGAATTTTGTGATTAGTATGGCATTGTAGTGTATGAGATGCATGTATGTAATTTCATGGCCTGCGCGTCATGGTTAATTATTGCCCAAGGTTTTTCGAATGTTGTATGATCTATGTATCGACAAGTGATGCTTCTGCTCATATAATGAGTATATTGCTATTAGTTATAATAGACTAATACAAGAACATAGAGTCATGAAGCATGATGACACGAAGTATAGGAACCATGGAGATGGAGATCACCATGTGAAAAGGGACATATTATGTCATAGTTAATATGATTTTTGTGATGTTTACTTATGTCCTTGTCATACTATTCTATTAGGGAATGGGGAAGCTACGCTAGCCGACAATTTAAAAAAATCACCCCAAAGCCCAAGAACCATGCACGTGAGGGATCATGAATCAGTACCTTCTAGCACAAGACGTGCTAGGTGCAGTAGAATAAGATGTTGGGGAAGCGCATCCTCGCTTATACTCGCCTCGCTCTGGCCGTTCCCTGGCGATCCAATCAACGATGACAATGACGGTGTACACGTGAAGAAGACGATGAGCATGTCTATTCGAGCAACGCCTCCACGGAGTCCACACGTATAGGGATGAGATCCTTCCCACATCGGCGTGCTAGCACCGCTCGTAAGAAATGGGAGAAGCCTCAATCTCAACTCTTGAGATCAAGAAAGGGAGAGGAGGAGTTCTTGGTGGCTAGGGTTTAGATCTAATCTAAACTATGAATAACTTGATCTTCAAGACCTCCTCCTCTCTCTTTATATAGAGGTGAGATCCCTAGCCTCAAACAATTAGAGACCCAACAGATCCAATCTGTTACGCCCACCTCGGAACTTCTGATCCTTACATTGGAACTTCTGATCAGGGCTCTCGGACTGCAATTCTAGGAATCACCGTAACTTTCGATCAGTGCAATTTTTCTCGATATGCATCAAAACTTCCGGTTTCAACTCTCTATCTCTAAATTAGAAATTATCAAAACTTCTAATACCATATCAGAACTTCCGATTTGAGCTCTCTGTTTCACAAACTATAAATTATCAGAACTTTTGATACCATATCGAAACTTCCGATTTGAGCTCTCTGTTTCCAATTCAGAAAATAATAAGAACTTCCGATTCCAAATCGGAACTTCCGATCCAACCAGAATTTTCTTGGGCACTGTTCCTTCATATTCTTCCATGTTTTTCTGTGCGGTAGGCATCATTACCATGTTATAATAGTTTACCTCAAAAAATTAAGTTTTTGATGCTCTTTCCAATAGCTGCACCTACCAAGGTTCATGATCATTGTATGGTAGGCCTGCCAAAGTAGGGTGCCATCTTTTATCTTGAACAGTTAGGGTAGATGTTAGGTAGTCACATGCATAGTATTGGTTAGCTTAACAAAGCTATCAAAATGGTTTTGGGCTTTGGGGCATGGAGTTGGGAGTCGGGCATCGGATGCTACCCTAACGAACAAGAGTCACATATGATGTGATTAGCATATATTGCTTACCTATGTCACTAATCTTCTAGCAGTTATGTCTAGGCTCACTAGGAGTTAGTTGAATATGGATCTTGTCCCACTATGTATCGTTAGAGGGAAATTAAAGTGATCATTTTACATATAGTGGAGCATCTTTTATTTGATAGAAGATTCATAAAGCATAATATTGAACCTTGCATTTTTGTTATAGATCATGTCACCTTCTATTAAGAACATTTCCAACTTTAATCTACGATCAATACTTGAAAAGCAGAAACTTTCTAGAACATCCTTTATTGAATGGTATAGAAACTTGAGAATTGTTCTCAAGCAAGAGAAAAATGAATATGTTCTAGAGGAGCCCAACCCCAATGAACCAAAAGATATGCATTAGATTAGGATCGGTGGGCTTATGAGAAGCATGCTAATGATTCGAGTGATGCCAGATGTCTCATGCATTCCTACATGTCCTTTGAGCTTCAAAAGCAATATGAGGACATAGATGCTTACGATATGCTCATAGGACTCAAAGGCATGTTTGAGCACCAAGCATGGACTAAGAGGTACACATCTCAAAGTCTTTACTTGCGTGTAGTTAGTCTACTCAGTCCTCATATGATGAAAATGACTGGTTACATTGAGAGCCTGGAGAAACTTCGTTCTCTCCTTGATGACGATTTGGACACATATGTGATTCTCCAGTCGCTCCCTATGAGCTTTGAGCCATTCATTTTGATTTTTCATATGAATGGCATGGAAAAGACCATGGCTGAGTGGCATGAGATGCTAAAGACTACTAAGGAAAGTCCTAATCATGTAATGATGGTTTAGAAGGATAGCAAGAAGAGAAAATGTAAGGGTGAGGCTAAAGCTTCAGATGTGATCTCGAGCTCTAAGCCTAAACCAGCTGGAAAGTCCAAGTCTGGTCTTACTAACTCTAACACATGCCACCACTGCCATAAGATTGGTCATTAGTAGAGGAATTGCATCCCAGTATGTGATTCTTGACACTCGCACCTCAGAGACTGAGAAGGCACAATATGAATGTAATAGCAAGGCTAGAAACACTCTTTTTATCAGTCTAAGTCGCAACGAGTTCGACAGGGTCCAGCACCTTCGCACTGCATGAGAAATTTGGTCGACCTTGAGTACTTTTCATGAGGGCACATCGCAGATTAAGGCTAGGAGGCAGATCACGTATAATCAAGAATACCAAATGTTCGTGCAAGGCCCTGGTGAATCTGTAGATGCCATGTTTGCTCGTTTTGATGAGATTGTCAGTAATTTGCACGCCACTAGGACTTTGGCTTACTCTGACCACGATAGGGCGATCAAACTTCTCTATGCTCTTGATCGTAGCATATGGGAGGTGAAGATCTCGAGTATTGAAGAGTCGGCAAGCTTTGACACGTTGACTTGCAACGAACTCTTTAGTAAGCTTAAGTCCACCGAGATTGCCAAGGCGTCTCGACCAGGAGCTGGAAAATCTTTGTTGCCTTCAATTGCTTTGGTTTCCAGTCCTGGCAGTGGTACCTCATCTGGAGGTAATTTGTCTGGCATTTCTAGAGCTTGTATTTTCTCTGGTGCTTTTGACTTGTCCTCCCTTGTCTCTGTCACAAAAGAACAAGTGGATGCTCTAGATGATGAGGAGCTAGCTCTCATTGTTAGAAAGTTCACTCACTTTTACAATGATAGAAGAGACCAAAGGAGAGGAGGGTCACATGGGTGTTTTGAATGTGGATATACGTCTCACATAAAAGCAAATTGCCCTAAACTGAAAATTAAAAATGAAAATGAGCACAAGCACCAAAAATGGAACAAGAAACTTTATTTCATTGGAAAGCGAGGAAAATTAGCTAAGAGAGTAGCCAGAGCTTTTGTGGCCGCCCTCAGTGACATCGACATCACGTCAAGCGAGGAGCCAAGCTCGGAGGAAGAGGAGCCTCCCAAGAAAGAGAAGAAGGAGAAGAAGACAGTGGACCTCACCGACATTTGCTTCGCGGTCGACAGCGACGACAACAGCGACGAGCTCGATACTTCTAAGGTATATCTATCCCATGATCAACTTCATGTTCAGAATGATGAATTGCATGATGTTGTTTATTCTCAGGATAGATTGCTTAAACTTGCTGTAGCGCCCCGATTTAACAAATCGAGACATTATTGAATTTCGTAAGAAAAACAATAATCCAAGAGGTTCATCATGCGACAATCGTACATATGAAAATGTTCATGGTACGCAGACCATATTTATTACATCATTGTTTTAATAAAAACAGCAAAGTGAAATAATTAGAAAACGGCATGACGAACATCTTCTTCAGGATCTTTCTTCTCGACTGGGTCGCTACTCCAGACCTTCCTCAAAGTAAGCATCCTCTGTGGGGTCCAACGGGTATGAGTACAAAAAGTACTCAACAAGCCACCGCAAATGCAAATAATAATGCCGGGTAATAACCAAGGAAGGATAATGGCTAACATTGCAGAATAATGCAGTTGCGGTTATTGCATTTAGTGTAATCAAGTTTTAATCATGCGGAAAGTAAACATGAGCATCATCAACATCAACTAACTCGAGGGGTACAGTCAGCCCCACCTCGCTCAACGGTCCTTACATGTCAATTCATCATGCACATACATATTCAAAGTAAAATAACTGAGGGATGTCACGCAACCCGCCCTTGACCGTGGGCTCGGCTTTTCGAAAAGATTTAGGTCTCTGATCAGAGATGTACTACTGTACCCACAAGGCACGCACTCATCCCAAACGAGATGACCCATACCACGGGAACTCGTGCCAAAACCTCAATATGAGATGTTCCAAGCGATAACCACCCGCTCTAGGTTTCGCCGGCGCGCCGGGCCGCATCCCGGCTAACGTCGCACCCCCTTTTGCGCCACATTGGTACAAGTCACCCGCAGGTGCAACTTGACCCATCTCCAAATGGTGGCCTCGGTTTGGAACAACCCATACCTTAGTTAGGACTTACCCACTAGACTTGTGGTTAGTACGTAAGTGTATTGCAACGGATCCCTCAGACCGGTCCTTATAGTGACCCGGGTGCTACCGACCAATGCCCTAGCTTGCACCCGGAACCCACCATGCATACACTCACAACCATGACTCATCACCAACAGAATTTCCAAGGATAAGAAATGACGGGGATCATATAATAGAACCATTTTGCTACGACTCATTTTTATCCTATAGCGGCCGTGTCAATACATTGGACACTAGCTAATATCATTGATCATATGGTGACAAGGAGGTTAGGCGAGATAGCATGGCTTGGGTTGCACATCAAGGTCGGGGGATCCTAAATAAATATAATGTAAGGGTTCATTTGACTAATGCGTATATAACCTATGTGTTTTAGCGATAGTCAATTCAAACATGGGTTCAATATGTTCAAAAGAATTGTTTGGTGACTTGCCTTGTTCAGCAAAGGGAGAGGGAGGGACTTCGGGGAAGTACTCCGGCTCCTCGGCGACGTCGTAGTCTTTTTGATATAGTAAAGTAAAATAAAATGAACTTAATGTTCAATCAAACAATATAACATTACATGATAAGCACATAAGTCAAAGTTGGTTTGATTAAAAATAAAATAAATTCAATTGTTAAGGTTCTGTGATTTATTTCATGAATAAATTTTAAAGGAATTAAAAAGTTGTCCTTTTTAGAAAGGGGTGTTTAAATGTGATTATGGTCATATTAAGCTCTCAAATAACTTTGAATTGAAAAGTTCATGTTAATTTAATGGTTTTCAGTACATGGACAGAATGGAAAAAAATCTAAATTTTTCTGAAGTTTAAACATTTGAATTTATATTTTAATCCTAAAGGCATTTGAATATTCATTTGAATAAACATGAAAAAGTCAAAGTAAACCTACTGTTTTTATTGCATAAACATGTAGAGAATAATATTGTGAATTTTCTGAAATTGGAATGGCAATTTTTAGAGTTCAAATGCGCCAGATATGAATTTTACAAGTTTAAAAGTATTTCTGAAATTCATTTTCAATTTTTAAACCCCTCGGGTCCACGGTGAGCCAGGCCCACGGTGAACCCGCGCACTGTGCGTGTGCGCCGGGTCGATCTGGACCGTTGGATCCAGATCCAACGTGCGCAGGCGAGGCGGGGCGCTTAAGTGAAAATGGACGGCCAGGATTAAAACGTGCGAAAGGGTACTACGTGGACGCACGAGATCGATCGCGGATTTTAAATGGAAATGGACGCGCGAGATTAAAACGTAACGCTTTGACCAGATCCGACGGTGCGGATTAGATCGCGTACGTGGGCTCACGTGCGTTGCCCGATCGCGATCGCACGGTCGGGATCAGATCTGACACGGCACGGGTACTCGACCCGTGCCGGTCGTCTTCTCCGACGACGGCGAGCGGGCCAGCGGCCACGGCGAGCGACGGCGGCCCAAGCTAAACCTAAAAATGGAAAGAGGGCACTACGGCGGTCACGATGGTACCTTAGGCGAGGCGAGGGGTCGACGGGGCGTGGCCGGCGGCGAGGGTAGACGCGGAAGGTTCCTCGGGTACTCGACGGCGACGGTGATCCGGCGATCTCCTTGACCGGCGGAGGCGTGGCCGAGGCAGGGGATGTCCTTGCGGTCACGATGGTGGCGGAGGCGCGGGCCGGGGTGGTCCGAGGCGACGGCGAGAGGTGGCCGAAGGAGAAATGGAGGGAGTGCGCAAAAAGGCGAATCGTGGGTGCTCTGTTCGTTCTCGTGGCGATTGAGCGTGGGGGTCGAACGCGGTGGAGGCCAGAGGTATAAATAGTGGCGTCGGTGAGGGTCGCATGCAAGGAAAGCCGAGGGGGAGGTTTTACTCGTCGGCGATGGCTCGGCCATGCACGCGCAGCGTGATCCCAGGGGCTTAAACGCGAGGATTTAAGCGGGGAAACGGTCGGCCGGGCGCGGGGAGCTGTTTAATGGCGCCAATTTAATGCGGGAGGGGCCAGCGAGGCGGATCCGAGGCGGGGGTCGTCGGCCGGCGGGATTTGGGGGCGGAGGCGGGAGGTAGACGACGGGTCTGACAGGCGGGGGCCACTGGCCAGCGGGCGCGGGTGAGCGAGGGTGGCGACTGACGGGTGGGGCCGCGGTGTCAGGTTCGCGCGCGAGGGGAGGAATTCGGCGCCGACAGGTGGGGCCGGGTTGTCAGTCTAAGGCGCGCGATAGAACGGGCTGGGCCGGCCGGGAGAGAGAGAATGGAGGGAGTAGGGGTGGCAACGGGGCGGGGCGGGTCCGGGTTGGTGAATACCAGACCCGAACCCGGACCCGGTAGGACCCGGCCCCGTTAGCCCCGCGGGTGAAATTTTTCACCCGGATCCGGACCCGTCGGGTCCCTGCAAACCCGTCGGGTCCCCGCGGACCCGTTTTGAAATTTAAAAATATACAAATGACATAATTTATAAATCACAAATATAACAAAATTGAAACTAAATATCACCGTAAATCATCTTGTTTACATTTTCCAACATTCCAACAAACAAAATTCATCAATATTAAAGTTAGGTTTTTTATCATCTTACATTAGACCAATATATATATACATATATATACATATACATATACATGTACATATATAAATATACATATATACATATAAATATACATATATAAATATACATATATACATATACATATATACATATATAAATAATATATACATATATATAAGTTTTTTTATTTATTGGATCGGGTACCCGCGGGGACCCGCGGGTTAAATAATCAACCCGAACCCGAACCCGACATTATGCGGGGCCCCGACCCGATGAACCCGCGGGTGAAAAATTGAACCCATCCCCGGCCCCGTAGGGGCGGGTCCCCGGCGGGTCCCCGGCTCCACCGGGGATATTGCCACCCCTAGGAGGGAGGGGAGCCCATTACTGTTTTCCAAGGTTTTCTGATTAAAATAATTGCAGAAAATAGTTTAAACCTTTTGGGGCATTTCCAAAGTGGGTAAAAATCTGTAAAAAATCTCAAAAACATTTCTTGGCCTTGGGAGTCTATACAAAAATTTTCAGCTCCTGGTTTGGTCATCTACTCTATGTTGTAGTTCAAAAGGGTATAAAAGAGTATTAAAAGTATTTTCAGAAATAATAATTCCAAGAAATTGAATTTAATAATATTTTTATTGTTTGGAAAATTTGGGGTGTTACAAACCTATCCCCCTTACAAGAATCTCGTCCTCGAGATTGGAACGCTACTCGAATAACTCGGGGTATTGGGCTTTTAGTTCGTCCTCCTTTTCCCAAGTGGCTTCTTCGGCGGGATGGTTGTTCCATTGGACTTTGCAGAAGCGAACAACGCGACTTCTGGTTACTCTCTCCTTGGTTTCCAAGATCTTGATGGGTCTTTCTATGTAGGTCAAGTCTTCTTGGACATTGAGCTGCTGGAGGTCGGCTTGCTCGGTGGGTACACGGAGGCACTTCTTCAGTTGAGAGACATGGAACACATCGTGAACGCCTGCCAAGGATGGGGGCAGTTCGAGTTGATATGCCACTTCTCCCTGTCGTCGGAGGATCTGGAAAGGTCTGACGTAGCGGGGTGCTAGTTTGCCTTTCATATTGAACCTTTGAGTGCCACGGAGGGGAGTGACTCGGAGGTAGACATAATCGCCCTCCTCAAAGGCTAGGTCTCTTCGACGGTTGTCGGCATAGCTCTTTTGCCTGGATTGTGCTGTTTTCAATCGGTCCCTTATGATCTTAACCTTCTCTTCAGCTTCTCTTAATAAATCAGTCCCAAACAGTTGTGACTCTCCGGTCTGATCCCAGAGCAACGGCGTTCTGCACTTACGTCCATAGAGTGCTTCGAACGGGGACATTTGCAGGTTGGCTTGATAGCTGTTGTTGTAAGAGAACTCTGCATAAGGTAAGTTCTTGTCCCACATTCCGCCAAAGTCTAGAGCGCAAGATCTAAGCATATCCTCCAATATCTGGTTGACCCTTTCGGTTTGACCGTCGGTCTGTGGATGATAGGCGGTGCTAAAGTTCAGCCGGGTGCCGAGTTCCCCTTGAAGGTTCTTCCAAAACTTGGAGGTAAACTGACTCCCACGGTCAGATACAATCTTCTTAGGAACTCCGTGAAGGCACACGATCCGGGTCATATACAACTCAGCCAACTTGGCGACGGTGTACGTTGTCTTGACCGGGACGAAGTGAGCTACCTTGGTGAGTCGGTCGATGATCACCCAGATAGAATCATGGCCAGCTTGGGTCCTGGGCAGTCCCGTGATGAAGTCCATTCCTATCTCTTCCCACTTCCATTCAGGGACCTTGAGAGGTTGAAGAAGTCCGGCAGGTCTCTGATGCTCTGCCTTGACTCGTCGGCATGTGTCGCACTTGGCCACATACTCAGCTATTTCTCTCTTCATGCTGACCCACCAATATTTTTCCTTTAGGTCTTGGTACATCTTTGTACTCCCGGGATGGATGGAGTATAATGTATCATGGGCTTCTTGAAGGATGAGGGTCTTCAACTCAGGTAGGTTGGGTACGCATACTCGGTTTCCGAACCAGATGGTACCATGCTCGTCTTCGGAAAATCCGGGGGCTTTACCCTTCCTCATGTTCTGCTGGATTTCCAGGATGTCCGGATCTTCCTTCTGCTTCTCTCGGATCTGGTCTATCAAGATAGGCCGAGATTCTAAGGCAGCGAGGTACGCTCGAGTGGTGATCCCTAGGTTTAGCCTTTCCATCTCCTTATAAAGTAAAGGAGCTTGGTCTTGAATCATGATGGCATTGCAGTACCCTTTTCGACTAAGGGCGTCTGCCACCACGTTCGCTTTGCCCGGATGATAATGGATGCCCAAGTCGTAATCCTTTATCAGTTCCAACCATCTCCTTTGCCTGAGATTCAGATCTGGTTGGGTGAATATGTACTTGAGGCTCTTGTGGTCGGTGAAGACCTCACACCGATTTCCCACAAGGTAATGTCTCCATATCTTCAAGGCATGAACCACGGCTGCTAGTTCCAGGTCGTGGGTTGGGTAGTTCAGCTCGTGCGGTCTCAGTTGCCGGGAGGCGTAGGATATCACTTTCCCTTCTTGCATTAAGACGCATCCCAATCCTTGACGAGAGGCATCACAGTAGACGTGGAAGTCTTTCCGGATGTCTGGCAGAGTCAGAATGGGAGCTGATACTAGCTTCTTCTTGAGGGTCTGGAAGCTTTCTTCGCAGTCGGGGGTCCATTCAAACTTCACTTCCTTCTGCAGAAGTCTGGTCATAGGCTTGGCGATCTTGGAAAAATTCTCGATGAACCGGCGGTAGTATCCGGCCAATCCGAGAAAACTCCGGATCTCGGTCACCGTCGTGGGCTGCAACCAGTTGGTTACCGCTTCAACGGTGGTTGGGTCCACTTCTATTCCTCCGGCAGATATAACATGGCCGAGGAACTTCACCTCAGACGACCAAAATTCGCATTTGCTATATTTGGCGTACAGTTGCTGCTCCCTTAGCTTTCCGAGGGTCAGACGGAGGTGAGTCTCGTGTTCTTCCTTGGTCTTAGAGTAAACGAGGATATCGTCGATGAATACCACGATGAACTTGTCCAAGAACTCCATGAATACATTGTTCATCATGTTCATGAAAAAGGCCGGGGCATTCGTGAGTCCGAACGACATCACGGTATACTCGTAGAGTCCATAGCGGGAGGTGAAGGCAGTCTTGGGTATGTCTTCTTCCCTAATCCTCAATTGGTGATAACCTGACCTGAGGTCAATCTTGGAAAACACCGAGGATCCTTTCAGCTGATCGAACAGGTCGTCGATCCGAGGCAATGGGTACTTGTTCTTGATGGTTACGTCGTTCAAGGCTCTATAGTCCACGCACATCCTCTTGGTCTTGTCCTTCTTCATGGCAAATATAACCGGTGCACCCCAGGGTGAGGTACTCGGTCGGATGTAACCCTTCTGCTCTAGGTCTTCGATGTTGCTCTTGACTTCAACTAGTTCATTGGCGGCCATTCGGTACGGGCGCTTGGAGATTGGAGTGGTCCCGGGGACAAGTTCGATTCTGAATTCGATGTCCCGCTTGGGAGGCATTCCAGGTAGATCTTCAGGGAAGACATCCGCAAACTCCCTGACTATAGGCACCCCTTCAAGAGCTATCGAGCGAAGGGATGCTCCGAGTGGTTTGCGACTGGTCATCCGAAAGGTGACGGTTACGCCTTCAGGATGGGTCACCATGACGGACTTGTTGGCACAGTCGATCACTCCCTTGTGCTTCATCAACCAATCCATCCCTAGTATAAGGTCGAGTCCGGTGCATTGGATGAGGACAGGCTCGGCCCGAAACAGTACTCCTTGGATGTCAATCTGAACCTTAGGGCTGTATAAGCGGGCTGAGGTCCTATTGCCGGGGGTGGCAATCACCATGGGAATGGGTAGAGGGAGCACGTCCAGTTTGTTTGTTTTCACAAAATTTTCCGAGATGAAGGTGTGGGTTGCTCCAGAGTCAAATAATATGACGACCGGTACGGAATTCACAGTAACGTACCGAGCACGACTTCAGGAGCCTCCTGAGCTTCCTCCGCGCTGATGTGGTTGACGCGGGCACGAACCGCCTGGTTAGGTGCCGCGCCCTGAGCTGGCTTTGGGTGAGGACACTGGTGTGCATAGTGCCCTTCCTTGCGGCAGTTGAAGCAGACGACCGGCCTTCCTTGGCGATCCCTCAAGATCGGGGCCTTGGCGGCTGGTGTCGGCTGAGCGGCCGGAGCTGGTGGAGCGGGGCGAGGATGCCCGGCGTTGGATCCACCGGCGGCGTGAGGTGGCCGGTAGGCGGGCCGAGGATGGTAGGCGGGCGCTGGTGGCGGAGGGACGAAGCGGGGCCTCTGAGAGTTCGCCTGCTGATGCTTGAAGGCGATCATCTTCCTCTTCTTGAGGTCCAGCTTGTTCTGCTCAGTCTCTTGGATGAGCGCTTTGTTGACCAGCCGTTGGAAGTCGGCGAAGTCGGCGGCGACGAGCTGGATGGACAGCTCATCCTTAAGTCCCCTGAGGAACTTGGCTTGGCGGAGGGCGTCGGTGCGCACTTCCTCCGGTGCGTAGCGGGCGAGGCGGTTGAACTCATGGAGGTACTCCATGACGGTCCTGTTGCCTTGCTGCAGGTCGCGGAACTCCTGTTGTTTTACCGCGATGACACCGGCGGGGACGTGAGCGGCGCGAAAAGCGATGGTGAACTCCGCCCAAGTCACCACGTGGCCCTCTGGCTAGGACTCACGGTAGTTGTCCCACCATTCCGCGGCGGGACCCTGGAGCTGGTGAGTGGCGAAGGCCACTCGCTCCCGGTCGGTGCAGGGGAGGAGGTCGAGCTTCTTTCCGATGGTGCGAAGCCAATCTCCGGCCTCCATCGGGTTGGTGGTGCTCGAGAAGGTGGGCGGGCGCACGCGCAGGAACTCCGAGAGCTGCGGAGCGAGCGCGGGTGCTGGTGCGCGAGGGGCGGGTTCCCCGTTCTGCAGACGGTCCAACTGAGCCTGTTGGTTCCGCATTTGGGTGAGGAGGGCGGTGATCAGTTGGTTCTGATTCGCCATCATCTCCGCCAAGGTGGGGTGGTTGGCGGAAGGCGACCCAGATTGACGTGGGCCCGTTGCACCCCAGTTGGGTACAACACCCTCGGGCGCATCACGGCTTCCTCCTGCTCCGTTGTTGGAACCGGTGTTCTGGTGATCGGCCATCTTCTGAATATACAAAGTGATAAAGCAAAAGATGACGAAACAAAAATACAACCAAAAATATCATATAAGATTTAAGCACATAAATATATCAAGTGGTATAAATTGTTCATTACATCAAGCTCTCATTCCATCTACAACCCAACTCTTTGCAGACGGCACCACATACAAAATTATGATTTTTATTTAAATCGCGTCTCCTAACGCCTACTCGCCACCGGAGGCGGTCTCCGTGCTCTCGGAACCACGAGTGCGCGGCTCCAGAGAGATGGTGGGCTCGAGAAAATTCTCGATGATGGAGTCGGAGACGAGGCCGGGGCGTGGAGGAGGGGCGCTGGTAGAGGGCCTGGCGGGGGAGGGTCGTGGCGGGATCCTCTTGGGGCGAGGGAGGGGCTCACGGATGGGCTTCTTCTTCCTCAGAAGAAGAGGAACCATCTCCGCAATATCCTTCTGCAGCTGCATGATCTTGCGCTGCAACTCGCCATTCTGTTGGATCAGGTTCTTCGTTTCTTCACGAAGGAACTCAATCGCCTCATGGTGCTCGTCGGCGTCGAGCACCGCCTCGGTGTGGAGATCGTCCATGGCCTGTAGAAGACGCGACTGCCGGGCCATGACCGGATCACGCACGGAGTGAACTCCGAGGTAGATGCTACGGTGGGCTCCGGGAGTGCGCTTCGGCACGAGCCGGAAGGACGAGTCCTGAAGACGATCATCGTAGATCATCCTCAGCTCCATGAGGGCCTGGAGGGCGACTCGTTGGCACGCGACGTCGAAAGTCAGGCCTCCAAGTGCGGTGGTGTAGGGAGACGTCGCAAGGCCCGGCGAACTCGTCGGGGTATACTCCTTGAAATTCGGGCTTGAAGAGGAACCCGAGGAAGGTGAGCATCATGCGGAGCTCCCGGACGAAGCCCTCGTAGTGGCGGCAGTAGCTGTGGACTTGGTAGATAGGCATCTACAAAACAACAAGTTGAATAAAAGTGAGGAGAGGAACAAAGTTTATGAAGTAGATTTTCGAGAAATAATTTCCTGTGGCTAATGGCTAGGCGGGTCTGTTTGGCTTCCTACAGTCGAGTCGGCTCTGATACCATCTTGTAGTGCCCCGATTTAACAAATCGAGACATTATTGAATTTCGTAAGAAAAACAATAATCCAAGAGGTTCATCATGCGACAATCGTACATACGACAATGTTCATGGTACGCAGACCATATTTATTACATCATTGTTTTAATAAAAACAGCAAAGTGAAATAATTAGAAAACGGCATGACGAACATCTTCTTCAGGATCTTTCTTCTCGACTGGGTCGCTACTCCAGACCTTCCTCAAAGTAAGCATCCTCTGTGGGGTCCAACGGGTATGAGTACAAAAAGTACTCAACAAGCCACCGCAAATGCAAATAATAATGCCGGGTAATAACCAAGGAAGGATAATGGCTAACATTGCAGAATAATGCAGTTGCAGTTATTGCATTTAGTGTAATCAAGTTTTAATCATGCGGAAAGTAAACATGAGCATCATCAACATCAACTAACTCGAGGGGTACAGTCAGCCCCACCTCGCTCAACGGTCCTTACATGTCAATTCATCATGCACATACATATTCAAAGTAAAATAACTGAGGGATGTCACGCAACCCGCCCTTGACCGTGGGCTCGGCTTTTCGAAAAGATTTAAGACTCTGATCAGAGATGTACTACTGTACCCACAAGGCACGCACTCATCCCAAACGAGATGACCCATACCACGGGAACTCGTGCCAAAACCTCAATATGAGATGTTCCAAGCGATAACCACCCGCTCTAGGTTTCGCCGGCGCGCCGGGCCGCATCCCGGCTAACGTCGCACCCCCTTTTGCGCCACATTGGTACAAGTCACCCGCAGGTGCAACTTGACCCATCTCCAAATGGTGGCCTCGGTTTGGAACAACCCATACCTTAGTTAGGACTTACCCACTAGACTTGTGGTTAGTACGTAAGTGTATTGCAACGGATCCCTCAGACCGGTCCTTATAGTGCCCCGGGTGCTACCGACCAATGCCCTAGCTTGCACCCGGAACCCACCATGCATACACTCACAACCATGACTCATCACCAACAGAATTTCCAAGGATAAGAAATGACGGGGATCATATAATAGAACCATTTTGCTACGACTCATTTTTATCCTATAGCGGCCGTGTCAATACATTGGACACTAGCTAATATCATTGATCATATGGTGACAAGGAGGTTAGGCGAGATAGCATGGCTTGGGTTGCACATCAAGGTCGGGGGATCCTAAATAAATATAATGTAAGGGTTCATTTGACTAATGCGTATATAACCTATGTGTTTTAGCGATAGTCAATTCAAACATGGGTTCAATATGTTCAAAAGAATTGTTTGGTGACTTGCCTTGTTCAGCAAAGGGAGAGGGAGGGACTTTGGGGAAGTACTCCGGCTCCTCGGCGACGTCGTAGTCTTTTTGATATAGTAAAGTAAAATAAAATGAACTTAATGTTCAATCAAACAATATAACATTACATGATAAGCACATAAGTCAAAGTTGTTTTGATTAAAAATAAAATAAATTCAATTGTTAAGGTTCTGTGATTTATTTCATGAATAAATTTTAAAGGAATTAAAAAGTTGTCCTTTTTAGAAAGGGGTGTTTAAATGTGATTATGGTCATATTAAGCTCTCAAATAACTTTGAATTGAAAAGTT
Organism: Zizania palustris; assembly: GCA_019279435.1. Taxonomy (NCBI): domain Eukaryota; kingdom Viridiplantae; phylum Streptophyta; class Magnoliopsida; order Poales; family Poaceae; genus Zizania; species Zizania palustris. Next base: position 85,320,910 of record JAAALK010000285.1, read on the forward strand.
CATGTTAATTTAATGGTTTTCAGTACATGGACAGAATGGAAAAAAATCTAAATTTTTCTGAAGTTTAAACATTTGAATTTATATTTTAATCCTAAAGGCATTTGAATATTCATTTGAATAAACATGAAAAAGTCAAAGTAAACCTACTGTTTTTATTGCATAAACATGTAGAGAATAATATTGTGAATTTTCTGAAATTGGAATGGCAATTTTTAGAGTTCAAATGCGCCAGATATGAATTTTACAAGTTTAAAAGTATTTCTGAAATTCATTTTCAATTTTTAAACCCCTCGGGTCCACGGTGAGCCAGGCCCACGGTGAACCCGCGCACTGTGCGTGTGCGCCGGGTCGATCTGGACCGTTGGATCCAGATCCAACGTGCGCAGGCGAGGCGGGGCGCTTAAGTGAAAATGGACGGCCAGGATTAAAACGTGCGAAAGGGTACTACGTGGACGCACGAGATCGATCACGGATTTTAAATGGAAATGGACGCGCGAGATTAAAACGTAACGCTTTGACCAGATCCGACGGTGCGGATTAGATCGCGTACGTGGGCTCACGTGCGTCGCCCGATCGCGATCGCACGGTCAGGATCAGATCCGACACGGCACGGGTACTCGACCCGTGCCGGTCGTCTTCTCCGACGACGGCGAGCGGGCCAGCGGCCACGGCGAGCGACAGCGGCCCAAGCTAAACCTAAAAATGGAAAGAGGGCACTACGGCGGTCACGATGGTACCTTAGGCGAGGCGAGGGGTCGACGGGGCGTGGCCGGCGGCGAGGGTGGACGCGGAAGGTTCCTCGGGTACTCGACGGCGACGGTGATCCGGCGATCTCCTTGACCGGCGGAGGCGTGGCCGAGGCAGGGGATGTCCTTGCGGTCACGATGGTGGCGGAGGCGCGGGCCGGGGTGGTCCGAGGCGACGGCGAGAGGTGGCCGAAGGAGAAATGGAGGGAGTGCGCAAAAAGGCGAATCGTGGGTGCTCTGTTCGTTCTCGTGGCGATTGAGCGTGGGGGTCGAACGCGGTGGAGGCCAGAGGTATAAATAGTGGCGTCGGTGAGGGTCGCATGCAAGGAAAGCCGAGGGGGAGGTTTTACTCGCCGGCGATGGCTCGGCCATGCACGCGCAGCGTGATCCCAGGGGCTTAAACGCGAGGATTTAAGCGGGGAAACGGTCGGCCGGGCGCGGGGAGCTGTTTAATGGTGCCAATTTAATGCGGGAGGGGCCAGCGAGGCGGATCCGAGGCGGGGGTCGTCGGCCGGCGGGATTTGGGGGCGGAGGCGGGAGGTAGACGACGGGTCTGACAAGCGGGGGCCACTGGCCAGCGGGCGCGGGTGAGCGAGGGTGGCGACTGACGGGTGGGGCCGCAGTGTCAGGTTCGCGCGCGAGGGGAGGAATTCGGCGCCGACAGGTGGGGCCGGGTTGTCAGTCTAAGGCGCGCGATAGAACGGGCTGGGCCGGCCGGGAGAGAGAGAATGGAGGGAGGGGAGCCCATTACTGTTTTCCAAGGTTTTCTGATTAAAATAATTGCAGAAAATAGTTTAAACCTTTTGGGGCATTTCCAAAGTGGGTAAAAATCTGTAAAAATTCTCAAAAACATTTCTTGGCCTTGGGAGTCTATACAAAAATTTTCAGCTCCTGGTTTGGTCATCTACTCTATGTTGTAGTTCAAAAGGGTATAAAAGAGTATTAAAAGTATTTTCAGAAATAATAATTCCAAGAAATTGAATTTAATAATATTTTTATTGTTTGGAAAATTTGGGGTGTTACACTTGCTGCTGAAGAACGTAAAGAACTAAAACTCAAACTTGAAGCTATCTCCTCTGAACTTGCTATTTTGAAATCTAAGTCCGATGTTGCCGATTGTGAGTCATGTATTACTTTTATGGATGAGCTTGTTCAACTGCGTTTTATACATGCTCAAACTATTGAGAAACTTGAATTAACTAAAAAGCAACTTTTGTTGGTGGAGTCTAGTCCTGCGGTCATTAACGAATGCCTGAACTGCCCTTTGCTTGTTGAGAGCATCAATTTGAGAGATAGGCATGTTAATGAACTTAAGGCTAGATTGGAGAGTGCTGAGTGTTCTAAGGATGTGCAGCCGACATGTCCCACCTGCATCACCCTTAAGGTCCAACTCAGCTTTGCTAGAGAGCAAGCGGAAAAATTAAAATGTGAGAATGACTACCTTCTCTCCGTAGTGGAAAAATGCATTGAAGGAAAGGGTAGGATGGACCTGCTTTTGGCTAAAACCAAAATGTGTGCTGACAGGGCAGGGTTAGCTCTCTAGTTGGGTTATGAGAGAACCACTCCAAAGACTTTGAGCGAAACTGTGTTCACTCCTCCCACTACCCTTGAGAAAGAGAGAGCCCAATTAGACACCGATCACAAAGCCAAGAATCCCACCCAACCGACAAAGAAAGCTCTTCGTGCTTCAGATGAATCTCCTTAGCCAAAACCCAAGAAAACTATGAGATTTGCGCCTGAGACTCATACTCACACACCCAAGAAAGTGTATCACTGTTCTTATTGTCATCGGATGGGTCATTTGGTTGGGTTTTTCTTTCGTCGTATCAGGGATGAGCGTCGGTCTTTTGCTATGAGCAGGACATGCACTACCCATCTTTAGGTATACATGAGTATGCTTTCTGCTCTTGTCCTGATTTTGAGGCCCCACATGGTTTTGAGAGTGATTTTGCCCCTTGTGATGTACACCATGCTTCATATAGTGATAGATCGCGTGTAAGAGGCTTTGATGCTCGATAGGTTGGGAGACCTCATCGATTTCCAGGTTCACGCTTTATTGCTAGACCACACACTTTTTATCATGGCTTATCTCCTGTGCATGGTCAGTCTACTACTTTGCCTGGATCTCATGTTTTGCGATACTGGATTCCAAAACAATTTTTATCTCACCCTCTCATTGAGCATCCAAGAGATACTAGCATGTTTTGAGGGGGAGCTGTGTAGCATTGCATGAGCTTCTGTCATATGATTAATTGCTTTTTCAAATACATGCTTCGTTATGCCTTTGTAGTAGTCTTTAATATTGTTGACTGTACTTGGCATGATTTCATCTGAGAATTGACATGAGCATGGCTTTTATTTGTGAAAATTTGAAAATGGTCACTACTTAGTCTAGAAACTAGCATGAATTGACTGAATTCATTTGATGTCTTTTACACACCTAATAGCTGAGTCCTTTCTATCTTGGATGCTAATACGCAACTTGATTTCATCAAAAAAAGAAAGAAAATGAAAATGAATGAAAATGAAAAATTAATGAAAATGAAAATGAATTACATTCACGATGTTGTTTGCTGAAATTGAAAAGATCTAGGTGGGTTTGCTTTGTCGCACTATTTTGTTCTGGACGGCTTACCATAGCACTTTGGTAATAACCGAGACGTTGTAGTGTTTGCCGAGACCATTGCTTTAAGCTTCTGATGGTTTCAACCTAGTCTTAGCATGGTCGGTTAGCATAAGGTTTACATGCAAATAACCCCTGGCACAAAAATAAGAAATTTAAAATTCATTCCATATCATGTTTGCTAAAGCACCTTGAAGTGGGATACGCTTATCTGGTGTGTGCTTGTTTAGCTTTTGCTTCTCATGCCTTGACATGTCTAGTATGCTAGTCTGAGTGGTGATGCTTTTATTTGCTAAAGTCTGAAAATACTTGCTCATGCCTTTTGTTTAGATGATATACATATGAGGATGTCCTTCAGTACTTTGAGGCGATATTCAAGGCGAAAGCTTGTTTGTACTGTAATAGCAGCTGGTCATGTTTCAGAAGCTCACATCTCTACTTTACCCTCTTTTCCCCTCTTTGCATCTTTTTATCTCCTTGATGCCTGCATTGTCAAAGGGGGAGAAATGATCTACATGATTTTACATGATGCTTTGACTTTTGGATTGCTTGGTTAAGGGGGAGTTGGCTTTCATGTTGAAATGTTTTGCTTTGCATCGAGATGCTTTTGCGCTTTTGCTTTGCCTTGCACAAGGTTTTTTCCCAAGCGGAGAGATCTTTTACCAAGTGACATGTTTTTCTCTTTTATGAGTTTTTATGATCTCTTGTGTGCTTAACTTGTATCCTCATCATGTCTTTGCTTGGGGTTGTCAATGCACTCATCAAGGGGGAGATTGAGAAACCAAGGGTGGTTTCAGTATGAATGATGAGTGATTGACAAGGATGAGCGTCTGAGCGGATGAGTGGTTGAGAGTGGGTTGAGTGCATCGAGGGTTTCGATGTGTAATGGAGGTTTGGCTGCCGAGGGTTCGACGGTGCGTCGCATTCTTGTTTTGGCTTGTCTTGTTTGTGTAGAGAGATGCTGACCGACTGTCAATGGCGGGTGATCGAGGGTCGAGCGGGGAGCTTGATGCCGAAGGATCAGGGAGGCTGGGCGAAGTTGGAAATGATCTCAAGAGTGCACGAAGAGACGGAGAGAGACTTGGATGGACGGCTGACTACGACGGCGTGTCGATTGGGTTCGCGAGAGGGAGGCCAGGACAAGCATTCGGGCGGCTCGAGGGGATCGAGAGCGGAAGTGGCTTGTTGGCGCTCAGAGTCGTGAAGCGGTGTCACGAGTCGAAGGGTTGAGAGGCTTTGTCAGTTTTTGCTGAAAACCATTAAAACGTTTATTGTTTTTGTTAATTCAATAAATAGGTGTCTAGTTTTAGTTTAAACTTTTTGTTTAGTAGTGTAACCTCTTGGTATAATTTTTGGAGTGGTTATACTCTGAAATTATATTAAAAGGAGAGTCAATTTGTAATTTTACTTTTAGTTTTTATAGGGTAATTTTTAGAATTGTTAAATCTGAAATTACTAAGGGTCTATGTGTCAATTGAGGGCTTCTAGAATAGTAGTTGGTAGGATATTATCCCCCAAGTTGGCTGAACATTTTGAGCACTTTTAGACTAATTTTTCCAATGAAAATTACTGAGAAAACTTATGTTTGAAGAAGATTGGACGATGAACAGTGCTGAGATGAAGATTTCGGATTAAACACAGTGTTTTATGCAAATACTGTTCCTGGTAAGTTCTGTTCCCAGCGCAGTTTCAGTTTGTGGCTGTGATCACTTTTGTGCTGCGTTTTCTGGAGAATCCAGTGCAGAACTTGTGTGAGATGTCCAAGTAACTTTTGTTTTGCATGAATTGAATGATCCATTTTTGAAAGTTGCAAAGGATTTCTGTGATTTATTCGTATTTATGTTTCTGATCAAAGTAGGCACCACAGTGCTGAAATATTTTTCTGGAACTGTTTTTCTATTTTGATATTGCACTTGACATGTTTGATGAAATGTTTCATCAAGTGTTCATCATGTTTTTGGCTGATCTTTTAGTTGCTTTTATGGGGATTGAACACAAAAATTTGCTCAGCCTTCTCCACAAGAAAAACCAGAAAACTATTGTTCATCAATGTTTCTTTACGGTGAATAGTAAATTGCTGGATGTTTCGGTTCTGCTACAACCTGTGCTGACATCTCTGTTCACCGTAAGAGGGAATGGAACAAGTTTTCTTCACAGCAAACCAGAAAATTTCTTACCTCCTGGAATCTTTGACGATGAACAGCTGATTCTGAAAGTTTTCGGATCTGCTACATGCTTGCCGACACGGTTGTTCACCATCCTGTCTCTACTGATTCTAGCAAGGAAACGAAGTGAGTTTAATTTTGTTGCTCCTGAATTTTCGATGATCTGAAATATGTTTGTTGGTGATGATATCATTCAGAGATTAGTGTGATCCTTCCTGGATTTGTTCTATCCTTGAATCAGTGGAACTTTAATATGAAATTCATGGTTTAGTCACTGGTTTTATAGTCTGTTCATCAAGACTTGTGTATGCAGTTCTGTTCTCTCTGATTAATCATGTGTATGTGTTTGGAATAGATCTGAGTGAATTTATTTGATGTGTTGATTGAATTGGATCAGATAAAATTGCTCTTGACTCTTGCTGGTTTTAGAGGTTTTATTGTAACCTTTGGTTGGGTTCCTGCTGAAACTTGTAACACCTAATCTGAATAATTTTTGGTTGATTGATCTTGTATTTGTTCTCTGAATTTCATCTTCATAATTTCTATAGAATGAAGGTTTAGCTATTGAGATCAGTTTTTGTACTGTCTTGAAAATCTGGTTGTCAAGGGTTTGTCAAGTGTTCTAGTCTCTATGTTTCTATGTTTATCTCAATTCCAGTCAGGTTAGATGGAGTTTTTGAGACTGGTTTGAATAAGAAATAGATTCAGATTTGTCATCTTGTGCTGTTCTTGGTGTTTGATCATTAGAATCCCAAAAGTATTTTGTCAATTTGCTGTGCCTTACATACTGTTGCTTTTCATCTTGGCAGCAGTTATATGTAAACAGACCAATTATGTTTGTATCAATTACTTTCAAGTATCAGGATCTGTTTTTTTGGTTTAATTAGCACAGCTGCAGATCTAGACTGAAGTTTCTTTATCTGCAGTGAGTAGATTGTGTACTGAAATTTATTTCCTACTTGAAGTGCTAGAATAGTTGAATAGCTAGGCTGTGTATTGAGTAATCAAATTGGTTCCAAGATATATGTCTTGCTAATTGTTTAGCTAAGTTCAGTTATATCACTGTGTTGATTGTTTGAACTATATTTGAATCCATTACTAGAGTACTCTGAATTTGTTCAGTACTTATTTGTTCAGGACTTGAATTGCAGTTCATGCTATTTCCTGTTCAACATGTTTAATCTGAATGCTTGAGATATATCTTGTGAATTGAATGTCATGATCTGAATAGAAAGTGCTGGCTATTGTCAAACAAGCTATAGTGTTTACTGAATCAGTTGATTACTATTTTTCAGAACCAGTTTTTATATTCAAACTTTATCCTATTTAGAATGTTCATTCATATTGCTTGAGATATATATACTGAAAAGTAATTTCCCTGTTCTGAATTGGTTTGATGTGACTGTTGTCGGTTTTGAAATAGTTTTGCCGTGTAGAGGGCTTTACAAGAAATCTGGTTTTGTTGTACAGCAGATTGAAGTATCAGTATCTAGCTTTCTTGTTAAGTGTTAAATACTCATGTGTTGATCTGAATCTAAATTGAAATTGAGATTTGCAATCTGAACCCAAATATGACAAATGAACTTTATTGAAGTTACCTTTACTATTCATCGTTCGAAAAAATTCAGAAGTGCATGAAATTCAATTGTGATTGAATTGAAACAAGCTGATTCATTACTACAAACTTGAATTGATCTTTTGTGTGAGTGTTTTGATATTGGTTGATTAAAATTTTTGAAACAAAGCTGTTTTGGGGGTTTTGAATCTAGTTGAGCTCAAATCTGTGATGATTGGTTTAAATCTTGATTTTGAGTGTTTAGAGGTGCGTTGGGTGATTCGATTAGACCATCACATTCGAAAGAAAGTGTCGAGGGGCCTATTCACCCCCTCTAGTCGCCATTCCGATCCCACAATATTCAAGGCAAATGCTTGTTTTGTTCTGTAATTGCTGCTAATCATGTTTCAAAAGCTTCCATATACATTCATCCTCATACCTCTCTTTGCATCATTTTTATCACCTTGATGCCTGCATTGCCAAACGGGGAGAAAATAGCGTCTTGCTTTTGTCAAAGGGGATGATATTTTGTTAAGGGGATAATTTTAAATATCAAGTGACATGTTTCTACTCTTTTCTGAGTTTTTATGGTCACTTGTGTGCTGAACATAAATATTAATCTTTGTGTCTTTTGGGGGTTGTCAATGCACTCATCAAGGGGGAGATCGAGAAACCAAGTGGGGTTTTCACTGTTGTTTTATCTTAGTGATGAGTGATTAATAAATTTTGTTGTTTCATGGTCGAGACGTGTGTTTGCCATTTGGGTTCACTGATGGGATCAGTGTGCATCTTACATGGAGATTCGTGTTTTGTTTGTCTCATGTTGTGCAGGGTTGAGATGCGAGTCAACTGTCAATGGCAGGTGATCAGGGTCAAGTGGGGAGCTTGATGCCAGAGGATCAAGGGTGTTAGGCTAAGTTGAGGGAGATCTCAAGTGTACACGTGGAGATGGAGTAAGACATGGACGGGCGGATGATCGAGACTGATGGAGGAGTGGGGTGCCCGATCTTCCGTCAAGTGAGGGATAAACAATGATTTGTGGATAACTCGACGTTGACAATCTGGATTCCGATCCACGAGATCAGCCCTTGCAATCACTACACCACTGCTTTGTTGGTTATCAACCAAGCACAACCTGATTGACCTCGCCACGAAGGCTAATCCTTGCCTGCGAATCAAAGAACACAAGCAAGAACACAGAAAACACAACCAAACTGAAAATTCTATTGGAATCTACGAATTGGGGTTCACTTAAAAATCCGGCGAAACGACGGCTATCAAAGCAACGTGTAACAACATGCTGACAAATTCTGGACTCTATCTTGTTTTGACTATTCCCGTTGATCTAGAAGGAATTTTGAGATGAAACCGGTGGCATTGGAAAGATTCTGAAGTTATCTTTCCATGGCTGGGTGGAATGTCAAAAACGGTGGCCTGGGCAATGATTTTAGTGCACGCTGCTCCTAGAATCCAAGTTGGACACAAATTGTAGTTGGATTGGAGTCTCAAATTGGTTGGGACGTCCTTCCTGGTTCTTCTCCGACTCTTTGTTTATCTCCAAGTGATTTTCATCATCTCCATGGTTCCTAACAATAATAATAATATTAGGTATTAATTTATTCTCAAGATAATATACTAAGATACTTAGGAACGAGTTGACCTAGAGATTTAATCGTCATGCTTGAACTCGAATAATTGGATCTTGGTATTCATGTATGGTTGTATCATTGGTTGGGATGTCCTCATCAGAGACAACATGATGACCAAGTCAGCGAAAGGGAGGCTAGTGCAAGTGACAAGCTGGCTCGAGGGATCGAGAATAGGAGAGACTTGCTGGCGGTCGAGTTCATAGATTGCGGACACGTGTCGGCAATCCGGTGGGCTTTGTCGGTTTCGACTCAAAACCGTCATATCAGGATCGAAGAATCCTGAAAAGAAGTCGTAGTCGCTATGAAAACTTCGAATCGGGACAAACTACCTTTAGATAGGATTTTATGTTTTTAGCCCTGTGGGCCTTTGAGTCTGTAAAAAACCCTAGGGGTATGTGTGTCTTTTTCTGTTTTTGAATTGCCTATAAAAGGCCCCCTAGTTCTAGGGTATCTACCAACTCTTTTCAATTGAAAAATCCTGAGTTCACTTTACCAAATATGAGTTTTAGTCCGCCTCCATTTTTCTCGGGAGCTACAGTGTTTTTAGCTCTGGTTTTTTGTACTCGGTGCAGAGACATCGGCTGGTTTTCTCTGGGAGCCCTATCATCGGTTTTTTGCGTCGTACGGCGCATGCGTGCTGCAGTCGGCCGGGCGGCCAGTTTTTCTATGGTGTGGGTCGTTGTCCACTAGGTGCTATCGCACAGGGAGCTCTACAACGCTTGCGGGCGCTCAGCGCTTGGAAGCGGCGCCTTGCACGTGGCAACGCTGCTCAGGGTGTGGCACTCGAAGGACTTGTGGTGGGCCAGTGCTTGAAGATCAACTCGAGCAGGAGGTACAGTGCTAGTGTACGGACCCACCATAGGGAGGATGATGTTGTTGACACCCAAATTTGCATTAATGGTTGAAATTGTCAAAATATCAATTTTTGGTAATTTGGGCCGAAAATATGCCTTCCCTGACACAGGCCGGTCCAACCGGCCATGGTAGGCCGGTTTGATCGACCATGTAGGCCCGGTCAGACCGGCCCAATGGGCCCGGTCAGACCGGCCCAAGTCTAGAATTGGAGAAAGAGTTTTATTCTGGACTGTTTTATCTTTAAATAAATCCTAATCACTTTTGGCCGAATCCTACTCAGTTTAGCAGTCGGGGAACTTGAGACCAGCCCCTATAAATAAAGGGGTGAGGACGATTCAAAGGGCATCTCCACAGATCAACTCAAAACCCTAGTTTTGAATCATACCTTTACTTTCAATCTACTTTTTGCCCTAGCATTACTTTACTCCTGGCAGTAGATCTCTGTCAATTTTATCAGCAAATTGTCGGTACCTCGCCATGCTATAGTGAGTTCTTTGTGGGTTTGATCTGAAATCGTTCTGTTTCACCCTCGTATGGGGTTTTATTGTTTTTATCTATTTTTACCGATGATTTGGTCCCTAGGCTGAATTGCCATTTGTTTCTTGTGTTTTGCAGGAGTCGAAGTGTTCATGTACGTCACGAAGAACCCCCTACACCAAGCCCCCTCTGTCGAAGCACCCGCCGGCAAACCGAGGTGTTCACTGCATCGCCGACCGGTACGACCGACCAACTCAAGTTGGACCGACCGGGCCTTGCTGCCACAGGCCGGTCTGACCGACGACACCCGATTGACCCATTTCCCCTCTTGGCCATTCTGATTCGGAGTCTTCTTCACCCCACTTCACACCAGAGATCTTCGTCATGCCGAAGCCCTACGCGCTGAAGCCTCAGACCTCGCACCGGTGCTCTTCGTAGAATACTCCAGAACCCTTCGCACCGAACCCCGCAACGCCGGAGCCCTCGGTCTGACCGAGGCCCACCATTGGCCCGACTGGACATCCTTCGCCAGTCTGACCACCCGGAGCCAGCTTCACAACAAAACACCGAGGCCACCTTCGGTGACCACCTTCGCAGGCATCGGTCTGACCGGGAGTCCTACTCCGGTCCAATCGACCAACAGGCCGAAGCCCTCCTTCAGGACGCTTTAGACCGCTTCATTATTTCTCGGTATAATTACCCATACGTCACGATCTGACCAGCTTGACTTGGTCGGTCTGACCGCCTTTTGGCGCAACGGATTACACTAATATGTTCTAGAAGACCAAGAACTGACAATCAAAGTGTTTGTGAATGCGGACTATCTCAAGCCTTCGAATAGGATAATAGCTCAGGATAGTTTGAAGTGTGTATTGAATATCTGAATATTTGATGGTGATTACAGGGCGAGAACGGGGTATTTATAGGTAAAAACTCTAAGGAAAAGACCTTTTTACCCCTTAATTACAACCGACATAGTGGATACTATTTCGGTATCCCTTATAGGGTTAATATGGTAAACATGCTCGAAGGATGTTGATAAAGCAGACACCCCATCCTTCGGGTTGTTTTCCACTCCGGAGGGGAAGCTCATCAGAGGGTCTCTTCGGACTGGAGCCTGGACGGACCCTTCGGCTTCGAGCCCTTCAGTTCAGAGGGGGTCTTAGGCTCCGAGATTAAGACTTGCCTTCATCTTCGTTGTATAATATATTTGGTTGGAATCTTGGAGGATCATGGGGATGAAGTATTTTCCCCCAGTAGTAGCCCTCGAATACGCTTCTCTGGATAGCCTGTACAGCAAGGAGGACAGTATACGCAAGAAATATTTTCATGCTCAGGACCTTATAAAGAATGCAATGTATTATAACCATTCAAAGCATCCTTGATGTCAGAGATGTGTTGAATTCAGGCTCCGAACTTCGACCTTTGTATGATTGCTTCGAAGGAAATTGAACCGTTATAATAGCAGTAAACCGCAAAGAGCCGTTACTTTTGTATCGTTATCCCTCAAATAGTTGTTAGGCCTTTCGAGAAAGTGACAACCCCAAAAGTTTACCACGAGTTTACATTCTTTCACCCTTTGGCCCCACCTGTCATTGACGCGAGTTGAATCTGCAAGGGTGAAAATATGTGTGAATCATGTCGAATGAGGATGGAACGGTTATTAAAGAGGAAAGCGATCAACGGTGAAAAGTTTTTACAGAGCTTTTGCGCTTCAGCAATTCCACACTTTCCTCTTTCATCCTTACTCTCCGAAACTCTCGAGTTCCTACGGTGGTGACGACCTTGGTGCAGCGGCAAGCTTGGGCCGCATCTACGGCGGTAGCAATGGCGGGAGCTTCAGGGGGCTCCTGGCCCAACGATCCATGGGAACTCCGCCCACTGTCGAAGATGCCGCTGATGCAGACCTTCATCCTTGGGTGATCAACTAGCACGGCAGAGCCCGTAGAGGTGGTAGTGAGCGGAAGATTGGGACTAGTGATGAGGACTCGGATCCCCAGAGAAGAAGTGATACCGGCGCCGAGGAGCGGAGAAGTCATCGTCTTTGAAGCCTTCTTCGAACCTGGACTTGGGCTCCCTTCAATAAATTTCTTAATAGAGGTATTGGAGATGTTCCATGTCACCATACCACAGCTATCTTTGAATGCCATAGCTAGGCTGGCGGTCTTCGAGTGGGCCCTCCGAGCTGAAGGGTGTGAAGGAAGGTCTGAAGTGTTTGTGGTGACCCACGAAGCTTCGTGCCAACCCAAGCCGCACGACGGGCCCGAAGACTCCAAGCTGCTGGTGGCCTTCGAGAGTGTCAACTTCTAGCTCTGGAAGGGGCACTTGAAGAACTTTCCAGCGAAGGCGATCAATGACTGGTGGTACTCCGATTGGATACTCTAGTGGTTTTATGCCAAAGTTGGTGAAGACTCCGACCTTGTGGGGCCCTGCAAGAGATCTGGTACAGGAGGGAAGCAGAGGTGACATCGGACTCAAGTCTGCTTTCAACGTGACTTGGGTTGCTATCTTCGATGGCCAAGCGCATGAGCATGCGAGACTTGGCAGAGGAATTCATTGCCCTCCAGATACCTACGCTCGGGGCCGATTGGCCCGTTATTTTCCACAACACTTCGGAGGAGGAGCTTTGAGAAATTTCTTCGAACTCTCTAGGTAATACTTCGATATCTCCTGCACTTAAATTAGTTTTACAAAATATCTGTAATTTTTCTTAACAGATTGATGCCTTGTTTCAGCGGCTCCGTTGGTGTTGGCTCTAGAGCAAATAGCTTGGGCAGCGGAGAGGGTGCTTAGAGCCCCTACCACAGTGGAGAAGCAATGAAGGGTGGATCTAGTCATGAGCTAGGAACGCTCCAACCGAGTGTGGAGTGCACTCGGGATTGAAGCCCCTCCTCTTCCAAGCTTCAACACAGCGGGCCCAGTTCCTCAAAAGAGGAAAGCTGCTGCTAGGACCTCCAAGGTCGTGAAGACTCCGGCAAAAAAGGTGGTGCGGAAGGCTAAGCCCCCTTCCCCTCCGGTGTCTCTACCTTCATTAGATATTCAGAGCTCTTCTTCAGAGGAGTCCGATCAGGAGGAGACTTCAGAGGCCCGAATAGGGAGGGAGCTCGAAGCTCTACTCTTGGAGGGTCATGAGGGGGATTCTCGGACTGAAACCGAGGATCCACCATGGGTTGATGTCGAGGCGGTGTTGGCGGCTGAAGAGGAGGAGGCAGTCCGAACTGAGCCCGCAGGGGTTCAGGGAGCGGAGCTGGAGGGCTCCGATTTGCCCGTGACTGGAGTGGTGGTGACGGAGGGAAGGGCCTCTACGTCCACCACTCCAACACAAACTTCGGGGGAGGACATCGAGGAGTACCTCAGAATGTATGAGAATCTGGGAGATCCCATAATCCTTCCTCAAAATTTAGATGGAGGTAAGCCTTCTGTCTTTGCTTCTTGATTCATCATACCTAAAATAATTTCACTGTATTGGCAATATCTTTAAGATGATTAACAAATACCTTATGTTTGTATATGCTTTGGGGAGCAACATGGCTTTGACCCGATATGGAGCCTTGACGGAGGACTTGGCTCTAGCTGAGGTTGAGGCTCTGGTAGAAGAGGTGGCTCCGGTAGCGTAGGCTACTTCCATTGGAGTTGCTTTAGCAGAGGAGGTCACTCCTGTGGAGGGGTCCACTCCGACGAAGGGCGACACTCCGATGGAAGAGGTAGCTTCGGTGGCTCCAGCAATGGGGAGAGGTAAAGGCAAGTTTTGGCCTGGGCCTCTCCCTTCCTTGGTGATGACGCCGTCGAGGTCGACGAACGATCCTTCGGTGGAGGCTTCAGAGGAGGATCCCACCAAAGATGATCGGAGGGCGCTATCCTGGCTCCCGCTGTTAGCTCCGTTCTTGGAGCAGCGGATAGGGCTTCGGTCTCTCTTGTAGCCCTTGGCTAAAAAGATCCAAGAGGTTGGAAACTCTGAGCTAGTCTTCACGCTGAGCGAAGCTAGTGGATCAGAGCTAGACATTGCCCTCGAAAGGGCTACCCTCCAAGTATGCGAGGGACATAGTGTATATTTAATTTATTGTAATTACACCATACTTACTTTGCTTTTTGCAGCAATTTGTTCTTGCTAGAGCGGCGACAACTTCCAATGAGCTCGAATTTAATCGGCTCAAAAGGAAGGTTACAACGCTCCAAAGGGCTCTTAAGGGCCCCGAAGATAAGTCCTTGCAATTGGAGGAAAAACTCCTCAAAGAGCAGAGGGCAAAGGCCATTATGGAGGAGGCGCTTTGATCGGAGCAGCATGCTCATGCTGGCATGACGTCTTTCAATAATGAGTTTCAAGTGGAGCGTGCTCAGAGATGAAGTCGACAAGCTTCGAGCAGCGAAGGTGACTTCTGGGGCCGAACTTGTGCAGCTCCGAGAAGCACTTCAGCAAGTGCTGTCTCAGAAGAATTATTTGATGACGAAGACAGCTGAGCTCTCCACCATCACCACCAACATGACAAGGGCTGAGGCTTCCATAATGAGGTGGCTAATCAGACCATGGACACCCTCTGGGGTGTTCTGGAATATTTTAGAACGGTTTGACCATCATCCTCAGCTGCGACCGATGAACCTATTGGCTGTAAGCTCAAGATGATCCAGGCGGTTTCCAAGATAATGAAGGGCACTGGTACTCGCTATGGAGAAATCTCCGGACAAGTAGCCGGGATCGGGGTCCTTCATCACCTCGAAGCCATCGGGGTCTCCATTGGTCTGGTGAAGGGTTTGACTCTTGCAGGCTTCGCTGACGAAGGCTTTTTGCAACCATCGCTAAACATCGCCTTAGCTTGGGAAGCTTTCCGAGCAACTTGGTAAGCAGATAGCGAAGCTACGGCCAAGGCGTGGATCGACGAAGCCCGTCGGCAGAGGCAAGCATAGATGAGGCCTTCGGCTCCACCTCCGCCAACTGCTCCGCCTCCGGACCCGAAGGTCTAGCCTCTCAGGGCGCTTTCTCTATGTAAAAAAGACTTTGTAATGTTCTTTTGCTTCAATGAATGAAAAGCCTTTGTTTGGATGTTTGTTTTTAGGTTTTGCCGCATGCTTCGTATTTTGATCTTGAAGTATTAGAACTTGACGAAGGGCTTCTCCAACAGTGGGCTATTCTTTAGAGCTTAAGGCCTTATAGGTGCCCGCGATTTTCTATTCCTCAGGGAGAGCACAGAGAGATAGCACTCGATGTTTGTAGTGAAGTCCTTTCTTACATCAAAGAAGAATATAAAGTAATAACGTCTTCATCTTCAGAGTATGTAGATTGGTATGATTCGGAGCATAAAGTTGAGGACCTGACGGAGGCTAGCTCCGAATGGCTTCTAACTTGGGACGAACTTTAGGAAGAGAAGAGAGTCTAGAGAGCTTCGAAGAAGGGCAATCAAACTTGAACCAAAAGGAAGTTTTTAAGAACTCTAGGCTCTGAAGACCGAGCTGGTCCTGGAGGTAGCTGTAGGGGTCGTAGAGGTCTCCGCTTCTACTTAGGCTTAGATACTAATTTTTCCTGATTATGATGTTTATAATGTGATTTTATCAAGAAATATAATTTGTTTGAGAAGCATCGTTTAATTGTGCCTTATTTCCCTACCCCTCTTTGTGGGTGGAGGGCCTTATGCAATGCAATAGGGCCGGTTGCGCACAACGCCCGGCATATTAAAGCCGAGGCTTCCCAAATAGTATTTGATAACCACGAACTCAACTTTTTCGTAGAGTTATTTGAACTATATATTTGTACCATAATATCTTACCTAATAAAGGTAGAGTAGGCGACACATCGAACTAATGGTTCAATGCCGGAAAAGATGTCACTATGGACTTGGTAAGGAGCTTCGAACTTATAAATTAGAGCCTCGAAATTGGTCACTTAGGACTCTTGATGGGTTTCATTTGGCCTGGGCCTTGAAACCTTATAGTGTGGTTACCTTCGACTCTTTTCAGATGCTTCAAACCCGGAGGATCGGAAACTTTTTGTTTAAAGTCCTTAGACTCTTCTACGGATGCTATCAAGCCGGTGGCTCGGAATCCATAGGTTTTGGACACCTTCGGCTCTTTTATGAATGCTCTGAACTAGTGGTTCAAACTTCGTTATTTTATAGTCCTCAGACTCTTCTACGGATGCTACCAAGCTGGTAGCTCGGAATCCGTAGGATTTGGCCACCTTCGGCTCTTTTACGAATGCTCCGAGCTAGTGGTTTGAACTTCATTATTTTATAGTCCTTATACTCTTCTACGAATGCTATCAAGCCAATAGCTCCAAATCCGTAGGTTTTGGCCACCTTCGGCTCTTTTATGAATGCTCCGAACTAGTGGTTTGAACTTCGTTATTTTATAGTCCTTAGACGCTTCTACGGATGCTATCAAGCCGGTGGCTCGGAATCCATAGGTTTTGGTCACCTTCGGCTCTTTTACGAATGCTCCAAACCAGTGGTTCGAACTTCATTATTTTATAGTCCTTAGACTCTTCTACGGATGCTATCAAGCCGGTGGCTCAGAATACATAGGTTTTGGCCACCTTCGGCTCTTTTACGGAATCTCCGAACCAGAGGTTTGAAGGCCGTTTATTGGGTTCTGATGAAAGATGCTTACCTCCGCAAGCATCTTCGTTCCCCTGATGCGTCCATCATGGGTAGGGAATATTGAAGGGTAAGCATAATTCGAACCTCAAGCTTTTATTCATTTAAAAAGGTACTTTACAATTCGTTACAAGGAGCCCCTAAGCGTAATAATGTTTAAGGTGCTTTGCATGCCATGCATGATTTAACTCTCCCCCTTCTAAATTTGCTAATTTAAAAGATCCGGGGCACCCTGAGCGTAGGATAATATATCCCATATGTTCCCTAATTTCCCCAGAGCAATTACACTTCACAATAGCAAATGACCCGGTCTAAGTTCATTAACTTTTACCTTCGGGTCATTCCATGCCTTTGTCTGGTCTTGGTACTTTGTCAAATTGGCGACAGCTCGAAGCCTCGTTTCTTCGAACAAGTCAAGCAAAGTGTTCCTTTCATTTTTATCTTCTGGCTCCGTTGCGCGGAGGGATCCACACTTTCAGCTCCGTTGGAGTCATGTCTTTGTCTCTGAACAACAACCTGAATGGGGTAAAACCTGCAGACCTAGCTTGGGTGGTCCGAATGGACCATAAAATCTTAGGAAGCTCTTTGGTCCACAGTCCCTTTGTCAACCCTACAATTCTCTGATTTAAGCAGGACAAAATATTTCCATTGGCCCGCTCCACGGCTCCGTTGGATTGGGGATGATGGACGGCTGTGTTGACATGAGAACATGCCCTCGCACTTGGGTCAGTTTGATGATCCAAAAGTGTGGGGATACTTAGGGAAAAGCCTAAGCGTAAGACAACATTGACGTCATGTTCCGACTACCCTTAATAGTGGCAAGGGGGTGCAGTCGCTGGGTAATCAAATCACAAAGAAATAATCCAATTAGCCAAAAGAAATATATAAATAAAATAAATTAGTCAGCTGAACAGAGCCTAAATGATTCAGAATGTATCGTGTGAAGGGTTCACCAAAGGGGTGGCTTCGGTGTCTTGTGCGAAAGGTTTGGCCGAAGGTATTCATCGGCATTCGGAATGATCTAGCCGAAGGCAGGCTCCGAACAGATCTCGACGCGAAATCACCTCCGAACAATAAGGTTCGATGCGAAGTATCTGACATGACAAAATACTCCAACGCAACGCGCTGGCGCGACTTCGTCCGGCATGAAGTGTTGGCATGATGAAGCCTGACGCCACGGAGCCTACTACAGAGTGCTCTAGAGTGCGGGACTCAACCAGACTGACAACTGCGTGATGGGTCCGACACGGGTAGCCGAAGCAGGGATTCCGCCGAAGGGCGTTTTGGCAGCCTCCGAAACTAGTTTCCCAGCTTCGGACACCTCTGGCGAAGGGGCTCTGAGCATGAAAACCTGCAACAGAACAGAGATCAAGTTCCAATTCGGCCTATAGACCGAATATGCTAAGTGTTGCAGTAGGGAAGCGAAGGTAGAAATCTATTACGTAGATTAGCGGATACTTCACAAGCGTAGCAATCTGTTATGTAGATTAACAGGTACTTCACAAGCAAAGTAACAAGGCTTACCACGGTTTTGACATGGCCGGCGCAGGTCTTCCAGGCAAACCCACGAAGGTAGTACAGGAAAATAAATGAAAAGTAAAGGTACGATTGAAACTAGGGTTTGAAGTTGAATTGTGTCGGGGGGTCTAATGAACCGGCCTCACCCCTATATTTATAGGGGCTAGTCTTCTTATCTCTAAGGCTAATCTGGTAGGATTCAGCCTAATCAAGTTTAGGGATAAAAATAGCTAGAATAAGACTCAAACTCTATCTCCTAAACAGCCCAAAGTGGGCCTTCGACAAGGCTTGCCGAAGCCTGCTCCTCGAGCCGAAGCTTCAGCGAGGCAGGCCTCCGGAGGGCCATCGGGCCGAAGGTAGCAGGCCGCTAAAAGGCCTCCGAAGCCCAATGTTTGATGGGACTTTGGCCCTGTAAGGCTTCGACCTGATCCAGGACTTATGTATTTTCGGCCCAAATTACCAAAATTTATATTTTGACAATCTTTACCATTAATGCCATTTTTTGCTATCAACACATGCCCCCACCTTTTAGTGAATTAAGTGAACTAAAAGCATAACGGGATAAGGATGATACCTTCCATATCGGCCTTTCGACACTTTCAAGCGCTTTGCCACACACTTGGGAAGTACTTTTTCAAATACCTGCCATTCAAAGCCCTTCGAAACTTCTCTCCTTGTATGGACTCCAACATAGTATGGTGAAGAGTTTATCAACATAATGCCATAAAATTCGGCAGAGTCTCTCACTTCTTTAACAACAAATGAAGTACCCTGATCTGTAGTGAGAGTTTGGGGAATACCGAATCTATGTATAATGTGCTTCAAGATAAAATCAGTTACCTTATTGTGAGTCATATTCTTGACAGGCACGACTTCGGTCCATTTTGTGAAGTAGTCTGTCGCCATCAACACGAACCGATGCCCTTTTGAAGAGGGAGGATGAATTTGGCTGATGAAGTCTAAACCCCAACCTCGGAACGACCATGGCTTGATAATAGGATTAAGTAGCGATGCAGGAGCTAACTGAATATTACCAAACCTTTGACACACTTCACACCCTCTATAGTATTTAAAACAATCCTCGATTATAGTCGGCCAGTAGAAACCTGCTCTTTTGAGCATCCAACTCATTTTTTGGGCCGACTGATGAGTGCCACAAAGACCCTCATGGACTTATCCTGTAGCTACTTTGGACTGATCGACATACAAGCATATCAAAAGTACTCCATCAATAGTTCGGCAGTGTTGACACTAAAACGTGCCCCCGCACTTGGGTCAGTCCGGCGATCCAAAAGTGCACGGATACTTAGGGACAGGCCTAAGCGTGACGTAGAACCGACGCCGCGTTCCGACTACCCTTAATAGTGATAAGGGGGATGGAGTCGCCAGGCAACCAGATTACACAAAATAATCCAATTAGCCGAAAGAGATAGGTTAAACAGGTTAAAATCAACAAACCTGTCGGAGCCCTCCTGGTTCGAAGTTTGATGCGAAGGGTGCACCGAAGGGTACCTTCAGCGTCTGGTGCAAAGTGCACCGCCAAAGGGTGCTTCGGCGTTCGGACTGATCCGGCCGAAGGTAAACCCCGAACAGATCTGAACACGGTGATCACCTCCGAACAGCGGGGTTCGGCGTGCGATCTTCGATACAGCGAAGTACAGAATAGTGATGTGAGGTCCACGTGCGAGCGCAACTTCGTCTGGTGCGGAGTAAGGTCATGGCGAAGCTTGCGACGAAGTGTGCCGATTGAAGCCTGTTGTCGGAGCCCGCGGTCTTGTCGAAGGGCATCCCTGGGACCTCCGGAAACAATCTCTCAGCTCAGGACACCTTCGGCGAAGGGGGCTCCGAACGTGCGAACCTGCAACAGAGACGATGTGAAGTACCAATTCGGCCTCAGGACCGAATTTTGCGAGGTGTTGCACGAGTGGCGAAGGTAGCAATCTATTACGCAGATTAGCGGATACTTCACGGGCGAAATAACAAGGCGATAGCAATCTGTTACGTAGATTAACAGGGAATTCACGGGTGAAGTACCAAGGCTTACCACTGTTCCGTAGTGGTGGACGGAAGGCTTCCACGCAAACCCACGAAGAGGTACAGAAAAGTAAAGGTACGATCAAAGCATGGCTTTGGTTTGAGTTGAGTTGGGGGGCCTCCACGCTGACCAGGCCTCTCTATTTATAGGGGGTTTACTCCCAATCTAATCTGCTATTAACCCGACCAGATAGAGATAGACATTGAGCTAGAAACGCATACAACTCTATCTCTGCCGAGGTGGGCTTCGGCCAGGCCCGTCGAGGCCTGCTCCTCGGGCCAAAGCTTCGGTATCGTGGGCCTCGGTCGGGCCCATCGAAGCTTGCTCCTCAGGCCGAAGCTTCGGCAACATGGGCCTCCGAAGGCTTCCTCGCCGAAGCCCATGGATTGGCTAGAAGCTTTCGGAGCCCATAGCCCAATAGACTTCGGCCCAGTAGGGCTTCGGACAGACCCTCGGGCCGAAGCTTCGGCAGCATGGGCCTCCGAAGGCTTCCTGGCCAAAGCCCATGGACTGGCTAAAGGCTTTCGGAGCCCATAGCTCAACAGACTTCGGCCCGATAGGGCTTCGGACAGACCCTGGACACGTGTACTTTCGGCCCAAACCGCCAAAATTGATATTTTGACAATCTAGCCGTTAAATGCCATTTTTGCTATCAACAGGCGGTATAATACATCATCTATGAAGACAAATTTAAACGCTTGTCGCCAAACTTTCTGATCAACCCTTTGATTGGGATCTCTTAAATACTGGACGATTGAAATTCTTCAATCATCCTTATGGACATCCGGAGGGTTTGCTAACTCCTTTCCTACGGTAATGTCTAAATTGCTAGCTTCGGAGTGCCCTTCGAGCCTTTCCTGGTTCTGCCGAAGGCTGGTCGGTTTAGCCATGTGGAGCTGATCAGACCGAAGCCTTCCGCCATAGGGGTCCAGCGTGCGAAGACTTCTGTTGCCCAGAAGGCTTTGGCGCAAGGGCTCCATCATGCAGGATCCTTCGGCACACGAATGGCTCCAACATAAGGGCTCCTGCACGCAACACCCTCCGGTGGTCAGAGGGGTGTGCTCCGGAGGGTCCGACGGACCTCGCATCTGCCTGAAGTCCCTGGCTTCGGTAGTAAGACCAAGCATGGGCTTTTCTTGTACAACAAAATTTCCTCTCTTTACTTGATAGCCAGATGCTTGCTGAGCCAAATCATTTGCAATTGAATTGGCTTATCTTGACACGTGAGGAATTTTGAAGTCGTCAAAAGTAGTGATTATGTCTAAACATTTATCCAAGTAACTATTTAGCAAGCCATTGAAACATTGAGCACTTTTAGCTATTTGTTGCACTACTAACAAAGAGTCACCATGCGCATGAACATGTTTAACACCCATGGAACCTAGCAATTCAAGTCCTAGTAGTAAAGCTTCATATTCAGCTTGGTTATTAGTACAAGAAAAATTCTAAACGGGCCGAGGTTACAAAGTGCATGCAGCTAGGTGATATGAGAACTACCCCGATACCTTGGCCATTCTTACAAGCTGAACCATCAAAACAAAGTTTCCATGGCACTACCTCAATTAGAGCAATATAATTACCCCAATTCACATTTACGTGGTGATCAACTATAAAATTAGCGACAATTTGACCTTTCATAGCTCTTAGAGGTTCATAAGCCAAATCGTACTCTATCAAAGCGTAAGTCCAGTTTCCGATATTTCCACTTAGAATCGGCTTTTGCAACATTTATTTTATGACACCGGTTTGGCAAGTGACAATACATGTGGTAGGAAGAAGATAGTGACGTAATTTGGTACATGCGTAATAAAGTGATAAACACAGATGCTCCACAAACACGTACCTAATTTCGGCGTCCAGCAGGCGGCGGCTCAAGAATGTGATGATGTACTCTTTCCCCTCCACCTTTTGGGTTAGCACGGCCCCTATCACGCTATCTTCTGCAACGATGTACAATCGAAATTGAATTCTGGCCTTTGGTGCTCTCACCACGGGTGGCGTTGATAAGCACTCTTTAATCTTTTCAAAGGCGCTTTGCTGACTTGCCCCCCAAGTGAAATTGTCTTCATTCTTTAGCCGGAGTATAAGGACAAAGGCATCGATTTTTCTAGACAAGTTAGATATAAAACGACGCAAATAATTCATCTTGCCTAGCAATTTTTGCACATCTCTCTTGCATGTCGGCGCTGCAAAGTTTCTAATCTTTTCAAGCCTCTTAGGATCAATTTCAATGCCTCTTTCATGAATCATGAATCCTAAGAACTTGCCTGCCGACACGCCAAAAGCACATTTGAGCGGGTTCATTTTTAAGCCATATTGTTGCATCCTATCAAAAGCAACATTCAAATCGGCTAAGTGGTTTCCCATAGCGTCCGATTTGACTACAACATCATCTATGTATACTTCTAACATAACTCCTAGCAAGTCATCAAAGATCAGGTTCATAACACGTTGATATGTAGCGCCAGCATTCTTTAAACCAAAAGTCATAACGCCCACTCAAACAAGCCGACAAAACCAGGGCATCAAAAGAATTTCTTGTAGACGTCCTCTTCGGCCATAAAAATTTGATTATAACCAGCATTGCCATCAAGAAAAGTCAGTACCTTGTGTCCTAAGGCATCGTTGATCAACATGTCAGCTATCGGCATGAGATACACGTCTTTCGGAGTGGCCTTGTTCAGATCCCTGAAATCAATACAAAATCGTATTTGCCACTCCCTTTCTTCTCTATAGGCACAATATTAGTGACCCATTCGGCATACCTACTGTTGACACGAAAATGTGCCCCCGCACTTAGGTCAGTTCGATGATCCAAAAGTGTGCGGATACTTAGGGACAAGCCTAAGTGTGACGCAACACCGACGTCGCGTTTCGACTACCCTTATTCGTGATAAGGGGGTGGAGTCGCCAGGCAATCAGATCACGCAAAATAATCCAATTAGCCGAAAGAAATATATAAGACAGAGTAAAGCTAGCAAACCGATTGAAGCCTGTCTGTTTCGAAGTATGGTGCGAAGGGGTCGCCGAAGTATACCTTCGGCGTCCGGTGCGAAGTGTCTCGCCGAAGGGTGCCTTCGGCTTTCGGAGTGATCTGATCGAAGGTGAGCTCCAAACAGATCTAGATGCGACAATCACCTCCGAACGGTGGGGTTCGGCATGAAGCCTCTGATACGGCAAATTATAGAATAATTATGCGGGGGCCACACACGGGCGTAACTTCGTCCGGTGTGGAGTACTATTGTGGCGAAGCCTGTTGTGACGAAGTGTACTGGCGAAGCCTGTTGTTGGAGCCTGCAGTCTCGCCGAAGGGTGTCCCGGTGACCTCCGAAACTTATCTCTCAGCTCCGGACACCTCCGTCGAAGTAGCTCCGAACTTGGGAACCTGCAACAAAAGAGTGCGAAGTACCAATTCGGCCTGAGGACCGAATTCTGCTAAGTGTTGCACTAGTAGCGAAGGTAGCAATCTGTTACGCAGATTAGCGGATACTTCACAGGCGAAGTAACAAGGCGATAGCAATCTATTACATAGATTAATGGATACTTCACAAGCGAAGTAACAAGGGTTACCACTGTTCCGAAGTGGCCAGCGGAGGGCTTCCAGGCAAACCCACGAAGAGGTACAGGAAAATAAAGATAAAGTAACTGCGGTCAAAGCGAGGGCTTTGGTTTGATTTGTGTTGGGGGGCTTCTACGCTGGCCTCGCCTCTCTATTTATAGGGGCTTAATTTCCAATCTAATCCACTATTAACCCGGCCGGATGGAGATAAAAACTGAGCTAGAATCGCATACAACTCCATCTCTGCCGAAGTGGGCTTCGGCCAGGCCCGTCGAGGCCTGCTCCTCGGGCCGAAGCTTCGGTGGCGTGGGCCTCCGAAGGTTTCCGGCCGAAGCCCATGGACTGGCTAGAGGCTTTCGGAGCCCATAGATCAATGGACCTTCGGCCCTATAGGGCTTCGGACGAACCCTGGACATGTGTATTTTTGGCCCAAATCACCAAAATTGATATTTTAACAATCTAGCCATTAATGCCATTTTTTGCTATCAACACCTGCATGGCCTAATAAACATAGCTTTGAGTAGTCGTTCTACCTCTTCTTTGACTCGGTCATACACGACCGAATTAAAGCGACGAGAGGGTTGTTTATAAGGCCTAAACCCAGGTTTAATAGGTAGCCGATGCTCCATGAACTCGCGGCTTAATCCGGGCATCTCGCTATATTCCCATGCGAAACAATCAACGTACGACCGAAGCAACTTTATTACTTCGACCTTCTTATCAGCCTATAAATTTTGGTTTACAAAGGTCAGCCTTGGGATGCTACCATTGTCTATGTTGACTTCTTCTAAAGGATCGGCCGATGCAAAACCTTGTCCTAATTTCTCTACTTCGCTAAAATCTTCAATGTCTTCGGCGATACCGTCTTTAGAAGATCGATATTGCTCTATGCGAGACTTCAGCTAATCAAGATTACCTTTGCTAGACATGGCTACTAATTTAAAAATAGTCAAGCTACTCCAGCTGGCTTTATAGACACGGGTACGAAACGTCCCCCGGATATGCTGACAAAGTCGTAATCCGAAAGGTCCCTACCTGATAGACACTCTACTTTGTTGTGGATGGCATCGATGGACACATCGGCCAATGCTACCTGGGTCGAAGTGTCTACCGGTATGACTTCTACGTCATCACCGTCCCACAGTATCAGGCATTGGTGCAAAGTAGAAGGAATACAACAATTTGCATGAATCTAGTCGCGCCCAAGCAGCACGCTGTAGTTACCTTGCACATCAACGATGAAGAATGCTATTGGCAACGTCTTGTTACCTACTGTTAACTCCATGGAGAGTACGCCTTTTGCCTCAGAACTTTCGCTGTTGAAGCCGTTGAGCATTAGGTTAGTTTTTTTAAGTCTTCATCGTCCATGCCATGCTTCTTCAACAAAGAGTAAGGCATTAGGTTAATAGTGGCGCCACCATCGACAAGCATTCTGGAGATCGGCTTCCCATCAATGTGATTCCTGATGTGGAGAGGCTTTAAATGGCGGATCGTATCCTCGGGTTTCTCGAAAATAGCATTGTGTGGGCCGAGGTTCAACTGAGCGACCTTGGCCTCATCTTGTGGTAGGGCAAACTCGGTGGGCAGCATGACGATGTTGATGTCCATCGCCTAAGGTGCGGGTCCCTCGGAGACAGGCGTATAATCGTCATCGAGCATGTCGTCGTCGTCATCGCTCGGAACAGGAGCCAGGTTGGTCATCTCAACCGTCTTGATCTTCCATACCTGTCTCGTGTATCGTTCATCCTCGGCCTTTTTCCTCGCGCATCTCCTGTGCCCGTAGCATTGCAGACCCCTTTTTGTGATTTGGAAATGCCCGGAGGTGCCAAAGATGGTTGTGTCCTAGGACCAGGCGCCACCACCCTGTTTCTTTGATTTTTGGCCGAAGGAGTACCACCTAGGTTGGCCTCGTGTGTTTTATGATTGGAGGACACTTCACTGCGGACCCTATCGGTCGGACCTACCTCGTTTGGCTGATCGGACCGGGCTCCGGCGCTGGCCTCGGCTGGACTAGGGGACTTTCCTCCATCGGGCTTCGACGAGGGGGCCTTCAGGATTTGGACTTCTTGAGACCCTACTTTGACTGTGATGGTTTCAGGCTCCCTCTTCTTTGACTCTTCGCGTCCATCTCCCTTAGCTCCATCCTGTGTGAGTCGATTCGGAGGTACTACAGACAGCCTATGGACGATGTCTCTCTCCGCTGCATCTGTTCGTCCCTGCCAGTTATAATATTCCGAAGGAAAGCAGGAGGCAATGTTAAACTGCGAAGGGTACTCAGGGGTGAGGCGTTCGGAGCCCACAGGGTCCCTGCCCAATTGTACGGTGGAGGCATTGGTGGCTCCAGTGGCTTTGCCCACTATGAGCCAAACCCATTTCTCGGAGGGGGGCTC
Source organism: Zizania palustris (assembly GCA_019279435.1). Classification (NCBI taxonomy): domain Eukaryota; kingdom Viridiplantae; phylum Streptophyta; class Magnoliopsida; order Poales; family Poaceae; genus Zizania; species Zizania palustris. The sequence goes on from JAAALK010000285.1 coordinate 85,347,066, forward strand.
GGCCATGTCAAAGGTATTTTGGACCATATTAGCGAAGGTTCCTGCCAAGAAGGAGGTATGTTTGGCCATTGCAGGCCGAAGCCCCACCACCAGGGGGTTTGCCTAGAGCGGAGCTGAGTTCGGCAATTAGGGTCCGAACTCGTTGTGTGAAGGGTTCGGCCATTGAGGGCCGAACTCGTTCTGCGTAGGTTTCAGTCATTGGGGTACAAACTCACTATGTGGAGGGTTCAGTCACTGTGGTCAGAAGCCACTGTGCGGAGGGTTCAGCCACTATCGTCCGAAGTCACCGTGCAGAGGGTTCAGCCAATGTGGTCCGAAGCCACCTTTTGACTTCCTTGGCCCCTTCAGCTGTCTTAGTTTTTTTGCGCGAGGGTATGTTTCCTTAGCTTTTTTCTAATGTTTGTTCAACAACATCTAATATGTCACCTTCGGTTTTTTTTCAAGCCCTAGCCGAAGGAGATGTGCTGACATTTCTTTTCCACGCCCCTACTTCAGGATTCTTTGGTACGAGTGTGTGTGTGCGCGATTCTCCAATAATGACTGCATTCCCCTTAGTTGACTCGGCTTGCTTTGGCCGAATCAGTACTCTCTTCTCATCGAGGTCGATGGTGTTCACGGGAAAGGGTCTTTGTCCAGCTTCATCTTTGTACTGGGGTCTATTTTCAATCGTCCTTCTTCTATGGCCGATTGAACCCGTCGACAAAAAACATTGCAGTCGTTAGTATAATGGGAATGTGAATCATGCCACTTACAGTAGGGGCATTTCTTTAGCTCGTCGGCAGATGGAATGACTTGGCCTTTAGGCAACCTGAGAAGCTGGTTCTTCAAGAGAAAATCAAATATTTTATCGTACTTAGTTATATCAAACGAGTATTTGACTTTGCTAGGCCGACTCTTCATGGGAGACGACCATAGTTCAGAACAAGTGACGGGTTTACTCTTAGCATTCCAAACCCATTCGGACGTGTACATGTCAGCTGAATCCTCTTCTTCATCTGACTCCTCCTCGTCGGAGTGTTCCATGATGTGGACTTCATCCCTAGGCTTGCTAAATGTTTTGATAAACTTTTTATCTTTTGGCTCGGTCTTCTTGGACCAGAGCCTGCTGCAAGACTTGGTTGACTTCTAAAAAGTTTTGGTTGTCTAGCCTCTCTTTAATCTCAGAACGCAACCCATTGAAGGCTAGATCCGCCAAATCCCTTTCTGAAATGTTGAGACTAAAACATCGATTTCTAGTATCTCTAAAGTGCTTGATGTACTCAGAGACACTCTCGCTAGATTTCTATCTAATCGATGTCAAGTGTGAAAGCCTACGTTCTGTCTCACCCGTATAAAAATAGTCATAGAACTTTTGTTCCAATTCAGCCCACGTTTGGACAAAGTTCGGCGGGAGCACCGAAAACCAAGTAAAAGCGGTGTCGGATAGTGAGAGGGAAAACAGTCTAAGTTTTAAAGCATCCGACCCACTAGCTTCTCCACACTGTGCTAAAAACTGACTAACATGCTCTAGTGTGGTTTTGTTACCCTCACCATCAAACTTGGAGAACTCAGGTACTCTGTAGCCACGAGGGTATGGTATAGTGTCGAAATGGTCAGCGTATGGTTTTTGGTAAACCCTAGCCCGAACCCTAGGTATGAAGCCGGTGCACTCCCTAAACAGTGCGTGGATCTGCTCCTCAATGTCATCCTAGCCCCCTATCTGCATGCGTCTCTCGTGTGGAGGCGTGACACGTGGCGGTATGTCAGTGTGGTGGCCGTCGGGGTCTTCCTCACGTGCTGGCTCTGGGTATGTGACTTGCTCAGGCCTATGAGTTTGTGCGTGCGGTGCAGGCAACACAAGAAGAACAGGCGCATGCGTAGGTGGCGTGCAACAAATAGGGTTAGCTTGGACATGTGTGTAGTGGCTTGTCTCGGCCGTATATGCTGAGGCCAGAGACGTGATGGTCTTGCTAGTAATACCGTTGGTCCTGCTATAGATACGATTCACCGGAGGTGCACTAGCGATTGGAGTTGGAAGAACGGCCTCGATAAAGCCGAACCTTCTAAGTGTCACCTCTACTTGAGAGCTTATTGCCGAATCTAAATGGTTGGCTAGCGAAGCACTAATAGCTTGATCTACTGATGCGGCTATTTTTTTTCTCAATCTCTAAAGAAGATAAAGGAGGCGATACAGGAGTTACCTGGGTCTGAGCGAGGTCAGGGACATTGACGTCGCGCTTGATGAAGCCCGCGCGTGTCTTGACGTAGCTTACAAGCATGAGGTCTTGTAGTTCCTTCATCTTTGCCTCGATCTCTTCTCCGTCTTCTTCAGGGATATCTTCAAGGGTAGGCATCATGATGTCGCGGTTATAGATATTTGCGCCCCCTATGGGATCCATCGGTGATGTAGACGTAGTAGTAGTCACAAACGTACCTGTGGCCGATGTAGATGTACCTGTCATGTTGGCGTAGCCTTCCCCAGAGGAGTCACCAAAAAGTGTGTTGACACAAGAACGTGCCCCGCACTTGGGTCAGTTTGACGATCCAAAAGTGTGTGGATACTTAGGGACAAGCCTAAGAGAAACACAACACTGACGTCACGTTCCGACTACCCTTAATAGTGGGAAGGGGGGTGGAGTCGCCAGGTAATCAGATCACACAGAAATAATCCAATTAGCCAAAAGAAATATATAAATAAAATAAATCAGTCAGCTGAATGGAGCCTAACTGATTCTGAGTGTATCGTGCAAAGGGTTCACCGAAGGGGTGGCTTTGGCGTCTGGTGCGAAGGGTCTCGCTGAAGGTAGTCTTTGGTGTTCAGACTGATCTGGCCGAAGGCAAGCTCTGAACAGATCTCGACACGAAATCACATTTGAACAGTAGGGTTCGGTGCGAAGTCTCTGACATGACAAAATACTCCAACGCAACGCACTGGCGTGACTTCGTCCGGTGCGAAGTGTTGGCGTGACGAAGCTTGATGCGACGGAGCCTGCTACGGTGCGCTCTAGAGTGCGGGACTCAACTAGTCCGGCAATAGTGTGACGGGTCAGGCACGGGTAGTCGAAGCAGGGAATCCGCCGATGGGCATTCTGGTAGCATCCGAAACCAGTTTCCTAGCTTCTGACACATCTAGCGAAGGGGCTCCAAGCGTGAAAACCTGCAACAGAACAGAGATCAAGTGCCAATTCGGCCCACATACTGAATCTGCTATGTGTTGCAGTAGGGAAGCGAAGGTAGCAATCTGTTACGTAGATTAGCGGATACTTCACAGGCAAAGTAACAAGGCGATAGCAATCTGTTATGTAGATTAACGGGTACTTAACAAGCGAAGCAACAAAGTGTTGGACCGAAAAGAGCGATCAGAGGGGGGTGAATGGGAGCTTTTAAAATTTCAGGCTAAAAATAGCCTTCTGACTTCAAGACAATCTTCTGCGGAATAGACTTCGAACACACCCTTCAAAGGTATGGTTCGGAGGTATTTTGCAGCTCCGAAACAAGGCTTCGCAAAGAGCAAAAGTTCGAAGACAAAAAGACTTCACTCACACCCTCAAACACAAAAGCACAACTCTGCTAGAATAGTGCGGGCTTCGCACACTAGGTGTCATTGAGCAGGCTTCGCACCACTCACTACGCAAAAGAAGGTTTCCCTCTGTGGGCTTCGAACAGATACTCGGCGCTAGCAACTAGTACTAGGCTTCATATTTCGAAGAGGAGACATAATACAGACCAGACTGCATTGAGGACTTCAACAGAGGAAAGAAAACAGGCTTTGATCCTAGCTTCGCTCAGTGCTTCGCTAGTAATCAGAGAGGGCTTGCCTCTAGTTTACACAGAGCGAACTCATACTGAGAGATACACACACAACGCACTAATAGAACACTCACACACTTCTCTAGAAAAGAAACAGAGAAAAAACTCTGGGTTGAACAGAACAAAGTGGAGCTCAAAGAAATCAACACATGCAATGCAAAACAGGGATACAAGTTCAAGCAGCAAAAGAAAAGAATGAAAATTTCATTGCATGAATAGGGAACACAAAACGACTCACATGACTGAGTACATAGGTGTGGTGGCTATCTCTGGAGTTCTAGAAATGGCTGTTCAAAGTGTTGCCTAGACCTAGCCAGCCTCCACTATTTATAGGCACTATTCAGCTCTGTGAATAGACTACTCTACCCCTAGGGTTTACACTATTTATGTCTCAGCAAGACAAGGGGGCACAAATGGTAGTCTACTTTTCTGTAGGCTTCCTTTGTCAACTTTGCAGAGGAGACAACATCAGCTTTTGTAGAGCTGACACGATCAGCATTTGCACATTTGGAGTCTTCTGAAACCCCTTCGCATGCGAGGTGTGCAGTAGCTTTGGTGACACGCTTGAACCCGTAGGCGTTCGCTTCACCGAAGTTAGCTTTCGATACAGTGACGGTTTTGAGCTGAAGCCGTCAAAGCTCTTGAGCCTTCGCACCATCACCTCTGGAGTGGACCACCACGGCTTCGCAGCTACTCCCAGCTCGAACATCGTCAGTCCGTGTACTGAAGCCATGCATGGCTGGAGTATCTCAAGTCAGCCATACTCCGAGGCCCCACCTTCGGAATACCTTCGCCACCTTTTGAAGTCCCTACGTCCAAGGCCTCCGCATGAAGCATATCCACAATCACCCCTTCGCAATGTCTCAGTCTCGAGCACACTTTACGAAGACCCTATTCCAGACCATGCCTTTGATGCACCTTTACTTCTGAGACCTTTGTTAGGTGTAACTTAGAGTGCCTCCATCCGGAGCACACTTCGAACGACTTGCCTCAATGCTGAGGACTTCGGCTCAGGGTACCTTCAGCTGGAGCCACCCTCCGCACTTTCTTCCTTCGCCTGGCGCACCTTCACCCGAGGACCGACCTCGACCCCATGCAGCCTTCGTGACCGAGCTCCCCGCTCGCCTGGCACCAAGCCCTCCCGCTTGACCCAGGTTCACTCGTTGTGAACTGTCTGTCACCTCCGAAGTCACCTGCGCACCACCGACAAGCAGACAAGTATTTTTACTACCCCAGAGACCTCTCCGAAAAACAACCTTTAGTACACACTCCGGTGTACCGCCCAAAGTACCAAGCCCTTCAGTAACACCAAGTAATCGTGCTCTGCTGGACCCCTCTGATAGACACACTCCGCTGCACAGTCACAGGCAGCTAAATCCGAACCCCTTCGGAGGGATCCCTTCTCCCAGAAGGCAATCTTATCAATCACTCATCACAGACTTAAAACCAAGGCACATTTCAACTTGGTTTCTTAATCTCCCCGTTGATGAGTGCATTGACAACTAAATTCAAGTTCAAGAAAATTTGAAGATTTTCAGCACACAAGTGACCATAAAAACTCAGAAAAGAGCCAAAACATTTCACTTGATTAATGAATTTCAAACTACTTGAGTTGAAAAACCATTTGGCAATAAATCCTTCTTTTGGCAGTAAAATCTTCTCCCCCTTTGAGCTTCATCACTTGTACTCCCCTTTAGGTAGGCAAACCAGATATTTTTCTCCCCCTTTGGCAATGCAAGAATCAAGGTGTTGACACGGAAACTTGCCACCGCACTTGGGTCAGTTCGATGATCCAAAAGTGCACGGATACTTAGGGACAAGCCTAAGCGTGACGTAGCACCGACGTCACGTTCCGACTACCCTTAGTCGTGATAAGGGAGGGTGGAGTCGCCAGGCAATCAGATTACACAAAATAACCCAATTAGCCGATAGAAATATATTAAACAGAATAAAATCAGCAAACCGGTCGGAGCCCATCTGCTTCGAAGTCTGATGCGAAGGGGTCGCCGAAGTGTACCTTCGGCGTCTGATGCGAGGTGTCCCGCCGAAGGGTGCTTTGGCGTTCAGACTGATCCGGCCGAAGATGGATTCCGAATGGATCTGGACGCGATGATCACCTCCGAACAGCGGGGTTCGGCGTGAGATCTTCGATACAACAAACTATGGAATAATGACACGAGAGCCCCGCGCGATCGTAACTTCATCTGGTGTGGAGTATGGTCGTGGCGAAGCCCGTTGCGATGAAGTGTGCGGGCGAAGCCTGTTGCCGGAGCCTGCGGTCCCGCCGAAGGGTGTCCTGGTGACCTCTGAAACCGATCTCTCAGCTCCGGACACATCCGACGAGGTAGATCCGAACATGGGAACCTGCAACAAAAGAGTGCGAAGTACTAATTCGGACTGAGGACCAAATTTTGCCAAGTGTTGCACTAGTAGAGAAGGTAGCAATCTGTTACGCAGATTAGCGGATACTTCACAGGTGAAGTAACATGGCGATAGCAATCTATTACGTAGATTAACGTATACTTCACAAGCGAAGTAACAAGGGTTACCACTATTCTGAAGTGGCCAACGGAGGGCTTCCAGGCAAACCCACAAAGAGGTACAGGAAAATAAAGGTAAAGTAAATACGATCAAAGCTAGGGCTTTGGTTTGGTTTGTGTTTGGGGGGGCTCTCTACGCCGGCCTTGCCTCTCTATTTATAGGGGCTTAACTCCTAATCTAATCTGCTATTAATCTAGCCAGATAGAGATAAAGATTTAACTGGAAACGCATACAACTCTATCTCTGCCGAGGTGGGCTTCGGCCAGGCCCGTCGAGGCCTGCTCCTCGGGCCAAAGCTTCGTCAGCGTGGGCCTCCAAAGGCTTCCTGGCCGAAGCCCATGGGCTGGCTGGAGGCTTTCGGAGCCCATAGCTCGATGGACTTCGGCCCCGTAGGGCTTTGGACAGACCCTGGACATGTGTATTTTCGGCCCAAATCACCAAAATTGATATTTTGACAATCTAGCCATTAATGCCATTTTTTGCCATCAACACATGCCCCCTGCCTTTTAGTGAACTAGTGAACTAAAAGTACAACGAGCTGAAGACGATACCATCCATATCGGCTTTTCGACACTTTTTATGATGTTTGCCACACACTTGGGAAATACCTCTTCAAGTACCAACCATTCAAAGCTCTTCGAAACCGCTCTCCCTGCAGGGATTCCAACATGTATGTGTTGCTGGGAGAAATTTCGGCTACCTTAAAAGGACCTTCCCAACTAGGCGACCACTTACCAAACTTGGGACTTGTCGTGCCTAAGGGTAAAATCGTTTTCCACACCAAGTCTCCTATTTGGAACGATTTTGGTTTAACCTTTTTATTGTAGGCTCTAGCTGCTCTCTTCTTGTCCATCTCTACGGATTCTAAAGCCCTTAGTCTCTTATCAGTCACTTCCTCTATATTATCCTTTAGAAGAGTTTCATACTCGTTGACCGATAGGCTATCTTGCTTCAACACTCTTAAGGAGCCAAAATCTACCTCTATGGGCAGAACGGCTTCTTGTCCATATACCAACTCATATGGACTGACCTTGGTAGCACCGTGCTTTGCAATTCTACAAGCCCATGGCGCCTCAGAAAGCACCTCATGCCACCTTTTAGGGAACTCTTTGATTTTCTTCTTAATGAGCTTAATCACGGTTTTATTACTAGACTCGGCCTGACCATTGGCCTGAGCATAGTAAGGTGAAGAGTTTATCAACTTAATACCATAATATTCGGCGAAGTCCCTTACTTCTCTAGAAACAAATTAACTACCTTGATCCGTAGTAAGAGTTTGGGGGAATGTCGATGAAGTCTAAACCCCAACCTCGAAACGGCCATGGATTAACAATAGGATTGAGCAATGAGGCAGGAGCTAACTGGATGTTGCCAAAATTCTAACATGCCTCACACCCTCTATAGTACTTGAAACAATCTTCAGTCATAGTCGGCCAATAAAAACCCGCTCTTTTGAGCATCCAACTCAATTTTTGGGCCGACTGATGAGTGCCGCAAAGCCCTTCATGGACTTCTCCTATGGCCACCTGAGATTGTTCATGGTCTAAACACTTCAATAGCACTCTGTCGATGGTTCGGCGATACAATGTGTCATCTATCAACACGAATTTGAACGCTTGTCGCCGAACCTTCCGACCAACCCTTTGGCTAGGGTCTCTCAAATACTGGACGATTGGGACTCTCCAATCGCCCTTACAGGTTTCATAGGGTTTCGCTGGTCCACCTTCTGAAAAAACTTCTAAATTACTGACTTCGGGGTGCCCCCCGAGCCATTCTAGCTCCTACCGAAGCCTGGCCGAGGTGGTCGTTCGGAGCATGCTGGGCCGAAGCCCTTCAGAGGGTTCGGACTCTGGGAGCCCTCTCTATGCAGGAGGCTTCGGCTTGTGGACTCCGGCGTGCCAACACCTTCGGTCGGCAGGGCACTCCGGTCTGGGATCCTTGGTGCGTAGTGACCTTCGGCGGTCAGAGGGGTTTGACCCGGAGGGTGCGCCTGCCCACCGTTACTAGCTTCAGTAGTGAGGCTAAACACCGGCTTCTCCAATACAGAAAATTTCCCTCTCCTGACTTGGTAGCCAGATGCTTGCTGATCCAAATCATTGGCGACTGAATTGGCTTCTCTCAACACGTGAGATATTTTGAAATCATCAAAAGTAGCAACTATGTCTAGACACTCGTCCAAGTAACTATTCAACAAGCCATTAAAACATTGAGCATTCATAGATACTTGTTGTACTACTAATAACGAATCACCATATGCGTGAACATGTCTAGCGCCTATGGATTCTAGCAATTCAAGACCTAGCAATAAGGCTTCGTATTCGGCTTGGTTATTGGTGGAAGAAAATTCGAGCCGGGCCGAAGTTTCAAAGTGCATATCATTAGGTGATATGAGAACCACTCCAATATCTCGGCCACTCTTGCAAGCCGAACCATCAAAATAAAGTTTCCATGGTACCACCTCAACTAAAGCAATAGTATCGCTCCAGCTAACATCTATGTGATGATCAACTATAAAGTTGGCTACGACTTGGCCTTTCATCGCTCTCAGGGGTTCGTAGGCCAAATCATACTCAATCAACGCGTAAGCCCATTTCATGATTCTTCCACTTAGAATCGGCTTCTGTAACATGTGTTTTATGACATCGGTTTGGCAAACGACAACACATGTACTGGGGAGAAGATAGTGGCGTAACTTAGTGCACGCGTAATAAAGTGGTAAACACAATCGTTCCACAAACATGTACCTAGTTTCGGTGTCCAGCAGGCGGCGGCTCAAGAACGTGATGATGTACTCCTTCCCCTCTACCTCCTGGGTTAGCACGGCTCCGATCACAGTATCTTCAGTGGCGATGTATAACCGAAATGGAATCCCGGCTTTAGGTGCTCTCACCACAAGCGGTGATGACAAGCACTCCTTGATCTTCTCGAACGCACTTTGTTGACTTGCCCCCCAAGTGAACTCGGCTTCGTTTTTTAGCCGTAGTATTGGGACAAATGCATCAATCTTGCCGGACAAGTTGGATATAAAGCGACACAAATAGTTCAACTTGCCTAGAAACTTTTGTACAGCCCTTTTGCATGTCGGCGCTGCAATGTTTCTAATCTTTTCAAGTCTCTTAGGATCAATTTTGATGCCTCTCTCATGAAACATGAAGCCTAAGAACTTACCCTCCGACACGCCAAAAGCACACTTAAGTGGGTTCATTTTCAACCCATACTGCCGCATCCTATCGAAATAAACTTTCAAATCGGCTAAATGATTTCCCATAGCGTCCGTTTTGACTACGACATCATCGATGTAAACTTCTAGCATGACTCCTAACAAGTCATGAAAGATTAGGTTCATAGCGCACTGATATGTGGCACCGACATTTTTCAAACCAAAAGTCATGACGACCCACTCGAACAGACCGACAAAGCCAGGGCATCGAAAGGCAGTCTTCTAGACGTCCTCTTTGGCCACAAAAATTTGATTATAACCAGTGTTGCCATCAAGAAAACTTAGTACCTTGTGTCCTGAAGCATCATTGATCAGCATGTCGGCTATTGGCATTGGATACTCATCCTTTGGAGTGGCTCTGTTCAGATCCCTGAAATCAATGCACACCCGTATCTTGCCGCTCCCTTTTTTCTCTACAGGCACAATGTTAGCAACCCATTCCGCGTACCTGCATGGCCTAATAAATTCAGCCTTGAGTAGTCGCTCCACTTCTTCTTTAACTCGGTCATAGATGGCTAAATTAAAGCGTCGGGGAGGCTGCTTATAAGGCCTAAATCCGGACTTGATGGGCAGCCAATGCTCCACGAGCTCGCGGCTTAGCCCCGGCATCTCGCTATACTCCCATGCGAAATAATCGATATACGACCGAAGTAACTTTATTACTTCAGCCTTTTCATCGGGCTATAAACGTTGGTTTACAAAAGTTGGCCTTGGGATGCTACCATCACCTATGTCGACCTCCTCCAAGGGATCAGCCGACGCGAAACCTTGCCCTATTTTTTCTACTTCGCTAAAGTCCTCGATGGCTTCGGCAATACCATCTCTATTAGACCGATACTGCTCCACACGAGACTTTAGCCAATCTAGATTACTCTTGCTAGACATGACTATTAATACAAAAACAACCGTGCTACTCCAGCCGGCTTTACAGACACTGGTACAAACCGTCCTCCGGATACGCTAACAAAATCGTAGTACGAAAGATCTCTACCTGACAGACACTCTACTTTGTTATGGACGGCATCAATCGACACATCGACCAAAGCTACTTGGACCGAAGTATCCGCGGGGATGACCTCCACCTCATTGCCATCCCACTATATCAAGAACTGGTGTAGAGTAGAGGGAATGCAACATTTTGCGTGAATCCAGTCGCATCCGAGTAAAACGCTATAGTTACCTTGTACGTCGACGACGAAAAATGATGTTGGCAATGTGTTGTTGCCCACCGTCAACTCCATAGAGAGTACTCCCTTGGCCTCGGAGCTCTAGCCGTTGAAGCCGTTGAGCATCAAGTTGGTCTTCTTTAGGTCATCCTCATCCCTGCCAAGTTTCTTCAACAATGAATAAGGCATTAAGTTAACCGTGGCACCACCGCCGACGTGCATTCGGGAAATCGGCTTCCCATCAATGTGACCTCTGACATAGAGGGGTTTTAGATGGCGAGACAAGTCCTCGGGCTTCTCGAAGATGGCATTGCGTGGGCCGAGGTTCAATTGAGCCACCTCGGCCTCGTCCTGCGGCAGGGCAAACTCAGCAGGTAATGTGACGATGTTGATATCCATCACGTGGGGTGCAGGCCCTTCAGAGATGGGCGAGTAATTATCGTCGAGCATGTCATCATCATCGTCGCTTGGACTATGAGTCGGGTTGTTTATCTCAACCAGCTTCTCCCTCCATACCTGCTTCGTAGCTGGCCGAGGGCGGATTTCCTTGAAGATAGAGTCGCGCTCGGCCTCAGCTTTCTTCTCACGCATCTCCTGTGCCCGCAGCCTTTGTAGGCATCTCTTCTGTGATTTGGACATGCCTGGAGGAGCCCAAGATGGCTGTGGCTTGGTGCCTGGTGCAACTGTTCAGCCTCCATTAATTTTTGCCGAAGTGGTATTGTGCCCTTCGGCCTTGTGCACCTCACGTTCGGAGGGGGCTTCGCTGCGAACCTTGTAGGATGGACCGGCCTCGTTCGGCCAATCGAACCAAGATTCGGCGCAGAGCTCAGCCGAAGCATGAGACTTACCTCCATCAGACCTCGGTGACAAAGTTTTCAGGATTGGGACTTCCTGAGACCCAACTCTGATGGTTATGGCTTCGTACTCCCAGACTTTGGCCTTCGCGTGCTCACACCCTTCGGCTTCGCTCTGCATGGTCCGATTCGGGGGCACCACGGACAGTCTATGGACGATGCCCCCTCCACTGTGTCTGTTTGCCCCTGCCATCCATAGTACTCTGAAGGAAAACAAGGCATAGTGTTAGGTTGTAGAGGATACCACGGCCCAGATACGCACGGAGCCCACGGGGTCCCCGCCCAGTCATACGGCGGAGGCATCGGCGGCTCTAGTGGCCTCGCCCACTATGGGCCGAACCCGTTACCCGGAGGGGGGTTCGGTAGAGTTGATGGCACCTCAGACCACACCAGCGAAGGGTCCTGCCAGGCCGGAGGTACGTTCGGTCAGTACGGGCCGAAGCCTCCCACCGGGGAAGTCCAACACGTCGTGGGGTTCGGCCATTGGGGGCCGAAGTTGTTGTATAGGGGACCCGACCACTGGGGCTCGAAGCTACTGTACGGGGGGTTCGGCCGTTGTGGCTCGGAACCATCGTGCAGAGCATCAGGCCCCCATGGCCCGAAGCCTTCGTGCGGAGGGTTTGCCTGCTTCGATCCGAAGCCACCGTTCGAGGGTCTTGGACCCTTTGGCTGTTTTAGCTTGGCACGTGGGCCTGCTTCCTTGGCCCTCCTCTGATGCTTGTTCAACAGCATGTCATATGTTAACTTCAGCCTCTTGCGAGTTTTAGCCAAAGGGGTATTAGTGTTCTGTTTCCACACTCCTACCTCGGGATTCTTTGGTATGAGTGTGCGAGTGCATGGTTCTCCAACAATTACACCTTTCCCTCTAGCTGACTCGGCCTGTTCTGGCCGAATCAACACCCTCTTTTCGCCGAGGTCGACGGCATTGACTGGAAAAGGATCTTTATCCAGCTTCATCTTCGGATCATGGTCTATCTTCAATCATCCTTCTTCTATGGCCGATTGTATCTGTCGTCGAAAAACATTACAATCATTAGTATTATGTGAATGTGAATCATGCCACTTACAGTATGGGTGCTTCTTTAACTCGTCGGCAGGTGGAATGACTTGACCTTTAGGTAACCTGAGAAGCTAGCTTCTTAAGAGAAAATCAAATATTTTATCACATTTAGTTATATCAAACAAGTACTTGACTTCACTAAGCCGATTCATTGTGGGGGATGGTCGTAACTTGGAGTAGGTGACAGGTTTATTTTTAGCATATCAAACCCATTCGGCCGCGTACATGTCGGCCGAATCCTCCTCCTCTGATTCCTCCTCATCAGAGCGTTCCATGATGTGGATTTCGGCCCTAGGCTTGCTAAACGTCTTGATGAATTTCTTATCTTTGGTTCGGTCTTCTTGGACCAGAGCCTGCTGCAAAACTTGGCTAACTTCTAAAAAGTTTTGGTCATCTAACCTCTCTTTAATTTCGGAATGCAACCCGTTAAAAGCTAATTCCACCAAGTCCCTTTCTGAAATATTAATGCTAAAACATCGGTTTCTAGTATCCCTGAAACGCTTGGTGTACTCAGAGGCGCTCTCACTAGATTTCTGCTTAACCGATGTCAAATGCGAAAGCCTAAGTTCTGTCTCACCTGTGTAGAAATAATCATGGAATTTCCGCTCTAAATCATCCCACGTTTGGATGGAGTTCGGCAGGAGCACCGAAAACCAAGTGAAAGCGGTGCCGAATAGTGAGAGAGAAAATAGTCTAACCTTTAGAGCGTTTATCCCGCTAACCTCTCCACACTGTGCCAAAAATTGACTAACGTGCTCTAGTGTGGTCTTGCTACCCTCACCATCGAATTTAGTGAATTCAGGGATTCTATAGCCGCTTGGGTAAGGTACTGTATCAAGGTGGTCGGGGTATGGTTTACGGTAAACCCTATCCCGTCCCTTGGGCACGAAGCCGGCACACTCTCTAAATAGTGCACGAACCCGCTCCTCTATGTCATCTTGGTACGTTGCTTGTGTGCGCCTCTTGTGCGGGGGCACGACACGCGGTGGGATATCGGTGTGTCGGCCATGGGCCTCTTCCCTGTGCACAATTTGTACGACGTGTTCGTGTCCGGGCGCCTGCGCATGTGGTGCGGGTAGCGCGGGCACCGTCGCAGGTGGTGGTGCGTGATATGCCGTGTTTGTTTGACCATAGGTATAATGATTGGTCTCGGCCATAAGTGATGAGGTCGGAGACATGATTGTGCCTGTGTTGTCGTTAGTCCTACCATATATGTGGTTTGCCGGTGGTGCACTAGCAATGGGAACCGGGGGTACGGCTTCAGTAAAGCCGAACCTCATAAGAGTCGCCTCTACCTGGGAGCTGACTGCCGAATCTAAACGGTTGGCTAGCGAAGCGCTAACGGCTTGATCTACTGATGCGGCTATTTTCTGCTCAATTTCTAAAGAAGATAAATGAGGCGATATAGGTGTTACCTGGACCTGAGCGAGGTCGAGGGTGACGATGTCACGTTTGATGAAGTCTGCGCGTTTGCTAAGTGTTGCACTAGTAGCGAAGGTAGCAATTTGTTACACAGATTAGCGGATACTTCACACGCGAAGTAACAAGGCGATAGCAATCTATTACGTAGATTAACGGATACTTCACAAGCTAAGTAACAAGGGTTACCACTGTTCCGAAGTGGCCGGCGGAGGGCCTCCAGGCAAACCCACGAAGATGTATAGGAAAATAAAGGTAAAGTAAATATGATCAAAGCTAGGGCTTTGGTTTGGTTTGTGTTTGGGGGGCTCTCTACGCCGGCCTTGCCTCTCTATTTATAGGGGCTTAACTCCTAATCTAATCTGCTATTAATCCGGCCAGATAGAGATAAAGATTGAACTGGAAACGCATACAACTCTATCTCTACCGAGGTGGGCTTCGGCTAGGCCCATCGAGGCTTGCTCCTCGGGGCGAAGCTTCGGCAACGTGGGCCTCCGAAGGCTTCCCGGCCGAAGCCCATGGGCTGTCTGGAGGCTTTCGGAGCCCATAGCTCGATGGACTTCGGCCCTGTAGGGCTTCGGACAGAACCTGGACATGTGTATTTTCGGCCCAAATCACCAAAATTGATATTTTGACAATCTAGTCATTAATGCCATTTTTTGCTATCAACACAAGGAGTAGAAAATACAAGGCTTCAAGATGATGAAGAAGAGGACAACATATAGTACAAAAATATGCCAAAAGAAATTATTAGGATCAAATGCTCAACTCTAGTGAATATATTCCAGATTCAATATTTGAGGCATGAATTTGTCAAGTTTTGAAAGGAAAAATCACCACTCAAACTAGTCACCTAGACAAGTGAAAATAGGAACTGCAAAAGCTAACCAATTTCTACCGAGGAGAGCAAGTCCAATTTTCATGGTGCATTCAGCAAGCTTGATTTAGCAAGTGATTTAGACTTTGCAATTCTTTGACAATATCAGGGGTTATTTTCTCATCCACCTTATGATTTCCAATCATGCCAAGCCTAGGTCAAGACAGACCATCAGAAGCTTAAGACAATGATTTTGGCAGACACGGAGTTATCCTAGTTCATACCAAGGTGCTATGGTAAACAGTCTAGAATAAAATAGTGCCACAAGCAAACCAACCTGGATCTTTTCATTTTTAACACATAAGTCATGTCTTTTGATTTTTGATGTGTAACATTTGTTGAACGATTTTAGGAATAGCAATATAATTTTCAAGTTGCAATTGTGCATCCATAGAAAAGGATTCTAGCTATCAGGCAGATAAAAGACAACTAAAGTAGTTCTGTATAACACATGTTGGACACAAGACTAAGCAGTGATCCAATTTAGAGTTTTGTAAATTAAAGCATGCTCATTATGAGATTAGATATATTAACTTTAGCTAAGAGCATGATGAGAAAGATAATCATGCAAAGGCATATAAAAGCAACTAAGTGTATCATCAAGTCATCATGAGGAAGTCAATGCAAGGTAATTGAAATCATGCTCCCCCTCACAAAATGCCGTAGGGATGAGACATACCAAGTTCCCCATGTAGATAAGTAAAACGTGATGTATCAAGGGGTTTGGTGAAAATGTTGGCAAGCTGGTTCTAGGTATCAACATACTGAAGTTCAATATCACCCTTCTCATTGTGATCTCTGAGAAAATGATATCTCACATCAATGTGTTTGGTTCTGGAATGCTGAACTGGGTTGTTTGCAATGCAAATAGCGCTAGTGTTATCACAAAATAGTGGAACACCCTTATAATCTAACCCAAAATCTCGCAAAGTGGAAATCATCCACAAAATCTGTGAGAAACAGCTAGCTCCAGCAACATATTTAGCCTCGGCTGTGGATTGTGCAACTCTAGACTGTTTGTGGGAAGACCAGCAAAAAAGAGAAGTACCCAGAAAATGACAAGTACCGGAGGTACTTTTCCTATCAATTCTACATCTAGCAAAATCCACATCTGAATAACCACGAAGACACAAAGAAGAAGATGTGGAATACCAAATGCCAAACTCGAGGGTATGTTTGAGATACCTGAGAATTTGCTTTACCGCTTGGCGGTGCGAAGCACGTGGCGAAGCCTGAAAACGAGCGCACAGACATACAACGAAATGTATGTCCGGCCTCGTAGCAGTCAAGTAGAGGAGGGTGCCAATCATGCTTCCGAACTCCTTCTGATCTACGGCTTCTCCATCCTCATCAGGATCCAATGCTATAGATGTAGCCATTGGAGTGGTGAGTGGCTTCGCATCAGCCATGTCAAATTTTTTGAGCAGGTCCTTGTTGTACTTCGTCTGGTGAACGAATGTACCTTGTTTGCTTTGCTTGATTTGTAAACCAAGGAAAAATGTGAGTTCGCCCATCGTGGACATCTCGAACTAGTTTCTGCAAACTCGGCAACCAAAGCATGAGAAGATCCACCAAAGATGATATCATCAACGTAAATCTGAACTAGAAGGAAAACATTGCCATGCTTGAGAGTGAACAGGGTTTTATCTATAGATCCCATTAAATACCCTCGCTCAAGCAGAAAAGACTTAAGCCTGTCATACCAAGCTCGAGGGGTCTGCTTGAGACCATAAAGAGCCTTATGAAGTTTAAGGACTTTATGTGGGTATTTGGGGTTTTCAAAACCAGGGGGTTGTTTTACATAAAAATCTTCGCCTATGAAGCCATTAAGAAAAGCACTTTTAACACCCATTTGATAAAGTTTGAAACCTCATGATGCCGCAAATGCAAGTAAAATCCTAATTGCCTCAAGACGAGCAACAGGTGCAAAAGTTTCAGTAAAATCAATCCATTCTAACTGAGAATAACCCTGAGCCACAAGTCTAGCTTGGTTTCTAACTACAGACCCATCCTCCCCTTGTTTGTTTTTGAAAATCCATTCAGTTCCAATCAAATCAATATTACATGGAGGATCTACAAGAGTCTAGATCTGGTTTCTCTCAAAATTTTCAAGTTCCTCATGCATGGCATTGATCCAACTAGAATCAGAAAGTGCATGACTCACATGTAAGGGCTCAAAAGAAGCAACAAAAGAAGAATCAATGAAATGAGCATGAGAACGAGTTACCCTTTGATCAAGCTCACCAATGATCTGCTTAGGAGGATACATCCTTTGAATGTGATGAGGAGACTCGCGGTGGGATGCAGTCTCCCCCTCAACTTGTGCCGGTGAATGGTCAAAGATGACCGATGTTGAGGTTGTAGCTTCGGGGCCTCTTGCCGAAGTGATCGAAGCGGGGTTAGCTTTGGGGGCTGAAATCGAGGGTAGTAGGGGTTCGTCCTCAAAATCTCCGGGATCTTCATCTTCGAAGATGGTCTGCTCCATATCATGTTCATTAGCCTATTCAAAAGAAGAACTAACATAGGGGGTTGATTCATCAAAAGTCACATCACATGACTCAATGACAGTGTTAGTTTCCAAATTGAAAACACGATAAGAATGACCGTGAGTAGTGTAACCCAAGTAAATCCCGTCAGAAGAGCGCGACTCAAATTTTTCCAAATTTCCACGTTTTAGGATAAAGCATCGACAGCCAAAAACTCGAAGATGAGTAACTTTGGGTTGTCTCCCAAAACGTAGCTCATAAGAAGTCAAATTCAAATTGAGCGCAAGAAAATTCGGTTTGAGATGTAGCAAGCAGTGTTCATGGCCTCAGCCCAGAATTTTCTAAGAGTCCTATGCTCATCGAGCATCGTCCTAGCCATCTCAACCAAAGTGCGGTCCTTTCTCTCAACAACACCGTTTTGTTGAGGAACCCGCGGAGTAGAGAATTGATGCTCTATGCCATGCTCCATGCAAAAGTCAACAAAGAGACTATTCTTGAACTCGGTGCCATTATCACTTCGAATAAATTTCAACGCACCAGGGAGTTCAGTGAAAATTCTCAAAGCTAAGCTCTGAAAGTGTGAAAACACTTCATCCTTGCTAGCTAAAAAGAATACCCAAGAGTAGCGAGAGAAATCATCGACAATTACTAGTACATACCATTTGCCGCCCAATGAACTAACCCGAGAAGGATCTACAGTGTCCATATAGAGAAGTTCTTTGGGTTGTTAAGTCATCACCATAGTGACTGGTGAGTGTGAAGCGGCAATTATTTTCCCATGTTGACAAGGAGCGCAAACTAAATTCTTCTCAAATTTGAGCTTGGGCAATCCTCGGATCAGACCTAAGGCACTCAGTCGAGCGAGAAACTCAAAGCTCATATGCCCTAGTCTCCTATGCCACTTCCAAAGCTCAAAGTTTGAGTGTGCAATAAGGGAGTGAGAAGAACCAGATGACTCAGAAAAATCAGCTCCAAAAACTATCCCAACTCTAAAGACCTTACAGACTAAAATGCCATCAGAATTGAGTAATTGCAAAGTATCACAATGAAATCGCACTTTGAAACCCTCATCAAGCAACTGAGATACAGAAAGCAAATTGTATCCCAAATTTTCAACCAAAGCAACATCTTTGAGAGTGAAATTTCAGTTGATTCTTACCACACCCTTACTGTTGGGGGAAAATATTCCATCCTCGGGGTTATTGCTGTAACAGCACAAAAGCAGATAATGGATTCGAAGGTTTCCCAAACATGCATTTTCGGAGATGTCCTGAGTCAAGCTCGAAGCATGAAGATGGACCTTGGTTCGGAGTATATCTTCGAACTAAGGCTCTTTGAGATCTTTTCTGCCAGCTAAGATGGAAGACTTATCTTTTTTTCTCATTAGATTAGTCTTTTACCATTTTAGCCCTATTAAGGGTACCAAATAGTTTCCACTATGTCGGTTGTAATAGAGGGGTAAATAGGTCTTTTCCTTAATGTTTGGGCCTATAAATACCCCCCGTTTAACCCTGTAATAGGGACCGAATACAAGTTATTCAACACACACATTCGAACTATTCTAAGTTATTATCCTTTCGGAGGCTTAGAATAGTTCACTTCGCAAACACTTTGTTTGTTAGTTTCTAATCTTCAGAAACCTGTTAGCGTAATCTTTTACGCCAACAGTTGGCGCCGTCCGTGGGGAGCCTAGTCCAAGAAACTTCGTTCTCTACCAACTTCTTACATCATGCCTCCTAAGCGGAGCGCACCTCGTAACCCTGTTCGGAGGTCCCCTCGGACCTCCGGAGAAGTACCTTCCGACACTGTTGAGGTCAGAGGACCTTCGACGTTTCCTCCACCTCAAACTCCGGAAGGAGTTTCCATTCCTCGAGCATACGGAGTTCCTCCGCTAACTCCCTCTATACTTCGACCACCCGGAGTCCCTCTTCCACCTTCAATCCCACTTCAAACTGATCCTCTCAGTTCTCAAGACCCGGAAGACCCTTCCGGAAGAGATGAAGACAATCTTGGTGATACGGCCGCTCAAATGGCCAGTCTCCAAGCCGAAGTAGCGAGATGGCAGCAAGAAGCTGCGAATAGGCTTCGTTCTCAAGCCATCCCGGTTATTCTAGAAGTGCCTGAAGACTGACGAACCCATCTATCCCGAAGCCCCGGAGAACGCCTCCTTTGATACTAAGTCTCCGCTGCATCCTGAGCTGCAAAAAGTTCGCTTCGACCCAAAGTTTAAGATTTCAAAGCTCTGTAAGTATGCCGGAGATGAAGACCCTGGAGAATTTGTCCGTTCTTATGCCCTAGCAATTGAAGCTAGTGGAGGAGTTCGAGATACCATGGCAAAGTGCTTCCCCTTAGCTCTTCAAGGAGTGGCATTAAGGTGGTTCTGGTCTTTGAAGCCAGGATCAATTAATTCATGGGGGCAGCTGAAGAAAAAGTTTGTAAGCAATTTTCAAGGCACCTTCGTGCCTCCAATGTCGACGAGAAGTCTTTTCCAGGTGAAGCAACTCCCTCGAGAGACCTTGAGGCAATATTTTAAGCGCTTCGCTTATACGAAGTCGCAGATCCGAGAGTTGTCTACATCTTCGGTAGTTGATGCAGCTAGCGAAGGTGTCACTCATCAAGGCCTCCTGGATAAGCTTCATCGGAAAAGCATATCCTCTTTTTCTCAGTTGATGTCATACTTTGAAGAGTATGCAAGGTCGGAAGAAGGTTGGCTTCGAAGAACTGCAGCTACTCCATCCATATTGCAGGAAGTAAAAGTAGAAGTAAAAACTTCGGCACAGCCGCAAGAACCAGTCTTCGAAGTTCAGCATGATCGGAGAAGGGGGCAAAAGCATCCCCGTTCTGAAGTCCTGAACATTGCAACCCCGCAAAAATTCACACAGAGAGCTCCACAACTTTCGGGGAACAAGGTCAGCGGTTGGAGGCCGCCAGGGAAAATGGCTGGCAAAGGCCAGACCCTTTTCTGCTGCATTCATGGTGAAAACCGAAGCCACGCAACTGATACTTGCAAGGCTTTACTCACTCTAAGAGGAGAATATCTAGAAAGAACTTCGGGTCGAGGTACTACTGACCGAGTTCCAGCTCAAGCGCGCCCGGAGCCTGTCCAGGCTGTGGCGCGGATAGAAAACTTCGAAGCTGCAAGACGCCCTCCAGTGGCCAATGTTATGCCACCTCCGAAGCAAGAGGAAGGGCAAGACCGAGGGAAAAGAGTAGTCCTCCCCATCTCCGGAGGAGGTACCCTCGGAAGCATGTCAAAAAGGCAGAGAAGAGACTATGTTAGGGAAGTGGGCCACATTGGGACTTCGTCATCTGCAGCTGCTATGCCGGAATGGTCTCATGTACCAATATCTTTTTCTGCGGAGGATGCAGTTGGCATTAAATTTCCACATGCAAACCCACTTGTTATTACTGCTGATATTGCAGGCACTGAGGTTCGAAGAATGTTGATTGACGGAGGCAGTTCGGCAGACATTATTTTTGTTCAAGCCTTCGATCAATTGTGCATCTCCAGGAAGCACCTTCTTCCAGTGGCTCGTCCTTTGCAAGGCTTCGCAGGACCTCCGCTTGATGCACTCGGCCAAATAGGCCTGGAAGTTACCTTCGGAGAAGGTTTGTTGGCCAGAACTGAGGAAGTAATCTTTGATGTTGTAGATGCCCCATATGCCTACAACGTCATCTTCGGAAGAGGCATGCTAAACCAGTTCGGAGCTGTGGCACATCACAATTATTTGTGTAGGAAGATGCCCACGCAAGCAGGAGTTTTTACTGTCTTCGGAGATCAAGCTACCGCCCGAAGAGCGGAATATGGCCATGGTCCCCCTCTTGATCCAAGACAAGTAAATAGCGTGCAAGACGATCAAGAAAATTTTTCAGCTCCTTCTGAGTCTTCGAAGAAATCCTTCCCAAGACCAAGTCCTGAAGGAGAGATTGCAGTGAAGATTATTGTTAAGAATGGTAAAGAATATACATTTTAATTTGGTAAAGATTTACCTCCAGAAGTTGCAACCTCCTTGGAAAAGGTGGTGGAAGAGAATTTAGATGTCTTCGCTTGGTCTGACGAAGATATCATCGGAGTCGATCGGGATATCATTGAACATAGTTTGCTTGTAAACCCGAAGGCCCGACCTGTTCGGCAAGGACTCCGGAAAATGTCTGCAGAAAGAGCTATTCTGGCGAAGGACGAAGTTGAAAAATTGTTGAAGGCGGGGATTATCAGAGAAGTGGCTCACACAGAATGGTTAGCCAACCCAGTCTTCGTCAAAAAGAAATCTTCCGGGAAGTGGCGCATGTGCATTGATTTCACATCCTTGAATAAAGCATGCCCACGTGACCACTACCCCATGCCCCGAATTGATCAATTGGTCGACTCCACAGCAGGTTCGGAGTTATTAAGCTTCCTTGACGCGTATTCTGGTTATCATCAAATATGGTTGAAGCGCGAAGATGAGATCAAGACAAGCTTTGTAACTCCCTCGGGAGTCTTTTGTTATGTAAGAATGCCTTTTGGCTTAAGAAATGCCGGGGCTACTTTTTTGAGGTTAGTTGCTAAAGCTCTAGGTCATCAATTAGGTCGCAATGTGGAGGCCTATATGGATGATATTGTAATAAAGAGTGCTTTAAAGCACCAACATAGCCTAGACTTAGCAGAAACATTTAATAGCCTTCGAGCATGTGGGATCCGTCTTAACCCCGAAAAATGTATCTTCGGGGCTAAGGCTGGAAAGTTGTTAGGGTATTTAGTTTCAAGCAGGGGGATTGAAGCTAGCCCTACTCAAATAACTGCGCTGCAAAAGATGGCTCCTCCAGAAAATTTAAAGCAAGTGCAAAAGCTGACTGGACGTCTGGCAGCACTTAGGAGGTTTTTATCAAGGTCTGCGGAGAGAAGCTTGCCTATATTTAAAGCATTGAAAGGGTCCGAAGATTTTGCATGGACACCGAAGTGTCAAAAAAGCTTCGAAGATATTAAAGAATATCTCAGTAATCTCGCTACACTCACGGTGCCTACTGCGGACGAAACCCTACTCCTTTACCTTGCAGCTACAAGTTGTGCTGTCAGTGCAGTCCTTGTCAGAGAAATGGATTTCAATGGGAAGTTGGTGCAAAATCTTGTTTATTTTGTGTCCGAAGCATTATCAGGAGCAAAGACAAGATACTCCGAACTCGAAAAGTTCGTTTATGCTCTGATAATGGCTTCGAGGAAATTAAGACATTATTTTTTGGCTCACAATATAATTGTACCAACTTCGTATCCTTTGGGAGATATGCTCCGAAGTAAGGATTCCACTGAAAGGATTGGGAAGTGGGCAGTTGAGCTAGCACCCTTCGGCATATCTTTTCTCGCAAGAACAACAATCAAATCACAAGTCTTAGCAGATTTTGTAGCAGAATGGACTCCACCTGCAACTTTAGTTCCGGAGAAGTCAAGTGACAGAGTTTGGACTGTTTATTCCAATGGGGCTTTCCAAGCATCTGGAGCAGGCATTGGAGCAGTGTTGATTTCGCCTTCAGGGCAAAGAGCAATGTACTCCACAAGACTCAACTTTAAGTCTACTAATAATATAGCGGAGTATGAAGGGATTTTACTTGGACTCCGAAAAGCACGTGCTCTAGGGGCTACAAGAGTTGTTATAAAGACAGATTCTCAAATAGTAGCAGGGCACGTGGATAAAAGTTTTCAAGTTCGACATCCATAGCTTGCAAAGTACTTAGAAGAAATTCGTAAGATCGAAGCACACTTCAAGGGTATTTCCATTCGGAGTATACCAAGAGCAGAAAATGTGCAAGCGGACATTTTAGCAAAAGCTGCAGTCGGAGCTGTGGATGTACCAGAAGAAGCTTTCTATGAGGAGCTCAGTACACCTTCGGTGCTACAAATTCCCTCTGCAGAGATTCTTTGCATTCCAAGTGCAGATTGGAAAAATTCAATCATGGAACTTTTACAGGGAGGAACAAATTTGCCTGAAGAGCCACAGCTTTCAAGATTGAAACTCAGGGCTAGAAATTATCAAATAATCAACGGTATTTTATACAAGGCCGGAGTATGTTCCCCTCTACTCCGATGTATATCTCAAGCCAAAGGTCAAGAAATTTTTCGAGAAATTCATGAAGGCCTTTGCGGTAGCCATTTAGCCCCTCGAGCTTTGGCAGGAAAAACACTTCGTCAGGGGCTTTATTGGCCTACAATAACAGCTGATGTGGAGAGCTTAGTCCGCACTTGTCAAGGATGTCAGTGGATGGGTCGACGAAGTCATCGCCCACCAACAGCTCTTCAAGTTATTGCTCCGGTATGGCCTATGGCCAGATGGGGTATGGATTTAATTGGTCCCTTTCTAGTAGCCAAGGGAAATTTAAAGTTTGCAGTGGTAGCTATTGAATATTTTTCTAAGTGGGTAGAAGCAGAGCCCCTAACAGCTATCACTTCGAACAATGTACAGAAATTCTTTTGGAAAAATATCATTTGCCGGTTCGGAGTGCCTAGACAACTTACAGTTGATAATGGAACACAGTTCGATGCAGAACCTTTCAGGAAGTTTTGCGAAGATCTAGGCATCCAGTTATGTTTTGCTGCAGTAAGGCATCCTCAATCTAATGGAGCTGTAGAAAGAGCCAATGGAAATATTTTGTCAGGGCTAAATCGAAGGATAGTAGGATTAGCAAAAGGACTGTGGACTGAAGAGCTTCCTAAAATTTTGTGGTCCATTCGGACTACGCAAACAAGGTCCACAGGTTTTACCCCATTCAGATTACTATTCGGAGATGAAGCTATGAATCCAACGGAGCTCAAAGGAGGATCACTTCGCAGCACCGAACCGGAGATTGAAGAAGAAAGAGAAGCTTCGCTAGATTTATCAGAAGAAACAAGACTTCGAGCTGTGGCTAATTTATCAAAATATCACCAGCAGACGAAGACTTGGTATGACCCGAAGGTTAAGACCAATGAGCTTAGGCCGGGTCATCTTGTTCTGTGAAGCATTATAGCGCCAGGGAAATTAGGAAATAAATGGGAAGGTCCATATTTAATTGTTCGTTCAGGACGCCCTGGCTCTTTTAAATTAGCTAATTTAGAAGGTGAAGAGTTAGCACATACTTGGCATGCAGACCACTTAAAGCGATACTTCGCATAAGGGCTCCTTGTAAATCACTTGTAATCATCTTCTGAATTAATAAAGCATATGGTCCAGATAGTGCCTTCCCCTCATAAACTTCCAGCTTCCGAGTGGATGCACTGGAACCACGGGGTTGACCGAGATGGAAGTGTCATAAAGTTGAATCATATTTTCGGACTTCGAATCATTGGTTCGAAGTTTCCGACGTGGGGGCTGACATAATCCGGAGTCTAAGCCACCGGCTTGTAGGCATCCATAAAAGAGCCCAAAACCACATCATGCGGAGTCCAAGCCATTGGCTGGTAGACATCCGTAAAAAGAGCCGAAGGTGGCCAAAACATGCGGAGTCCAAGCCATTGGCTGGTAGACATCCGTAAAAAGAGCCGAAGGTGGCCAAAATATGTGGAGTCCAAGCCATTGGCTGGTAGACATCCGTAAAAAGAGCCAAAGGTGGCCAAAATATGCGGAGTCCAAGCCATTGGCTGGTAGACATCCGTAAAAAGAGTCCAAAGAGACCATTGCAAACTCCGAACCACTGGTTTCACAGAGTTCGCAAAAAAGAGCCGAAGGTGGCCAAAGCAAAACAGAGTTTGAGCCATGAGCTTCGAATGTCTGTTAACATAGTCCAAAGTGACAAATTATCTAAGACACTAAGGTGTCCTGAAAGTTATCTCAAGTGATTTCTTTCAAAAAACAAAGGGTACTAAGTTGCCATTCTCCAGACTACAAATAGTCGAGGATATTTTATAAGATTTAAAAGATCTTTAAATCACAGAGGGGCTCCGAACCCCAAAAAATTGTACTCCGAAGTTTTTTCTTTGCGCATAACCATCATTGAATACAGTTCGAAGTTGCTTATACCCAAAGAGGGGCTAGTAAATAGGGAGAACATTTAAATCGGTATTCATTATTCGAACGAATATGTTTACAGATTACATCATGAAAAATTGGTAATTATACCAAGAAGGAATCGAAGACCTCTTCGATCTATAGAGCTAGGGTTGGAACGACTAGTTCTAGTGCCGGGAGTTCTAACAACTTTACGTTTAACTCTCTTGCCTCCCTTCGAAGCTCTAAAGTCCTCCTGTTCTTGTTTAAGCTCGGCCCAAGTTCGAAGCCGTTCGGGGCTCCTTTCCTAGCTTCCAAGTTCTTCAGGCTTTTTACCTCGAGCTTCATCTTCGTCTTCGGACCATATAACGTCTTCAGAAGACGAAGTGTCCAAGTTAACCTTTTTTTCTTCCTCTTTAATATAAGATAGTATATCTTTGCTTACTTCGGGCGTAATTGCACCGAAGTTATCTCGAGGAACTAAAAATCGAGGGCGCTTATAAGCTTTTAGAAGATTGAAGGTAGCCCATAATGAGCGAAGTTCGTCGTTAATGTCTAACACTTCGATATCTTCCGTATGAGGCAAAGCCTAGAAACATGATAAACAAATTTTCATTGATAAATGTACATAAGCACAAAGCTTTACATAGTCAAAAATCCTAAGATATATCTAAACCTACGGATTCGGAGGAGGCTGACTGCTCGAAGCTTGGGTCCGAGCTTGCTTCTGGCGTTGTCCTTCGTCGATCCAAGCCTTGATCGCAGAGCGACCTTCGGCTCTCCATGAAGTTTGGAAGGCTTGCCAGGCAGCGGCCACACCTTCGGAAGGAGTCAGAAGTTGTTCGTCGTCGAAGGTAATTGGGCCCTCTCCTGCGCCCAGAGTTATCGATCGGCCCAGATTCTCGTAGTAACGAAGTAGGCCAACAACAGCCACTTGTCCGGAGAGTTCTCCATAGCGAATGCCTGCTATCTTCATCTGCTTCGCTACTCCTTGAATCCTTTTCAACCGGCGCAGAAGAGAAATGTTATCATCAGAAGGAAGTGTCCCGGTAGTACGGAAGTACTCCAGAACACCTAGCAGTTGATTCATAACTTCCACAGCTACCTTCTCGGACTTCAGCTTATCTTCGATTAGCACATCCTTCGCTGAAGTTACTTCTTCCAGAATTCCGGAAAGTCTAGCAGCCTCTGTAGTCAAGGAATTCTTTTGGTTCAAAAGCTGGCTAGCTTCCTCTTGAAGTCTGACAAGCTCGGTCCCCGCAGTAGTGTGCTCCGCCCGCATTCTTTCAATTTCTGCTCGAAGCACAATTCTTTCTACTTCGAGCTCCTTATTCGCAGCCTCCAAACCTTGTCTAGCCCTGCGCTCCATTGACACTATACTATCCATCTGAACCACTCGGCCTTTGGAGATAGTGAGATTCCGTTGAAGAGTTTCATTTTCCTCTAGAAGGCGAGTGATTTCTCGTTCATTTGATATATTCGCAGCTCGGGCCAAGACTGTTTGCCGCGAAAAGAAAAAATCAAGGTAAGAAATTATTTGTATGTAAACTTAATGTTATTTCACAGATGCTTCGTACCTGGTAGGTTGCATGCTCCATAGCAGCGTTAAGCTCCGAGCTCTTCGCCTCGCTCAGAATGGCCACCAAGTTCGTCTCCCCAATGTCGCGACTAGCTCGATCCAAAGGCTCGAGCAAAGTCCGAAGACCAGTTCTTTGCTCTAAGAAAGGAGCTAGAAGGGGGAGCATACTTATCGCTTGTTGGTCATCTTCGTTTGACGAAGGGCCGGAGTGTTGGACTGTAGTCTTCGGAGCCCCCGGAGACTGGCCCCCCTCGGTAGATTGACTCTCGTCTGTTGAATCAGACGGAGTTGATCCGGAGCTCACAGCAGGGAGGGGGTCTATATTTCTTTTGCCTCTTCCAGGCCCCATTTGAGTGGCTCTTGGGATTGGCTCCGAAGTCGTCAAAGGTCCAGGGATTGTATCTTCCTGACGGACCTCTTCCACAGAAGTGGACTCTGTAAAAACAAAAGTATTATACATCGTATAAATACACAAAATAAACATAAAAGAATTATTCGAAGTTTACCTTCGACATTCTGGCGACGGGTAATCATTGGACTGTTTGGCGGATCGAAGGCAAGATCTTTGTAACACCCCAGAAATTAAAAACGAATAAAATAAAAAGAAAATAATATTTAAATCATTTTTGGATTTTATTATTAAAGGAGAAATCACAAAAGAGCCTAAATAAAGCCAAACAGGGAGAAATACTCCAAATCTGGACCTGAAAATTTTATGAGATGAACTTGAGGCCAAAATACAATTTTAGGAATTTTTACAAATTTTTATCAACAGTGATTCAACCCTTAATCAAATATTCGAATTTCTGGAATTATTTTAAATCAGAAATCAATTTTAATCCTTAATGGGCCTCAACCCCGAAACTCCCTCCAAAAGCCTTTTTGGCCCAGCCCATCACTGCTCTCTCTCTGACGAGTGGGTCCCGCCTGTCGGCGCCGCTCCCCTCTCTCCTCCCGCCCGCGCCCCGCCTCGGCCCCACCAGTCAGCCTCCTCACAACCCCCTTCACCCACTGACAGCCATGGCCCATCTGTCGGCCCCCTTCCTTTTTTGGATCACTCACTGACAGGTGGAGCCCACCTGTCAGGATCGTCTTCCTCCCGGGAAGGGGATCCCCTTTCCCTTCTCCGGTGATCTCCTTCCTGTTTCGCCACCAGCCGCCCGCATCCGCCCGGATTTGCCCCGGATCGCCATCCCTGGTCGCCGCCGCCCCCTTTCCTTTCTTAGCCGTCACGATTTCGCGCAAATGGAAGGCTATCCGAAGCTTTTGGGAACCTCGCCGGAAAAGGAAGGAGCCCCTCGGGTTCTCCGGCATTCCTTACCATCTGGGCGCCGGCGAGCCCCTATTTATACCCTCGCCCTCACCGCGCTCAGTCCACACCGTAGCAACCCAAGCCGAGCGAGAACAGAGCGCCGCCACCTTCTTTTTGGCATTTTTGCTCTGCTTCGCCTCCGGCGAGCCCTCGCCCTCGCCTCGGACCTCCCCTGTCCTAGCCACCGCCACCGTCGTGACCGCCGGAGCTCACCCGTCCTCGGCCACCACTCCATCGGTCGTGAAGACCCCCGGATCGTCGTCGCCGTCGAGCTCCCGAACCACCTTCACCGTCTACCCTCGCCGCCGTCGCCATTCGTCGCCCGCCGTCGCCACCGAAGGTATGGCCGAGACCGTCTCGACCCCCTGGTTCCATTTTTGGCTTTCGCTAGGCTCCTAGGCCCTCGTCGTCGCCGCCGTGGCCGCACCCGAGCCCGCCGTCGCCGGAGACGAAGGGGGTACGTACCCCTTACGCACGTGCCGTGCCGGACGCACCCACAGCCGTCCGATCGTGATCGGAGGGCTACGATTAAATCCCTCCGGGATTTAATCAGGGCCCTCGGATCTGATCAAAGCGGTACCGAGCGCTTACAGCCGTCGATCGCGACTTAAAATGCTGGAGCGATCTGGTGCGTCCACGTCATAACCGGTTCGCGAGATCTAATCCTAGCCGTCCGTTTTCATTAAAGGGATCCCGCCCCGCGCCCGATCGCCGGATCAAGATCCGACGGTCCTGGTTGACCCGGTCCACGCGAATAGTCACGGGTTCACGGTGAACCTGGTTCACCGTGGACCAGGGACTGTTTTCTGTTTAAATAAAATTCCAGAAAATTGTTTAAACTTCAAAAATTCATATCTTGTTCATTTTAACTCCAAATTTCACCATTCAAATTTTGCTAGAACCAGAATATTATTCTCTACACATTAATACCATAAAAACAGTAAGTTTCTGTTACCCAAAATATTATTAATAAATAAATGAATAAAAATCCCTTAGGGTTAAAATTAATAATACAGAAAATAAATTGGGAAAAATTCTAAAAACTTTACTGTTTTGAACAAAACCCTGAAATATTAAAATCTTACTTCACATAATAAAACCTACAAATGTGTATGTTTAATATTTGGTGAATCTTATCTGTTTATTGAATGTATTGTTTATTTTCCGTATCGAGAAGACTACGAGTTCGTCGAGGAGCAGGAGTTCTACCCCGAGGTTCCTCCATCCCCATTTGCTGAGCAAGGCAAGTCATCGACCACCTCTGTGGAAACAGTTGATCATAATTGAGCCCATGTTTTAATAAATTATCGCTATAACTCATAGGTTAATATTGCATTAGTCCAATATTCAAGCCTTACACTTATATTTATTAGATCCCCGTCCTTGTGTGCAAACCCAAGCCATGCTTATTGAGCCTTAACTCCTTGTCACTCTACTATAAAAATATTAGCTAGTGCCCAATGTACCGGCACAACTGCTATAGGTTAAAAAGAACGAGTCGTAGATAGCTGGATTTCTGTATATGAATTTCCCTGTTATTCTCGTCTCTGGACTCTGTTGGAGTTGGCTAGGTTATAAGTATGGTGGGTTCCGGGTGCAAGCTCGGGCACTGGTTTGTCGCACCCGGGGCACTATAAGGACCGGTCTGCGGGATCTGTTGCAAAGCACTTCCGTACCAACCACAAGTCTAATGGGTAAGTCCTAACTGGAAGTATGGAATACTCCGGCTCGATGCACCATAGAGGAGGGGGCAAGGGGCTAGCCTGCGGGCGACTTGTACCGACGAGGCTCAAGGGGGGGTATGGTGGGGCTCCGATGCGTCGGGACACCATATGAAACCCATAAGAGGGTGCTATTGAGTCGGGGAGGACTATATGGAAGGTTTTGGCACGAGTTCCCGTGTGATGGGTCATCTCGTTACACTTCGGTGTAGGTGATGAGTGCGTGCCTTGTGGGTACAGTGGTACATCTCTGATCAGAGTAATTCAATCTTTTCGAAAAGCCGAGCCCACGGTCAAGGGCGGGTTGTGTGACTACTCGCAGTTAGTTTACAATTGTTTGAATGTTCAAGTTATTCATGGCACGTAAGGACTGTTGAGCGAGGTGGGGCTGACTGTACCCCTCGAGTTAGAAGATGATGATACACATGCACATGTTTACTTTTCCGTACTAATAAATTGCTCTCATTTAAAGCTTTACAATTATGCTGCTTCCGCTAAACTAGCCACTATCTCCCTTGTTATTACCTTGCATTATATTTGCATTCGGTGGCTTGCTGAGTACATCTGTACTCACCCCGTTGACTTACAACATCAGAGCCAGTCTACTACGAGGAGGATGAAGGTCTGGAGTAGCGACCCAGTCAAGGCGAGACTGGAAGGAGGCGTTCATCTAGGACCCTTGTTTTATTAGTTTCTCTTCTCCTTTATTCACTTTTGTATTAATGCGGTCTACGAACCGTGAATGATTGTCCGTATTGTACGTGGTCGCATGATGAACGTCTTGTGTTATTGATTTTCTATGGAATTTCAATAAAGTCCTGATTTATTAAATCGGGGCGCGACAAGATGGTATCAGAGCCGACTTGACTGTAGGAAGCCAAACAGACCTGACTTATATATATTCACTATACTTTACAAAAAGATTACTTATCCTCTCATCTTCTACGATTTTCACAAAAAAAAAATTTCTCTCTTTTGTAGATGCCGGTTCACACCATGAGCGGGACTCTTCGTGACGAGGCCGGATTCATCCGCGAGCTACGCATGCTCGTCAGTTTCCTCGGCTTCGAGCATGAGCCGATGTACCATGGAGTCTTCCCCGACGAGGAAGAGAGCTACTGCGAGGTCACCATCGTCGTCCAGCCCTCCCCTCAGACAGCTCACACCTACCGCGGAGGAGGACCTACCTTCCTGGTAGCCAGTCAGCGCACCGCTCTCCAGGCACTCACGGAGCTCCGGATGATCTACGACAGCGAGCTCTACGACACGGACTTCCGCTTCGTACCTCTTCGCACCCCGGGGAGCCCACACAGTGTCTTCGTCAGTACCCTCTCCCAGCGGCATTCGGCGATAGGTCATACCATGCGCTTGTTGGAGGCCATGGATGATCTCCACTACGAGGCGCTGCAGGACGCCAATGGACAGCGCGACACCATCAGCTTCTACCGCCATTCCTCCGAGGACCTGAACCGCGAGAACGGCGAGCTTCGTCGCCGCATCCAGCAGGGACACCGTTTGGCTGCCGAGGCAGAGGAGTTGCGGCGTCAGAATGAGCTTCTTCGACAGCGTGTCGCTACCAACCCGCACCTCCGCTACCAGATCGAGGAGCTGAAGAAGGACATCGAGGAGATCGCACCTCTTCCGCCTCGCCGGAAGAAACCCATTCAGACTCCCACAGTGAGGCCCAAGAGAATCTCCCGCAGCGCACCACCCGCCGGACCGTCCAGTTCCTCGACCCCGCCCGTCTCCCACGAGCCCGAGATCGAGCCGTCCCCTGAGCTGCCATAGACGTAGTATAACGATTGATTGTTATTTCTATTTACTTGATTGTATTAGCATTCATGTCACAATATAAGGCATGAATGAGAAAATTAATAAATGTAACCGCAAGAACGGTATTCTTTTGAACTAAATATAAAGAAGTTCATCAAGATAAATAGGTATACATTGAAAATTCCAGGATGACCAACACTCAAGGATCAGACGCTCCTCAGAACGGAGGGGACAGTGGCAACCTGCCACAATGGGGAGCCACCGGACAGAGGCAGGCCCCGATCGTCAACCACCCCACCGTGGCTGAAATGATGGCCACTCAAAACCAGTTGGTCTCAGCCCTCCTGCACCAGATGCAGCAGCAGCAGCAGCAAATGCAAGAGCAGCAGGCTCACTTCTTCCGCCTCCACCAACAGCCCGAGCTGCCCCGACCCGCCACACCAGCTCCCGCTCCCGCAACTCAGCTCTCGGAGTTCCTCCGAGTCCGCCCACCGACCTTCTCGAGCACCACCAACCCCATGGAGGCTGGGGATTGGTTGCGGGCGATCGAGAAGAAGCTCGACCTCCTGACCTGCACTGAGCAGGAGAGGGTGGCCTTCGCCACCCACCAGCTACATGGTCCCGCCGCTGAGTGGTGGGACAACCACCGCGAGACTCTGCCCGAGGGCCACGCCCACACTTGGGCAGAGTTCTCAGCTGCCTTCCGTGCCGCTCACATCCCCGACGGCATCGTAGCTCAGAAGCAACAGGAGTTTAGGGACCTGCAGCAGGGGAGCAGGTCCGTAACGGAATATCTGCATGAGTTCAACAGATTGGCCAGGTACGCACCTGAAGAGGTTCGTACGGATGCGGCCAGGCAGGCTAAGTTCCTCCGGGGACTGAAGGATGAGCTGTCTCTACAGCTTATCTCCGGAGATTTCGCCAACTTCCAGAAGTTGGTGAACAAGGCTATCATGCAAGAGACCCAGCAAAATAAGGTCGATTTGAAGAAGAAGCGCATGATTGCCTTCAGGCAGAATCAGGGCATGGCCCAAAGACCCCGTTTTGCTCCATCTCCACCAGCGCCACAATATCACCCCCGGCCAGTGTATCGCCCGGCGCCACCAGCTGCCAACGCCGGAGCCAGCCAACCTCGTGCCGCTCTAGTCGCACCGACCGCCCCAGTTGCCCCGGCCAAGAGGCCGGAGGTCTTGAGAGACAGGCATGGCAAGCCTGTGGTATGCTTCAACTGCCGCCAAGAGGGACACTACTCCCACCAGTGCCCCCATCCCAAGAGAGCTCAAGGAGTCACCTCCAACCCCGCCGTCCGCGCCAAAGTGAACCACGTCTCCGCCGAGGAAGCCCAGGCTGCACCAGAGATTGTCATGGGTAAGTTTATGGTTCATTCATCGCATGCAGTGGTATTATTTGACACCGGAGCTACCCACTCCTTTATATCAACTGCTTTTGTGGAAAATAATGTACTGGACATAAGCGAACTACCCAGGCCAGTACTAATAGCTACCCCGGGAAAGCAAACCCTCGCTTGTTCCTTTAGTCCAAGGGTATGGGTAGATATCCAAGGCACGATATTTTGGGCCGACCCCATTCTAATAGAATGTCAAGGTTTGGACCTCATTCTAGGGATGGATTGGCTAAATAAACACCAAGGTGTGATAGAATGTGCCCAGAGAAAAGTAACGGTGACTAATGAAGAAGGGATTATAGTCACATTCCAGATGCCCAGCATGAAGGCTGGAAGGACAAGACTGCATCAGATTACCTTGGAGGAGATACCAGTAGTCAGTGAATACCCGGATGTATTCCCAGAGGATCTACCAGGGATGCCACCCAAGAGGGACATCGAGTTCAGGATTGACTTGGTGCCCGGAACCACTCCCATTTATAAGCGACCATACCGGATGGCCGCCAATGAATTAGCCGAGATGAAGCAACAGTTGGAGGATCTTGAGAAGAAAGGTTATATCAGACCAAGCACATCACCGTGGGGTGCTCCCGTCATCTTCGTCGAGAAGAAAGAAGACAAGACAAAGCGTATGTGTGTAGATTACCGCGCCCTGAATGAGGTGACAATCAAGAATAAGTATCCGTTACCTCGGATCGATGATCTCTTCGACCAGCTCAAAGGAGCTACGGTATTCTCGAAGATCGACCTGCGGTCTGGTTACCACCAGCTAAGAATCTGAGAGGAGGACATACCCAAGACTGCTTTCACGACCCGCTATGGATTGTATGAGTGTACGGTTATGTCTTTTGGATTGACCAACGCCCCTGCATTCTTCATGAATATGATGAATAAGGTATTCATGGAATATTTGGACAAGTTCATCGTGGTCTTCATAGACGACATCCTTATCTATTCCAAGGACCAGAAGGAGCACGAGACTCACCTCCGGTTGACCTTAGGAAAGTTAAGGGAACACCAATTGTATGCCAAGTACAGCAAATGCAAGTTTTGGACGGCAGAAGTAAAGTTCCTTGGACACATCATCTCTGCACAAGGAATCGCAGTAGACCCTGCCACTGTAGAAGCAGTTACGGATTGGTTGCCACCCACGAACGTATCTGAGATACGAAGTTTTCTGGGATTGGCCGGATATTACCGAAGATTTATCGAGAATTTTTCTAAGATAGCCAAGCCAATGACCAAGTTGTTGCAGAAAGGAGAGAAGTTTGAATGGACTCCTGAATGCGAGGAAAGTTTCCGCACCCTCAAGACCCGTTTGGTATCTGCACCTATACTGACCCTACCAGATATCCGCAAAGACTTCCATGTCTATTGCGACGCATCTCGCCAAGGATTGGGATGTGTTCTTATGCAAGATGGAAAAGTCATCTCTTATGCCTCCAGACAATTGAGACCCCATGAGTTGAATTATCCAACCCATGACCTGGAATTAGCCGCCGTAGTGCACGCCCTCAAGATTTGGAGGCACTATTTGTTTGGGAATCGCTGTGAGATCTTTACAGATCATAAGAGTTTGAAGTATATCTTCACACAGCCAGATCTGAACTTGAGGCAAAGACGATGGTTGGAACTAATCAAGGACTATGACTTAGGTATTCACTACCACCCAGGAAAAGCAAATGTGGTAGCTGATGCCTTAAGTCGCAAGGGATATTGCACGGCCATGATGATTCAAGAACACGCACCCTTGTTATGTAGGGAGATGGAAAAGTTGAATCTTGGGTTGACCACCAGAGCATATCTAGCCACCTTGGAGACCCAACCTGTCTTGTTTGAGCAGATTCGTGAAGCTCAGTCAGAGGACCCGGATATAGCTGCCATTAAGAAGAACATGAGGCAAGGAAAAGCCCCCGGATTTTCAGAGGACGAGAATGGCACCATATGGTTTGGAACTCGGATATGTGTGCCAGATAAACCTGAAATAAAGACTCTTATCCTAAGGGAAGCCCATGAGACATTGTACTCCATTCACCCCGGCAGTACCAAGATGTACCTGGATCTGAAGGAACGCTATTGGTGGGTTAGCATGAAAAGAGAGATTGCCCAGTTCGTCGCCGAATGTGACACCTGCAGAAGAGTAAAAGCTGAACATCAGAGACCTGCAGGATTGTTGCAGCCACTTAAAGTGCCGGAATGGAAGTGGGAAGAGATCGGTATGGATTTTATCACCGGATTACCAAAGACCCAACTTGGATATGATTCTATTTGGGTGATCATCGATCGGCTTACGAAAGTGGCTCATTTCATAGCCGTCAAGACGACCTTCAGTGGCCCTAAGCTAGCAGAGCTATATATGGCCCGGATAGTATGTCTTCATGGAGTGCCCAAGAAGATAGTGTCTGACCGAGGAAGTCAGTTCACCTCTCGCTTTTGGAAGAACCTCCAAGAAGAGATGGGCACGAGATTGAATTTCAGTACCGCCTACCATCCTCAGACAGATGGGCAAACAGAAAGGGTAAATCAGATACTAGAGGATATGCTTCGGGCATGTGTTTTGGACTTTGGAGCCACTTGGGACAAGAGCTTGCCATATGCAGAGTTTTCATACAACAATAGTTATCAAGCCAGTCTTCAGATGTCTCCTTTTGAGGCCCTATATGGACGTAAGTGCAGAACGCCTCTACTTTGGGACCAAACGGGTGAATCCCAAGTATTCGGAACCGACATTCTTCGTGAAGCTGAAGAGAAGGTATGAATCATCAGAGACCGACTCAAGACAGCCCAATCGCGACAGAAGAGCTACGCCGACAATCGCCGTCGAGACCTAGCCTTTGAAGAAGGAGAACATGTCTATCTTCGAGTTACACCTCTTCATGGGACTCAACGGTTTAACATGAGAGGAAAGTTGGCCCCTCGATATGTTGGACCATTTCCCATTGTTCGACGCCAAGGCGAAGTGGCTTATCAGTTGGAATTACCGCCCTCGTTGGCTGGAGTGCATGACGTGTTTCATGTATCTCAACTCAAGAAATGTCTCCGCGTCCCCACGGAGCAAGTGGATCTTCAGCAATTGGATGTCCAAGAGGATCTGACTTATGTGGAAAAGCCGGTCAAGATATTGGAAGTCAAAGAAAGGACCACCAGGAGTCGAGTCATCCGCTTCTGCAAAGTGCAGTGGAGCAATCATCCGGTAGAGGAAGCTACATGGGAAAAAGAAGATGAACTCAAGGCACAGCATCCTGAACTATTCGAGGATTGAGCCGAATCTCGAGGACGAGATTCTCTGTAAGGGGGATAGGATTGTAACACCCCAGAAATTAAAAACGAATAAAATAAAAAGAAAATAATATTTAAATCATTTTTGGATTTTATTATTAAAGGAGAAATCACAAAAGAGCCTAAATAAAGCCAAACAGGGAGAAATACTCCAAATCTGGACCTGAAAATTTTATGAGATGAACTTGAGGCCAAAATACAATTTTAGGAATTTTTACAAATTTTTATCAACAGTGATTCAACCCTTAATCAAATATTCGAATTTCTGGAATTATTTTAAATCAGAAATCAATTTTAATCCTTAATGGGCCTCAACCCCGAAACTCCCTCCAAAAGCCTTTTTGGCCCAGCCCATCACTGCTCTCTCTCTGACGAGTGGGTCCCGCCTGTCGGCGCCGCTCCCCTCTCTCCTCCCGCCCGCGCCCCGCCTCGGCCCCACCAGTCAGCCTCCTCACAACCCCCTTCACCCACTGACAGCCATGGCCCATCTGTCGGCCCCCTTCCTTTTTTGGATCACTCACTGACAGGTGGAGCCCACCTGTCAGGATCGTCTTCCTCCCGGGAAGGGGATCCCCTTTCCCTTCTCCGGTGATCTCCTTCCTGTTTCGCCACCAGCCGCCCGCATCCGCCCGGATTTGCCCCGGATCGCCATCCCTGGTCGCCGCCGCCCCCTTTCCTTTCTTAGCCGTCACGATTTCGCGCAAATGGAAGGCTATCCGAAGCTTTTGGGAACCTCGCCGGAAAAGGAAGGAGCCCCTCGGGTTCTCCGGCATTCCTTACCATCTGGGCGCCGGCGAGCCCCTATTTATACCCTCGCCCTCACCGCGCTCAGTCCACACCGTAGCAACCCAAGCCGAGCGAGAACAGAGCGCCGCCACCTTCTTTTTGGCATTTTTGCTCTGCTTCGCCTCCGGCGAGCCCTCGCCCTCGCCTCGGACCTCCCCTGTCCTAGCCACCGCCACCGTCGTGACCGCCGGAGCTCACCCGTCCTCGGCCACCACTCCATCGGTCGTGAAGACCCCCGGATCGTCGTCGCCGTCGAGCTCCCGAACCACCTTCACCGTCTACCCTCGCCGCCGTCGCCATTCGTCGCCCGCCGTCGCCACCGAAGGTATGGCCGAGACCGTCTCGACCCCCTGGTTCCATTTTTGGCTTTCGCTAGGCTCCTAGGCCCTCGTCGTCGC
Source organism: Zizania palustris (assembly GCA_019279435.1). Lineage (NCBI taxonomy): Eukaryota > Viridiplantae > Streptophyta > Magnoliopsida > Poales > Poaceae > Zizania > Zizania palustris. The sequence goes on from JAAALK010000285.1 coordinate 85,384,665, forward strand.
CGCCGTGGCCGCACCCGAGCCCGCCGTCGCCGGAGACGAAGGGGGTACGTACCCCTTACGCACGTGCCGTGCCGGACGCACCCACAGTCGTCCGATCGTGATCGGAGGGCTACGATTAAATCCCTCCGGGATTTAATCAGGGCCCTCGGATCTGATCAAAGCGGTACCGAGCGCTTACAGCCGTCGATCGCGACTTAAAATGCTGGAGCGATCTGGTGCGTCCACGTCATAACCGGTTCGCGAGATCTAATCCTAGCCGTCCGTTTTCATTAAAGGGATCCCGCCCCGCGCCCGATCGCCGGATCAAGATCCGACGGTCCTGGTTGACCCGGTCCACGCGAATAGTCACGGGTTCACGGTGAACCTGGTTCACCGTGGACCAGGGACTGTTTTCTGTTTAAATAAAATTCCAGAAAATTGTTTAAACTTCAAAAATTCATATCTTGTTCATTTTAACTCCAAATTTCACCATTCAAATTTTGCTAGAACCAGAATATTATTCTCTACACATTAATACCATAAAAACAGTAAGTTTCTGTTACCCAAAATATTATTAATAAATAAATGAATAAAAATCCCTTAGGGTTAAAATTAATAATACAGAAAATAAATTGGGAAAAATTCTAAAAACTTTACTGTTTTGAACAAAACCCTGAAATATTAAAATCTTACTTCACATAATAAAACCTACAAATGTGTATGTTTAATATTTGGTGAATCTTATCTGTTTATTGAATGTATTGTTTATTTTCCGTATCGAGAAGACTACGAGTTCGTCGAGGAGCAGGAGTTCTACCCCGAGGTTCCTCCATCCCCATTTGCTGAGCAAGGCAAGTCATCGACCACCTCTGTGGAAACAGTTGATCATAATTGAGCCCATGTTTTAATAAATTATCGCTATAACTCATAGGTTAATATTGCATTAGTCCAATATTCAAGCCTTACACTTATATTTATTAGATCCCCGTCCTTGTGTGCAAACCCAAGCCATGCTTATTGAGCCTTAACTCCTTGTCACTCTACTATAAAAATATTAGCTAGTGCCCAATGTACCGGCACAACTGCTATAGGTTAAAAAGAACGAGTCGTAGATAGCTGGATTTCTGTATATGAATTTCCCTGTTATTCTCGTCTCTGGACTCTGTTGGAGTTGGCTAGGTTATAAGTATGGTGGGTTCCGGGTGCAAGCTCGGGCACTGGTTTGTCGCACCCGGGGCACTATAAGGACCGGTCTGCGGGATCTGTTGCAAAGCACTTCCGTACCAACCACAAGTCTAATGGGTAAGTCCTAACTGGAAGTATGGAATACTCCGGCTCGATGCACCATAGAGGAGGGGGCAAGGGGCTAGCCTGCGGGCGACTTGTACCGACGAGGCTCAAGGGGGGGTATGGTGGGGCTCCGATGCGTCGGGACACCATATGAAACCCATAAGAGGGTGCTATTGAGTCGGGGAGGACTATATGGAAGGTTTTGGCACGAGTTCCCGTGTGATGGGTCATCTCGTTACACTTCGGTGTAGGTGATGAGTGCGTGCCTTGTGGGTACAGTGGTACATCTCTGATCAGAGTAATTCAATCTTTTCGAAAAGCCGAGCCCACGGTCAAGGGCGGGTTGTGTGACTACTCGCAGTTAGTTTACAATTGTTTGAATGTTCAAGTTATTCATGGCACGTAAGGACTGTTGAGCGAGGTGGGGCTGACTGTACCCCTCGAGTTAGAAGATGATGATACACATGCACATGTTTACTTTTCCGTACTAATAAATTGCTCTCATTTAAAGCTTTACAATTATGCTGCTTCCGCTAAACTAGCCACTATCTCCCTTGTTATTACCTTGCATTATATTTGCATTCGGTGGCTTGCTGAGTACATCTGTACTCACCCCGTTGACTTACAACATCAGAGCCAGTCTACTACGAGGAGGATGAAGGTCTGGAGTAGCGACCCAGTCAAGGCGAGACTGGAAGGAGGCGTTCATCTAGGACCCTTGTTTTATTAGTTTCTCTTCTCCTTTATTCACTTTTGTATTAATGCGGTCTACGAACCGTGAATGATTGTCCGTATTGTACGTGGTCGCATGATGAACGTCTTGTGTTATTGATTTTCTATGGAATTTCAATAAAGTCCTGATTTATTAAATCGGGGCGCGACAATCTTCGTCTGAATCAGCTGTCAAATCTTCGACTGCAGGAACATTTTCCTGGACAGTCCTTGTCGCCTCGTCAGGAATCGAAGCCATGGTGACTTCGACTCCACTCTCATCCACAGGAACTTCGTCCTGAGGTAAATCCTCTTGAACTGCCAAAGTCCTTGGTTGCTCAAGGTTCTCTTGAGACTCCGGCATGTTCGCAGGTACATCGGCTTGTGCAGTCCTTTGAGATGCATCTTCGTCAATCAGATGCACAAGCAACCTCCCTTCATCCTCTTGGGAGACAGAGACTGAAGCCCTTGGGCTCGAATGTGCAGGTTTCTTTGGTTTCCAAGCCACCTTCTTGACCGGAGTCTTGGCGGAGCTCGAAGTCCCAGCTTCGGCTTTCCTCTTCTTGGGTCCTTTCTCCGAAGGTACCCAATCCATCAAAGGGGGCGGAGCGATTTCCAGCATTCCCCACACTCTGTTAAATCTTTCCCAACTCCCGACCAACTTGATTCTCCATTCTTTTTCGGTCGGAGTTGGAGCGCCCAAAATCTTCTCCGAAGCCCGTATGATTTGCTTCGAAGTTATAGGGGCTGAAGAAGCTAAAAAATGAATTAAGTTAGTTACTTCTTCGAACGAATATGCATAATTTATGTTATTTTCGAAGTTACCTGCAGGGCTCGAAGTCGAAGTAATTTTTCGGAGACCGCCTTCCGAATCTTCTTCAAAGATGATAGGCCAGTTGGCCATCAACGGAGGGATTTAGAGCCCGAGGAACTCTTCGGCTAAGTCTCGCATGCTTAACCTTCGACTGATCTTCTGAAGTAAGCTGAGGCGAGCTTCGAGCTGACCCTGATTTGGATGCACAAGGGCTTCCTTTCGGAAATGGATGTCTTTCAGAGGTCCGGCTAGAGGGTTGCTCGCCCCAACTTCGGCATAAAACCATCTCATGACCCAGTCGGTATACCATCTTGCATTGATGGCCTTAGCAGGAAACTGAAGGGCGTATTCATCCCGAAGCCTGAAGTTAATACTTCCAAAGGCTACTACCACTTTTTCACCTCCGGGGCCTACGAAGGTTTTTGGTTGGCACGAAGCTCTGTGCAGCGCAGCGAAGATCTCTGCCCTCCCCTCACAACCTTCGGCTCTCAATGCCCATTCGAAGATAGCTAAACGAGCTACTGTGTTCGGAGAAAGTTGGGGGAGAGTGACGTGAAACAGATCCAGTACCTCGGCCAAGAAATCCACTACTGGAAGACCTAATCCAGCTTCGAAAAAAGCTTCGAAAATGACCACTTCTCCGGGTCTTGGTGATGGGATAACCTCCTTTCCAGGTTTGCGGATCATAACTCCCGCACTAATTTTCCCCTCTACTGCGATCGCCAGTGATTCTCTTTTGCAGGCCGAAGGTCCCAGTTGGAAAGATTGATCCAGGTATTTTGTTGATGGCGGGCAGAGACCTTGATCACCAACATTTTGGGGATTTCCCCCTCCCGCCGCCATGGATGTCGCTGCGGGTGTTGGAGGTGCCGTCACCAATGCCGCAGCCACTGCTGCCGCAGCCGTCTGCTATCGAGCCAAGGCTGAAGGGGCTCTAGTACTCTTGGTTTTCGCCATTGAAGCTACAGGGTTGCTTTGGAGGAAGAATGGAGGCTAGGGCTCAAAGGGTTTTTTGTTTGCAAGAGAGCGGTGGAAAGGTACTCAGGAGAGTTCTAGGCCCTCTATTTATAGCCTAGACTTTACATTTTTTACCGTTAGTCCATGCCGTTTCGTATTCTTGCCCGTTACTTTTCTCCGAAATTAACGCACTCCGTAACTTTCGTTAGAAGAAGGAAGCTAACGGCTATTTCTTCTAAGTCTAAAAGGCTTTCGAGCTTCTTGAGTCAGTTCTAAGATAGTTCGAAAGTAATTGTTTTAAAACTAATTCGAAGTTTTATATCTCCATACATTTCGGAGATAAGTTAAAATCTAATAACCCCTACGCCTGGTTATTTTTTCTTCCGTATACTGCTCTCCTAACATTACAGGTTTAACGGAGAAGCGTATTCGAGGGGCTACTGTTGGGGGAAAATATTCCATCCTCGGGGTTATTGCAGTAACAGCACAAAAGCAGATAATGGATTCGAAGGTTTCCCAAACATGCATTTTCGGAGATGTCCTGAGTCAAGCTCGAAGCATGAAGATGGACCTTGGTTCGGAGTATATCTTCGAACTAAGGCTCTTTGAGATCTTTTCTGCCAGCTAAGATGGAAGACTTATCTTTTTTCTCATTAGATTAGTCTTTTACCATTTTAGCCCTATTAAGGGTACCGAATAATTTCCACTATGTCGGTTGTAATATAGGGGTAAATAGGTCTTTTCCTTAATGTTTGGGCCTATAAATACCCCCCGTTTAACCCTGTAATAGGGACCGAATACAAGTTATTCAACACACACATTCGAACTATTCTAAGTTATTATCCTTTCGGAGGCTTAGAACAATTCACTTCACAAACACTTCGTTTGTTAGTTTCTAATCTTCAGAAACCTGTTAGCGTAATCTTTTACGCCAACACTTACCTTTTACTCTACTCCTTCGATTGTTGCCGAAGGTGATTTGTTCCTTTTGCTTGGTTGTGGTGAGGCTGGAGAACCTGTTGATAGCAAAAAATGGCATTAATGGTTAAGATTGTCAAAATATCAATTTTGGTAATTTGGGCCGAAAATACACATGTCCTAGACTGGGCTGAATCCCTATAGGGCCAAAGGCCCATCGAGCTATGGGCTTCGGAAGCTTCCAGTGAGCCTGCTACCTTCGGCCCGAAGGCCTTTGGAGTCCCAGCTCACCGAAGCTTCATCCCGAGGAGAAGACTTTGGCGGTCCTGGCCGAAGGCCCACTTCAGGCTGAGTTCTAGAAATATAGTTGAGTCCGATTCTGGTTAATTTTATCCCTACGCGTGATTAAACTGAATCATATAAGATTAGGCTTAGATATTAGAAGTCTAGCCCCTATAAATATAGGGGTGAGGCCGGTTCATTAACCCCCCTCAACACAAATCAACACAAAGTCGTAGCTTTGAACCGTACCTTTACTTTTACCTTTACTTTTCTGCAATCTTCATGGGTTTTCCTAGAAGTCCTCCCACGGCCACTTCGGAATAGTGGTAATCCTTGTTACTTCACTTGTGAAGTATCCATTAATCTATGTAATAGATTGCTATTTCCTTGTTACTTCGCTTGTGAAGTATCCGCTAATCCGCGTAACAGATTGCTACCTTCACCCTAGTGAAACACTTAGTAGAATTCGGTCCCCAGGACGAATTGGTACTTGATATCTGTTCTTTTGTAGGTTTTCACTCTCGGAGCCCCTTCTCCAGAGGTGTCCAGAGCCAGGAGACTACTTTTGGAGGTTGCCAAAACACCCCTCGGCGGGAATACTACTTCGACTACCTGTGCCAGACTGTCACACTGTTTTCGGTTTGACTGAGTCCCACACACCAAGACGCTTCGCAACAGGCTTTGTCACGACAGGCTTTGCCATGTTCGTACTCCGCATGAGATGAAGTCATGCCCGCGCATTGTGCCTAAGTTATTTTATTGTGTTAGAGACTTCACGCCGAACCCCGCTGTTTAGAGGCGGCTATCGCGTCGAGATCTGTTCAGAGCCCGTCTTCGGCCAGATCAGCCCGAACGCCGAAGGCACCCTTCGGCGGGACCCTTCGCACTAGACGCCGAAGGAACCCTTCGGCGATACCCTTCGTGTTGTACATTTTGGATCAGTCAGGCTCCGCTCGGCGTGCTGATTTGTTCTATTTAATATATTTCTTTCGGCTAATTGGATTATTTTTGTGTGATCTGATTACCTGGAGACTCCACCCCCTTACCATGGTTAAGGGTAGTCAGAACACGATGTCGGTGTTGTGTTACGCTTAGGCTTGTACCTAAGTATCTGCACACTTTTGGATCATCAAACTGACCCAAGTGCGGGGGCACATTTTTGTGTCAACACACTTTTTGGCGACTCTGCTGGGGAAGGCTACACCAACATGACAAATACATCTACATCGGCCACCGGTACATCTACAACTACTACTACGTCTACATCGCCGATGGATCCCATGGGAGGCGCGAATATCGACAACGACAACATCATGATGCCAATCCTTGAAGATATTCCCGCAGAAGACCGAGCAGAGATCGAGGCAAAGATGAAGGCGGTCCAAGACCTCATGCTTGGGAGCTACATCAAGACACGCACAGGCTTCATCAAGCACAACGTCAACGTCCTCGACCTCGCTCGGATACAGGTAACACCGGTATCACCTCGTTTATCTTCTTTAGAAATTGAGCAAAAGATAGCTGCATCAGTAGACCAAGCCGTTAGCGCTTCGCTAGCCAACCATTTAGATTCGGCAGTTATCTCTCAAGTAGAGGCGACTCTTAGAAGGTTCGGATTTACTAAGGCCATACCTCCAGTTCCTATTGCCAGTATACCCCCAGTAAATCACATTTACAGCAGAACTTACAGTAGTACCGACAAAGCCATTGCGTCTCCGGCCTCAATAGCCACGGCCGAGACCAATCATTATGCTTATGTCCAAACTAGCACTGCCTACCATGCGCCGCCGCCACCTACGCCGGTGCCAGCTTTACCCACGCTACCTGCACCGCATGCACAAGCGCGTAGACCCAAACACGTCGTGCAGCTAGCGCATGAGGAAGAAACCCATGGTCGACAAACCGACATCCCAACATGCGTCGCACCCCTGCATGAGAGGTGTGCGCAGGTAGTAGGTCGGAATGGCATTGAGGAGCGGATCTGCGCACTATTTAGGGAGTGCACCGGCTTCGTTCCCAGGGGCCGAGCTAGTGTTTATCGGAAGCCATACCCCCGATCATTTTGATACCGTACCTTAACCTCGTGGCTATAGAGTCCCTGAATTCACCAAGTTCAACGGTGAGGGTAACAAAACCACACTAGAGCATGTTAGCCAATTTTCAGCACATTGTGGAGAGGCTAGTGGGTCGGATGCTTTAAAACATAGACTATTTTCCCTCTCGCTGTCCGGCACCGCTTTCACTTGGTTTTCGGTGCTCCCGCCGAACTCTGTCCAAACATGGGCTGAATTAGAACAAAAATTCCATGATTAATTTTACACGGGTGAAACAAAACTTAGGCTCTCACACTTAACATCGGTTAGACAGAAATCTAATGAGAACATCTCTGAGTATATCAAGCATTTTTGAGATACCAGGAACCGGTGTTTTAGTCTTAATATTTCAGAAAGGGATTTGGCGGATCTAGCTTTTAGTGGTTTACATTCTGAGATGAAAGAAAGACTAGACAACCAGCACTTTTTAGAGGTTAGCCAAGTTTTGCAACAGGCTCTTGTCCAGGAAGGCCGAGCCAAAGATAAAAAGTTTATTAAGACGTTTAACAAGCGTAGGGCTGAAGTCCACATCATGGAACACTCCGACGAGGAGGAATCAGAAGAGGAAGAAGATTTGGCCGACATGTACACGGCCGAATGGGTTTGGAACGCTAAGATCAAGCATGTCACTTGCTTCGAGTTACGACCGTATCCCACCAAGAATCGGCCTAGCGAGGTCAAGTACTCATTCGATTTAACTAAGTGTGATAAAATATTTGATTTCCTATTAAAAAACTAGCTTCTCAGGTTGCCTAAAGGCCAAGTCATTCCGTCTGCCGACGAGCTGAAGAAACATCCATACTATAAGTGGCATGATTCGCATTCGCATTATACTAATGACTACAATGTTTTTCATCGATAGGTTCAATCGGCCATAGAGGAAGGACGATTGAATGTAGACCACAATCCAAAGATGAAGCTAGATAAAGACCCCTTTCCCGTCAACACCATCGATCTCGATGAAAAGAGAGTGTTGATTTGGCCAGAGCAGGCCGAATCAACTAAGGGGAAGGCAGTAATTGTTGGAGAACCGCGGACACGCACACTCGTACCTAATAACCCTGAAGTAGTAGTGTGGAAGTGAAATGTTAGCACATCTCCTTCGGCTAAGGCTCGCAAGAAGCCGAAGGTAACATATCAGATGCTGCTAAACAAACACCAAAGAAAAGCTAAGGAAACAGGCCCTCGTGCCAAAAGGCTAAGTCAGCCGAAGTGGCCAAAGCGGTCGGAGGGTGGCTTCGGACCACAGTGGTCGAACCCTCCGCATGGTGGCTTCGGACCACAGTGGCCTAACACCCCCTACGCTGGCTTCAGACCCCAATGGCTGAACCCAGCTCCACACTGGGCGAACCCTCTAGCGGGAGGCTTCGGCCCGCAATGGCTGAACGTACCTCCGGCCTTGCAGGACCCTTCGCTGATATGGTCTGAGATACTGTCAACCTGGCTGAACCCCTCTCTGATTATCGGGTTCGGCTCACAGTGGGCGAAGCCGATGGAGCCGTCGATGCCCCCGCCATACAACTGGGCGGGAACCCCGTGGGCTTCGTACATATCACGATTAGAGCGTCCTCCGCAGCATAACAATGTTCCTTATTTTCCTTCAGAATATTATGACTGGCAGGGAGAAACAAACACAACGGAGGGGGCATCATCCACATACTATCCGTGGTACCTCCGAATCGACTCGCGCAGGACAGAGCCATGGGAGACAAATGCGAAGAGGCAAAGGACAGGGAGTTTGAAGCTATCACAGTTAGGGTAGGGTCTCAGGAAGTCCCAATATCGAAGGCCCCTTCGTCGAAGCCTGATAAAGATAAGTCCCCTACTCAGACCGAAGCCTGCACTAGTGTCACGCCCCGATTTAATAAAACCGGGAATTTATTGAAATTCCATAGAAAATCAATAAATACAAGACGTTCATCACACGACTGCGTTCAATACGTCAATCAATCATGGTTCGTAGACCATATTATTACAAAAGAGTTAAAACAAAGAGAAACTAATAAAATAAACCCTCTAGATGAACGTCTTCTTCTAGTCTCGTGCCTTGACTGGGTCGCTACTCCAGACCTTCGCCCTCCTCGTAGTAGACTGCCTCTGGTGGTGTAAGTCAATGGGGGTGAGTACAATCGTACTCAGCAAGCCACCGAATGCAATTATAATGCAAGGTAGTAACAAGGAAGGTAGAGGCTCACTTTTGCGGAAAAGCATATTTTTAAAGCAATTAATGTAATCTAGTTATTAATGCAGAAAAGTAAACATGAGTTCATGCATCATCTTCTAACTCGAGGGGTACAGTCAGCCCACCCTCGCTCAACAGTCCTTACATGCCATGAATAACACAACCATTCATTCACAAGTAAACTAACTGTGAGAGGTCACACAACCCACCCTTGACCGTGGGCTCGGCTTTTCAAAAAGATTTATTACTCTGATCAGAGGTGTACTACTGTACCCACAAGGCACTCATTTCCCGCACACCGCAGTGTGTTAAATGACTCCTGTCACGAGAAGCTCGTGCCAAAACCTTCAACATGGAATGCACCAATTCGGTAACACCCTCTTATAGGTTTCGTATGGTTTCCCAGTCACTTCGGGCCATGCCATACCCCCTTTGAGCCACGTCGGTACAAGTCACCCGCAGGCTTGCCCCTTGTACCCCTCCACTATGGTGTTCCAAGTTGGTATGATTCATACCTCCAGTTAAGACTTACCCACTAGACTTGTGGTTAGTACGGAAGTGCTTTGCAACGGATCCCGCAAACCTGTCCTTATAGTGCCCCGGGTGCGACCAACCAATGCCCTAGCTTGCACCCGGAACCCACCATACTTATAACATAGCCAACTCCAACAGAATCCAGGGACGAGAATAACGGGGTAAATCATATAGCAGAATCCATCTATCTACGACTCGTTCTTTTACCCTATAGCAGTTGTGTCGGTACATTGGACACTAGCTAATATAATATATTGTAGAGTGACAAGGAGTTTAGGCTCAATAAGCATGGCTTGGGTTTACACACAAGGACGGGGATCTAATAATTATAAGTTAGGGCTTGAGTTTAGACTAATGTAATATTATCCTATGAGTTATAGCGGTAATTATGAAAAACTGGGCTCAATGATGATCAACTATTTCCACAGGAAGGTTATGTGACTTGCCTTGATCCGCGAACGGTGAAGGTGGAACCTCGGGGTAAGACTTCGGATCGTCGACAGCGACATAGTCTTCTCGATACGGAAAAGTAAACACAACATTCAATAAACAATCCAAAATCAATCATACAAGCATACATGTTTTTGTTGGATTAAATAAAAGAGATAGGGTCTTAAATTTTAGGGATTTGTTACTTAAATATTTAAGATTTAATTTTATAAATTGGTATAAGTATTTTTCTAAGGGGGGTTTTTATTTTCCCTTTTTGGAGATGAAGTAAAAAGGTATAAAATAGCCTTAAATGTTTTTATTGTAGTATAAAGAGTGAAATTAAGTTATTAGGTCTTCTGAAGTTATTATATAAGTTTTCATGATATTTTTGTAAAGAGTTGAGTTTTTATTATATGAATTAATTAAATATCCTAAAAGGGCCTTTATTTAAATAAACAACATGAACCTTCTATTTTATTGTATTAAAAACAGTGAAATGGAGTCACTATATCATCTGAAATTGATATATAATTTATTAAAGGTTTTTCTGAATTATTTAAAGGAGATATGATTTTAATCCTAAAGGGGACTTTTCTTTATTATTTAATAAGAATATTTTGTGTCAAATAAACATATTGTTTTTATTGCACAAAAGTGTAGAGAATAAAAAGACAAATTTTCCAGAATTAAAATGGTGAAATTTGGAGTTAATTTGAGCAAGATATGAATTTTTAAAGTTTAAAGAATTTTCTGAATTTTATTTTAAACCAGAAATCAGGCGTGGGTCCACGGTGAGCCAGGCCCACCATGGACCTGCACACTGCGTGCGTGGACTGGCCCGATCTGGACCGTTGGATCCAGATCCGATGGTCGGTGGCGGGGCGGGGGCGTTTAAGTGAGATCCAACGGCCCACAGGCCTTGATACCCGTTCGGCCAAATGAACGGTCCTGATTAAACCTAACGGGGTTATAATCCTAACCGTCCACATCGGATCGAATGGCCCAGATCCCTTCCAGCACGGCACGGGCTAAAGGGGGTAAATTACCCTTCTTCTCCAGCTCCGGCGATGCAACGGCGGCGGATCCCCGGCGACAGCGACGTCCCAAGGCGCGGCTAAGGCCAAAAATGGAAAGAGGGGCATAAGGGGGATCCCGGCATACCGGCGGCGATGACGATGGGCCAGAGGCGTCGGTCGGCGACGAGGAGAGTGCGATGGTGTCCTTGGGTTGGTGGTGGCGATGGCGTTCCGGCGGTCGGCGGCGCAAACAAGGGCGATGCTGCAGTAGAGGAGACGACGACGGTCTCGACGGTGTTGAGAGCTCGGCGATTGGAGGTCTCTGGTGACGGCGGCCATCGGCTGGAGGCAAGGTGGCGCGGTGGTGCGAGAAGAGCGCGGTGGTGCTTGCTAAGGCGAAAACTTGAGCGATTTCAGAGTGTGGCGATCGGCGGAGGAGGAGAGGGTTAAATAGGGGTTGCTGGAGGCGAGAAAGGAAGGTAGATTAGGGGAAACCCGAAACGATTTCCCCTTTATGCCGGTGAGTCCTTCCAAAGCTCGGGAACTTGCTATAAGTGGCGAAAATGCGTGGTGTTTCAAGGGAAGGGGATCGTCGGAGTAAGGTAAGCTTCGGTATGGGCCCAATTTGGTGGATCCGAGCGGCCGGCGGCTAAAATCGGAAGGGGGGCGCCGGCATGGAAGGGGATCCCCCCTTCCATCGGGGAAGAAGATGCTGACATGTGGGGGCCACATGTCAGTGGGCGTAGGCAAATGCGAACGCGCTGACAGGCGGGCCAGGCTTGGCAGCGATAGTGGCGCGCGAGAGAGAGAATGACGGGTGGGGCCGGCTGATGCGAGCGGCGGGAGAGAGAGGGAGGGGACGCGCCGACAGGGAGGGTCCACCCGTCAGTGGCCGAGGCGGCTGGATTGGGCCAGGCCGAGGAGAAAGGAGGAAGGCGGCCCACTAACATTTTAAATCCTTTTTCGATTTAAATTAATTCCAGAAATCCATATATTCTTGTAGAGCTTGAAATACTGTTTCTAAAATTTTGTAAAAATTCTTAAAAATATTTCTTGGCCTCTAGGTTCCACCATAAATTTTTCAGTTTCAAATATAGAGTATTTCTCCCTGTATTGCTTTAATTGGGTTCTTTTAGCCTTTTTTGTAATTAAATAAATCATTTTATTCTAGAAAATTTATTTTTCTCATTTTTATTTTATTTTTAATTCTGGGGCTGTTACAACTAGGGCCAGGTCTGATCGGCCAAATGAGGCCGGTCCGATTAGCGGGGTCCACAACAAGGGCCCCTCTGATTATGAAACATGCGAGGCTGAGCAAGGCAGTGCCCCTTCGGCCAATAATAACAAGAACAAGGGAGTGGCGCCTGGTACCAAGCCACAGCCATCTTGGGCACCTCCAGGTATGTCCAAATCACAGAAGAGGCGTTTGCAGCACCTATGGGCACAGGAGATGCACGAGAAGAAAGACGAGGATAAGCGGGATGCCATCTTTGAAGAAATATTCCCTCGGCCAACACTAAGATAGGTATGGAGGATTAAGCCAGTTGAGATGACCAACCTGGCTCCTAGTCCGAGCGACGACGAAGACGACATGCTCGACGACGACTACTCGCCCATCTCTGAGGGACCTGCCCCCTAGGCAATGGACATCAACGTCGTCATGCTACCCGCTGAGTTCGCCCTACCACAGGACGAGGCCGAGGTCACTCATTGGAACCTCGGCCCGCGCAATGCTATTTTTGAGAAACCCGAGAATACGGCTCGCCATCTAAAGCCTCTCTACGTCAGAGGTCACATTGATGAGAAGTTGATCTCCAGGATGCTTGTTGATGGTGGCACCACTGTTAACCTAATGCCTTACTCGCTATTGAAGAAATTTGGCAGGGACGAGGAGGACCTGAAGAAAACCAACTTGATGCTCAATGGCTTCAACGGCGAGAGTTCTGAGGCCAAAGGCGTGCTCTCCATGGAATTGACAGTAGGCAACAAGATGTTACCGACAGCATTCTTTGTCGTCGATGTGCAAGGTAACAACAGTGTGCTTCTTGGGCGTGACTGGATTCACCCAAACTGCAACATTCCATCTAATTTGCACCAATGCCTAATTTAGTGGGACGGCGATGAAGTAGAGGTCATACCCAGAGATACTTCGGCCCAGGTAGCATTTGCCGATGTGTCCATTGACGCCATCCACGACAAAGTAGAATGTCTGTCATTTAGAGATCTTTCGGATTACGACTTTGTTAGCGTGTCCAGAGGATGTTTTGTACCAGTGTCTGCAAAGCCGGCTGGTGTAGCATGGCTATTTTTAAATTAGTAGTCATGTCTAGCAAGAGTAATCTAGATTGGCTAAAGTCTTGTGTAAAACAATATTGGTCTGCTAAAGACGGTATTGCCAAGGCCATCGAAGACTTTAGCGAAGTAGAGAAATTAGGACAAGGTTTTGCGTCGGCCAACCCTTTAGAAGAAATTGACATAGGCGATGGTAGCATCCCAAGGCCGACTTTTGTAAACCAACATTTACAGCCTGATGAGAAGGCCGAAGTAATAAAATTGCTTCGGTCGTACGTCAATTGTTTCGCATGGGAGTATAGCGAGATGCTAGGATTAAGCCGCGAGCTCGTGGAGCATTGGCTGCCTATCAAATCCAAATTTAGGCCTTATAAACATCCTTCTCATCGCTTTAATTCGGTTGTCTATGACCGAGTTAAGGAAGAAGTAGGGCGACTACTCAAAGCTGAGTTTATTAGTCCATGCAGGTATGCTGAATGGGTCGCTAACATTGTGCCTGTAGAAAAGAAGGGGAGCGGTAAAATATGAGTTTGTATTGATTTCAGGGATCTAAACAAGTCCACTCCAAAGGATGAGTATCCAATGCCAATAGCCGACATGGTAATCAATGATGCTCCAGGATACAAGGTACTAAGTTTTCTTGATGGCAATGCTGGTTATAATCAGATCTTTATGGCCAAAGAGGACGTCTACAAGACAACCTTCTGATGCCCCGGTTTTGTCGGTTTGTTCGAGTGGGTCGTTATGAAGTTTGGTTTAAAGAATGCTGGCACTACATATCAACGTGCTATGAACTTGATCTTTCATGACTTGTTAGGGGTTATGTTAGAAGTTTACATAAATGATGATGTAGTCAAATCGGACGCTATGGGGAACCATTTAGCCGATTTGAAAGTTGCTTTTGATAGAATGGGATGGTATGGCTTAAAAATGAACCCTCTCAAATGTGCTTTTGGCGTGTCGGTGGGCAAGTTCTTAGGCTTCATGATTCATAAAAGAGGTATAGAGATTGATCCTAAGAGGCTTGAGAAGATTAGAAACTTTGCAGCGTTGACATGCAAGAAAGATGTGCAGAAGTTGCTAGGCAAGATGAATTATTTGTGTCGCTTTATATCTAACTTGTCTAGCAAGATTGATGCCTTTGTACCTATACTCCGGCTAAAGAATGAAGCCGAGTTCAATGGGGGGCAAGTCAGCAAAGCGCCTTCGAAAAGATCAAGGAGTGCTTGTCATCGCCACCCGTGGTGAGGGCACCCAAAGCCGGGATTCCATTTTGGCTATACATCGCTGCCGAAAATAGCGTGATCGGGGCCGTGCTAAGCCAGTAGGTGGAGGGAAAGGAGTTCATCATCACATTCTTGAGCCGCCACCTGCTGGACAACGAAGCCAGGTGCGCGTTTGTGGAACGCTTATGTCTATCACTTTACTACGCATGTACCAAATTACGCCATTATCTTCTCCCTACTACATGTATTGTCGCTTGCCAAACCGATGTTATAAAGTACATGTTGCAAAAGCCGATTCTAAGTGGAAGAATCGGGAAGTGGGCTTATTCTTTGATTGAATATGATTTGGCCTATGAACCCCTCAGAGCTATGAAAGGCCAAATTGTCGCTAATTTTATAGTTGATCACCACATAGATGTCAGTTGGAGTGATAATGTTGCTCTAATTGAAGTAGTACCATGGAAACTTTACTTTGATGGTTCGTCTTGCAAGAGTGGCCAAGGTATTGGAGTGGTTCTCATATCACCTAGTGGGGTGCACTTTGAAACCTCGGCTCGGTTAGAATTTCCCTCTACTAATAACCAAGTTGAATATGAGGTGTTATTACTAGGACTAGAATTGCTAGAATCTATGGGTGCTAAACATGTTCATGTGCATGGTGATTCCCTATTAGTAGTACAACAAGTAGCTAAGAGTACTCAATGTCTTAGTGACTAACTGAATAGTTACTTAGATAAATGCCTAGACATAGTTGCTACTTTTGATGACTTCAAAATTTCTCACGTGCCAAGAGAGGCCAATTCCATTGCAAATGATTTGGCTTAGCAAGCATCTGGCTATCAAATCAGGAGAGGTAAATTTTCTGTACAGGAAAAGTTGATGCTTCGCCTCACTTTCAAAGTCAGGATCTTCGAGCAGAGGTGAGGGCCGCTGAACCCTCCGGGTCAGACCCCTCCGGCCATCGGAGAGTGCCGCGCACTAGAGCCCGAGGGCCGGAACCCTCTGTCTGCTGAAGGGCTTGGTGCACCGGAGCCCCTGCACCGAAGCCTACTAGACGGTAAGGGTCTTTGGGAAACTGAACCCTCCGGCAGGAGGCTTTGGAATGACAGGCTCCGCGTGGGCGAACCAGTCAGGCTTCGGCAGAAGCAGGAAAGGCCCGAGGGCACTCCCAAATCAGTAGTTTAGACGTCACTCTAGGGAATTAGCTAGCAAACCCTCCGGAAGCCCATAAGAGCGATTGGAGAGTTCCAATCGTCTAGTACTTGAGAAACCCTAGTCAAAGGGTTGATCGGAAAGTTTGGCGACAAACGTTTAAATTTGTTTGCTAGATTATATACTATATCGTCGAACTATTGATGGAGTACTTTTAAAGTGTCTAAACGATGAACAACCCCAGGTAGCTATGGGAGAAGTCCATGAGGGGCTTCGTGGCACTCATCAATCGGCCCAGAAAATGAGTTGGATGCTCAAAAGAGCAGGTTTCTATTGGCTGACTATGACTGAGTATTGTTTTAGATATTATAGAGGGTGTCAGGCATGCCAGAAGTTTGGCAATATTCAACTAGTTCCCGCCTCATTGCTTAACCCTATTATCAAGCCATGGCCGTTCCGAGGTTCGAGTTTAAACTTCATTTGCCAGATTTATCCTCCTTCAAAAGGGCATCGGTTCGTGTTGATGGCGACGGATTACTTCACCAAATGGACTGAAGCCATGCCTCTCAAGAATATGACTCTTAATGAGGTACTTGATTTTATCTTGAAACACATTATACATAGATTCGGTATTCCTCAAACTCTCACTACAAATCAAGGTAGTTCATTTGTTTCTAAAGAATTGAGAGACTTCGCCGAATTTTATAGTATTAAGCTAGTAAACTCTTCGCCAAACTATGCTCAGGCCAATGGTCAGGCTGATTCTAGTAATAAAATTGTGATCAAACTCATTAAGAGGAAAATCAAAGAGTTCCCTAAGAGGTGGCATGAAGTGCTTTCCGAGGCATTATGGGCTTATAGAATTGCAAAGCACGGTGCTACCAAAGTTAGTCCATATGAGTTAGTATATGGACAAGAAGTCGTTCTACCTATGGAGGTGGTTCTTGGCTCTTTAAGAGTTCTGAAGCAAGATGGCTTATCGGTCGATGAGTATAGGACTCTTTAGACGGAAAATATAGAAGAGGTGACCGATAAGAGGTTGAGGGCTTTAGAAGCTATAGAAATAGACAAAAGGAGAATAGTTAAAGCCTACAATAAGAAGGTTAGACCAAAATCATTTTAAGTAGGTGCCTTGGTTTGGAAGACGATTTTGCCCTTAGGCACTAAGAGCCCTAAATTTGGCAAATGGTCACCTAGTTGGGAGGGTCCTTTCAAAATAGCCGAAATCACTCCAGACAATGCATATGTGTTGGAATCTGTGCAGGGAGAGCGGTTACGAAGAGCTTTGAATGGCTGATACTTGAAAAGTTACTTCCCAAGTGTGTGGCAAACGGCTTGAGAGTGTTGAAAGGCCGATATGAGAGGTATCATCCTTAGCTCATTATGCTTTTAGTTCACTTAGTTCACTAAAAGGCAGGGGGGAATGTGTTGATAGCAAAAAATGGCATTAATGGTTAAGATTGTCAAAATATCAATTTTGGTAATTTGGGCCGAAAATACACATATCCTGGACTGGGCCAAAGCCCTACAGGGCCGAAGGCCCATCGAGCTGTGGGCTTCGGAAGCTTCCAACAAGCCTGCTACCTTCGGCCCAAAGGCCTTCGGAGGCCCACCTCGTCGAAGCTTCGGCCCGAGGAGCAGGCTTCGGTGGGCCTGGCCAAAGGCCCACTTCGGGCTGAGGTCTGGAAATAGAGTTGACTCCGATTCTGGTTAATTTTATCCCTACGCGTGATTAAACTTAATCCTATCAGATTAGGCTTAGAGATTAGAAGTCTAGCCCCTATAAATATAGGGGTGAGGCCGGTTCATTAACCCCCCTCAACACAAATCAACACAAAGCCGTAGCTTTGAACCGTACCTTTACTTTTACCTTTACTTTTCTACAATCTTCATGGGTTTGCTTGGAAGCCCTCCGACGGCCACTTCAGGACAGTGGTAATCCTTGTTACTTCACTTGTGAAGTATCTGTTAATCTACGTAATAGATTGATATCGCCTTGTTACTTCGCCTGTGAAGTATCTGCTAATCTGCGTAACAGATTGCTACCTTCGCCCTAGTGCAACGCTTAGCATAAATTCGGTCCCCAGGCCGAATTGGTACTTGATATCTGTTCTGTTGCAGGTTTTCACTCTTGGAGCCCCTTCGCCAGAGGTGTCCGGAGCCAAGATACTAGTTTCGGAGGTTGCCAGAACACCCCTCGGCGGGAATACTGCTTCGACTACCCGTGTCGGACCGTCACGCTGTTGTCGGTTTGATCGAGTCCCGCGCACCAACATGCTTCGCAATAAGATTCGTCATGACAGGCTTTGCCACGTTCGTACTCCGCGTCAGAGGAAGTCCTGCCCGTGCGTTGCGCCTAAGTTATTTTATCGTGTTAGAGACTTCGCGCCGAACCCCGTTGTTCGGAGGCGGTTGTCGCGTCGAGATCTGTTCGGAGCCCGTCTTCGCCCAGATCAGCCCGAACGCCGAAGGCACCCTTCGGCGGGACCCTTCACACCAGACGCCGAAGGAACCCTTCGGCGATACCCTTCGTGCTGTACACTTCGGATCAGTCAGGCTTCGCTCGGCTTGCTGATTTGTTCTATTTAATATATTTCTTTCGGCTAATTGGATTATTTATGTGTGATCTGATTACCTAGTGACACCACCCCCTTACCACGGTTAAGGGTAGTCGGAACATGACGTCGGTGTTGTATTACGCTTAGACTTGTCCCTAAGTATCCGCACACTTTTGGATCATCGAACTGACCCAAGTGCGGGGGCATGTTTTCGTGTCAACAGAACCATGCTACATTTCTGGTCATATGACGCGAACAACTAGTGTCCATGATCTACGTGCCCTCCAAGCCTCTGTCTGATGCCTACACATAATGAGAGAACCTCGATCGCTCAGTGCTGGGGTGAGTGAAAACATGACAAGACATCCAGCACTGAGAGATACAAGCAATAGGCACAGTAAAAATAGACTATCTATGCACAGGTAACGTGGAGTGATGCAAAGTGCGAGGTCTACCTATATGATGTAATTCAAACGCATGAAAAGGTCTCCCAAACTGTCGAGGCATAAAACCACTAACACGAGGTCTAGCACCATATGAGACATGGTGAACACCACGAGTGGCAAAGCCTCTCCGAGAAGATCGGGGAGCCTCGTAAACAGGACGTGAGTAAAACTCAAACTCATGCATACCTAGAGGGGGCAGTGCATGTCCTAGAACCTCAACGCTTGAGAACGTCACTCATCCTTGATGCGACGATAGCAAAACCCAACCAAATGACGCGCCCGCTGACAGTAAGAATAATGAAACACTCTCCTAGGAGCATTCTCATGGGTCATAGGAGCAATCCTCACTAGCTCCTTGGGCATCTACTGAGTGTTTTTCTTGAGTGGAGGAGATAGATTTTTCTTGTGAGGTTGGGTAGGTTTCTTTGCTTTCTGTGGAGTGTCTAACTGGGCTCTCTCTTTCTCTAAGGTAGTGGGTGAGGTAAAAACAGTTTTGTTCTCACTGTCTGGTGGAGTTCTCTCAAAACCCAACCCTAGAGCAAACCCTGCCCTATCAGCACACATCTTGGTCTTGGCCAAGAGAAAATCCATCCTACCCTTTCCCTCAATGCATTTGTTAACCACAGAAAGAAGGTATTCATTTTCAGTCATAAGGTTTTTAGCTTGCCTTCTAGCAAAACTGAGTTGATCCTTAGGGTGATGTAGGTGGGACAAACAGGCTGCACATCCTTAGAACACTCAGCACTCTCCAATCTAGCCTCTAACTCCCTAACATGCTGTCTCTTAAATTAATTCTATCAATCAAAAAAGGACAATTCGAACAAGCATCAAAAGAAATAGGTATAGACTCCACCACTAAAAGCTGCTTCTGTGCAGTCTCAAGCTTATCAGTAGTTTGAGCATGCACAGAATGCAACTGAGCAAGCTCACTCATGACAACAGTGCAGGATTCACATTCAGCATTATCATTTTTAGACTTAAGCATGGCATAATCAGTTGAAACAGATTCTAGCCTGAACAAGTAATCTATCCTGACCAAGAATTACTTCATTCCGTTCATATACTTTAATTGAAAGCTGGTCATAGGATAGAGGTACCTTAGATTAGTCAAGCTCATCATCGTTGTGACTGCTGTTGGCCATGAACCAAAGGCCGGTGAAATCCCTTGCCATCTTCTCCTTCTTCTCCTCCTTTCTTAGGGACTCTTTCTCCTTGTCAGAGCTCGACTCCTCAGTTGAGGAAGTGTCGATGTCGCTGAGTGCAGCAATGAATGCTCTGGAAGCGGCCTTGGCTACCCTCTTAGCCACCTTGTCGTGTTTACCCTTCACAAATGGTTTCCTCTCCTTCTTGTGGTATTTGGGGCGCTCACTCTCATATCTCTTCTTGAGCTTAGGACAATTGGCCTTGATGTGAGAAGTGTCACCACACTCAAAACAACCACTAAAGCCACTTCTCCTCTGATCCCGTCTCTCATTATGAAAATGGGTGAACCTTCTGGCAATGAGAGCAAGCTCTTCATCATCTAGAGTATCCAGCTGCTCCTTAGTGACAAAGACCAGGGAGAACAAAGCAAAACCACCTGCAAGAATACAAGTCTCAGATGTGCTTGGTTTTGCAGTGGTGCCCCGGCTAGACCCAGAAACTAGTGCCAATGGTTGTGGCAAAGAGTTTCTATGCACTGCAAGAGATGCCTTTGCAATCTTTGTGGACTTCAGCTTGCTGAAGAGTGCATCACATGTCAATGTGTCATAACATGTGGACTCCTCAATGCTGGATATCTTTACTTCCCATATGCTACGATCAAGAGCATAGAGAAGCTTGATAGCCCTATCATGGTCATTGTAAGCAAGCGTCCCATTGGACCGCAAGTTACTCACTATAGCATTATAGCGAGAATACATGACATCTATGGATTCACCAGGTGCTTGTACAAACAGCTGATACTATTGATTGTATGTGCTTTGGCGCCTAGCCTTAATCTGTGTAGAGCCCTCATGAAAAATAGTGAGTGTAGACCAAATTTCCCTAGCTGTCCTTAGGTGCTGAACCCTATCAAACTCACTCCGACTCAAACCAATGAACAGTATGTTTCTAGCTTTGGAGTTGGAATTATACTGATCTTTTTTCTGTCTGAGTGGTGCGGATTTCAGGGATGCAGTATTGTGAGTCCACAAGATCCCAAATTGCATTTCCTTGGCTTAACAAGTAAGCCTCCATGCGCACTTTCCAGTATGCAAAATCTGTACCATCGAACAGAGGTATTTTACTAACTATGTCCATGTCGCCAAAGGATCACAAAACCAGCTAAGGTCAACTGGTGATCTTAACCTGCTCTGATACCAATTGTTGGACCGAAAAGAGCGACCAGAGGGGGTGAATGGGAGCTTTTAAAATTTCAGGCTAAAAATAGCCTTCTGACTTCAAGACAATCTTCTGCGCAATAGACTTCAAACACACCCTTCGAAGTTCTGGTTCGGAGGTATTTTGGAGCTCCGAAACCAGGCTTCGCAAAGAGAAAAAATTCGAAGACAAGAAGACTTTGCTCACACCCTCAAACCCAAAAACACAACTCTGCTAGGATAGTGTAGGCTTCGCACACTAGGTGCCTTCGAGCAGGCTTCACACCCCTCACTACGCAGAACAAGGTTTCCCTCTGTGGGCTTCGAACAGATACTCAGCACTAGCAACTGGTACTAGGCTTCATATTTCGAAGAGGAGATAGAATACATACTAGGCTGCGCTGAGGACTTCGACAGAGGAAAGATAACAGGCTTTGATCCTAGCTTCTCTCAGTGCTTCGCTAGTAATCAGAGAGGGCTTGCCTCCAGTTTAAACAGAGCAAACTCATACTGAGAGATACAAACACAATGCACTAATAGAACACTCACACACTTCTCTAGAAAAGAAACAAAGCAAAAACTCTGGGTTGAACAGAATGAAGTGGAGCTCAGAGAAATCAACACATGCAGTGTAAAATAGGGATACAAGTTCAAGTAGCAAAAGAATAGAATGAAAATTTCATTGCATGAACAGGGAACACAAAAAGACTCACAGGATTGAGTACATAGGTGTGGCGGCTAGCTCTAGAGTTCTAGAAATGGCTGCTCAAAGTGTTGCCTAGACCTAGCCAGCCTCTACTATTTATAGGCACTATTAAGCTCTATGAATATACTACTCTACCCCTAGGGTTTACACTATTTTTGT
The DNA here is from genome assembly GCA_019279435.1 of Zizania palustris. Lineage (NCBI taxonomy): Eukaryota > Viridiplantae > Streptophyta > Magnoliopsida > Poales > Poaceae > Zizania > Zizania palustris. The sequence continues at coordinate 85,406,751 of JAAALK010000285.1, forward strand.
CTCAGCAAGACAAGGGGGTACAGATGGTAGTCTACTTTTCTGTAGGCTTCCTTTGTCAGCTTCGCAGAGGAGACAGCATCAGCTTTTGTAGAGCCGTCATGATTAGCCTTTGCACATTTGGAGTCTTCTAAATCCCCCTTCGCACGCGAGGTGTGCAGTAGCTTCGGTGACACGCTTGAACCCGTAGGCCTTCGCTTCACCGAAGTTAGCCTTCGATACAGTGACAGTTTTGAGCCGAAGTCGTCAAAGCTCTTGAGCCTTCGCACCATCACCTCTAGAGTGGACCACCACGGCATCGCATCTACTCCTAGCTCGAACACCATCAATCCGTGTACTGAAGCCATGCATGGCCGAAGTATCTCAAGTTATCCATACTCTGAAGCCCCACCTTCAGAATATCTTCGCCACCTTTCGAAGTCCCTCCGTCCAAGGCCTCCGCATGAAACATATCCACAATCACCCCTTCGCAGTGTCGCAGTCCCAAGCACACTTTATCAAGACCCTTGTCTGGACCATTCCTTTGATATACCTTGACTTCCGAGACCTTTTTCAGGTGTCCTTTAGAGAACCTCCATCTGGAGCACACTTTAAAACAACTTGCCTCAATGCTGAGGACTTCACCTTGAGGTACCTTCAATCGGAGCCACCCTCCGCACTTTCTTCCTACACCTGGCGCACCTTGACCCGAGGACCGACCTCGACTCGATGCAGCCTTCGTGTCTGAGCTCCCCGCTCGCCTAGCACCAAGTCCTCCCGCTTGACCCAGGTTCACTTGCTGTGAACCGTCCGTCGCCTCTGAAGTCACCTGCGCACCACCGATAAGCAGACAAGTGTTTCTAGTTTCCTGGAGACCTCTCCGGCAAACAACCTTCGGTACACACTCCGGTGTACCGCCCAAAGTACCAAGCCCTTCAGTAACACCAAGTCATCGGGCTCTGTCGGACCCCTCCGATAGACACACTCCGCTGCATAATCGCAGCCAGCTAAATTCGCACCCTTCGGAAAACACCTCTGAACCCCTTTGGAGGGACCCCTTCGCCCAGAAGGCAATCTTGTCAATCACTCATCAAAGACTTGAAACCAAGGCATATTTCAACTTGGTTTCTCACAAGGCTTACAACGGTTTCGACGTGGCCGGCGAAGGGCTTCCAGGCAAACCCACGAAGGTAGTACAAGAAAATAAATGAAAAGTAAAGGTACGGTTAAAACTAGGGTTTGAAGTTGAATTGTGTCGGGAGGTCTAATGAACTGGCCTCATCCATATATTTATAGGGCCTAGTCTTCTTATCTCTAAGGCTAATCTGGTAGGATTTGGCCTAATCAAGTTTAGGGATAAAAACAGTCAGAATCGGACTCAAACTCTATCTCCTAAACAACCCGAAGTGGGCCTTCAGCAAGGCCTACCGAAGCCTGCTCCTCGGGGCGAAGCTTCGGCGAGGCAGGCCTCCGGAGGGCCTTCGGGCCGAAGGTAGCAGGCCGCTAAAAAGCCTCTGAAGCCCAATGTTCGATGGGCCTTCGGCCCTGTAAGGCTTCGTCCTGATCTAGGAGTACTTGTGTATTTTCGGCCCAAATTACCAAAATTCATATTTTGACAATCTTGATCATTAATGCCATTTTTCGCTATCAACAGGCTGCAAAGCACATTTTAATGCCCAGCCCTTCATAGAATTCTCTAAAAGGTTCGGCATCGAATTGGGTGCCATTGTCAATTGTCAACTCTCTAGGCACTCCGAACCTTCAAATATTATTTTGCTAGAAGAATTTCTGCACATTTTTCAAAGTGATAGCAGATAAGGGTTCGGCTTCGACCCATTTAGAAAAGTATTTGATTGCTAACACCGCGAACTTCAAGCTGCCCTTCGCCATTGGGAAAGGGTCGATGAGGTCCATTCCCCATTATGCCATCGGCCATACCGGAGCAATGACTTGAAGGGGTGTTGGAGAACGATGGCTTCGTCTTCCCATCCATTGGCACCCTTGACAGGTTTAGACCAATGATTCTGCATCTGCTACAATTGTTGGCCAATAAAGCCCCTAGAGAAGTGTTTTGCTTGCTAAAGCCCGAGGGGCTAAGTGGATACCACATAAGCCTTTATGGATTTCCCAAAGTATATCTTGGCCTTCGGGTTGCGAGATGCATCGGAGTAGAGGATAACAAACTCCAGCTTTATATAACACTTCATTAACATGCTTATAATTTCGGACCCTTGACTATAACCTTTGCAATTCTGGGCCTTCGAGGTGACTTGATTTGTTTTGTAAAAAGTCTAATATTGTGCTCCGCCAATCAGTGATTGGTATGCAAAATACTTTTGCAGAGGGTGGCTAAGGCATCGAAGGGTTGACAAGCTCTTCATAAAAATCCCTTTCTAGGACATCCAATGCTCCGGCAGCAGCTTTCGCCAGGATGTCCGCAAGCTGATTATCTGCTCGAGAGATGCTCCAGACGGAAATTCATTTGAACATTGACTTTGTCTTGCGGATTTCATCTAAGTACCTCGCAAGATGTGGATGCCAAGCTTGGAAGCTTTTATCAACATGCCCTACAATGACCTGAGAATCTATTTTGATTATAACCCGAGTGGCACCAAGTGTGCGTGCTTTGCGGAGGCCATGCAGGATTCCTTCGTACTCTGCAATATTGTTAGTGGACTTAAAGTTGAGCCTTGCAGAGTACATTGCTTTCTGCCCTGAAGGCGAAATTATCACGGCTCCGGCACTGGCTCTGGATGCTTGAAATGCTCCGTCGGAGTATACCATCCACACTCCTTCGCATGATTCTTTCAGAGCCCAAACTGCGGATGGAGTCCATTCTGCAAAAATGTAGGCCACAACTTCAGACTTAATGGTTGTTCTTGCGGTGAAGGAAATGTCAAAGGGGGCTAGCTCGACAACCCATTTTCCAATTCTCCCCGTGGAGTTTTTGCTCTGGACCATATCGCTAAGAGGATATGATGTAGGGACAATTACATTGTGTGCTAAAAAGTAATGCCTTAGCTTCCGCGAGGCCAATACAAAAGCATATGGAAATTTCTCGAGCTCGGAGTACCATGTTTTTGCTTCGGACAAGGCTTCTGAAACGAAGTATACTGGGTTCTGCACCAGTTTTCCATTGAGCTATATCTCTCTAACAAGCATTGCGCTGACTGTAGAGCTTGTTGCTGCAAGATAAAGGAGGAGAGTTTCCTCTGCAAGGAGCACAGTAAGTGTTGGACCGGAAACGGCGACCAGAGGGGGGGTGAATGGGAGCTTTTAAAATTTCGGGCTAAAAACTAGCCTTCGGTTTCAGTTCTGTCTTCTGCGGAACAGGCTTCGAACACTACCTTCGAAGGTCTGGTTCGGAGGTACTTCGACAGCTCCGAACACAGGCTTCGCCGGAGCAAAAGTTCGAAGCCAAGAAGACTTCGCTCCACTAACACCCTTCGAAAATCTACTCTGCTTAGTCAGTGCGGGCTCCGCACACGAGGTGCTACGACCAGGCTTCGCACTTCACCCTTCGCAAGAGTGGACAGCCCTCTGAGGACTTCGACCAAGTACTTAGCGACAGCAACTGGTGCTGGGCTTCGTACGCGAAGGTCTGCACGCACACAAAACGGACTACGCTAAGGGCTTCGACACAGGAAGCAAAACGGGATACAACCAGGGCTTCGCTAGTAAGCAGCGAGGTCTTGCCTCGTGTTACACAGAGCGACAGCACACTGAAAAACACACTTCGCGAGAAAAGCACCCTTCGCCAAGACAGGCTTCGGTGAACTAAAACTAGCGAGGTATGTAAAGCGAGCTCAAGCAAAAGCACAAAGACGCAGGGCTTCGCCGCTTGAACAAGGAACACAAAATATATTGAACTCTGGATGAAAACCAGCGAGGTATGTGTACAGGAGCTCAACAGTAAATGCTCAAAGTGTTAAATGTTACCTACCGAGCCCCCATATTTATAGCCCATGGATTCATCCTAAGGAAGTGACTACTTTACCCCTAGGGTTTACATTCATTTTGTCTCTTCAGAACTAAGGGGTACAAAAGGTAGTCCACCTTTATTCTGGAGGCTTCTCTGTCAGCTGCAGAGGGGACAGTGTCAGCCTTTTTCAGAACAGACAGTGTCAGCCTTTACAGTGTTGACTTCTGGAACCTCCCTTCGCACCGGAGGGTGCGGTAGCTTCGGCGAGAAGCCTGCAGCATGTTGGCCTTCGCTCCGCCGAAGAAGTCCTTCGATACAGTGACGGTTTTGAGCCGAAGCCGTCAAAGCCCTTGGGCCTTCGCACCACCACCTTCGGAGTGGACCTCCACGGCTTCGCAGCTACTCCGAGCTCAACCACCGTCCGTCCGTGTACCGAAGCCATGCATGGCCGAAGCACCACAAGTCAACCTCACTCCGGAGCTAGCCTCGCTCCGAAGTCCTTCACACTCCGAAGCCCCACCTTCGGAGTACCACCCTTCAAAGTCCCTCCTTCGTCCAAGGCCTCCGCATGAAGCATTCCATGAGCACTTCGTCGCAGTGTCTCACTCCGAGCACACTCCTCGACGAGCCTCACCCGGACCATGCCTTCGATGCGCCTCGACTTCTGAGACCTTCGTCGGGTAACCTTCGAGTGTCTCCCTCCGGAGCACACTTCGAACACCTTGCCTCCGCAGAGGACTTGATCCACCAACTCCGAAGTCACTCCATTCGGAGTACCTTCGAAGTGCCTCATGTCCGAGGACTTTGTCTCGGAGCACCTTCAGCCGGAGCCACGCTCCGCACTCTCTGCCTTCACCTGGCACGCCTCGACCCGAGGACCGACCCGGACCACCTTCGCAGCCACCCGCTCCCCTGGCATCAAGCCTCCCGCTTGACCCAGGTTCACCCGGCTCGAACCCTGTCCGTCGCCTCCGAAGTCCCTGCGCACCACAGACAAGCAAACAAGTGTATCCAGTACTCCGGAGACCTCTCCGGGTTAACAACCTCCGGTACACACTCCGGTGTACCACCCAAAGTACCGAAGCCTTCGTTACGAACCCAGTCATCGCGTACTGCCGGACCCCTCTGACAGGCACACTCCGCTGCAAGCAAACACCGAACATACTTCGGTGAAACACCTCCGAACACCCTTCGGAGGTACCACCTCCGAACCCCCTTCGGAGGTACCCTTCGAACAGAGGGTAAAATCCAGTCAATCACTCATCACAAAACACCGAAACCAACCCTTGGTTTCTCAATCTCCCCCTTGATGAGTGCATTGACAACCAAATCCAAGTTCAAGAAAATTTAAAAAGTTCAGCACACAAGTGACCATAAAAACTCAGAAAAGAGCCAAAGCATGTCACTTGATAAAAGAATTTTTCTCCCCCTTTGTAAAAGAGTAAAAGCCCCTTTGGCAAATCTCCCCTTGAGTTAAGCAAATTTTTCTCCCCCTTTAAGTCAAAAATATCTCCCCTTTTTGAAATTATGCCTTCTTGCGGCAGAGAACATAGCAAATCTCTCCCCCTTTGGCAATGCAAGCATCAAGGAGCATGTAAAAGATGCACAGCTTCTAAATGAATAGAATTGCAAAGACATATAATGCAAAAATATGCCAACAGTAGCATCAATGATCATGTGCTCAGCTCAATTTAACATTCTGTGAAACAAGATGATGGCATGTGATTTTGTCATTTGTGAGATAAAAGCATCACCACTTAATCATAGCAGCTAGTCATGTGAAGGCAAGGACTGCGCAAAGCTAACAATTTCTACCCTAGACAGACAATTCTTGTTCAAAAGGAGCTTTGAAAGCAAACTTGATGAGCCATTAAATTTGTTGTTCTTTTCTTAATGCCAGGGGTTATTTGTTTGTCCACCTTATACTTTCCAATCAAGCCAAGCCTAGGCAAGAAAGCCATCTGAAGCTTAAGGCGGTGATTTTGGCATACACTACACTATCCCAGTTCAGACCAATGTGCAATGGTAAGCAGTCTAGAATAAAGTAGTGCGACAAACAAACCCTCCTGGATCTTTTCATTGAAACCAGGCAAATCATGGATTTTTTATTTTGATTTTGATGAATTAAATATTTTGATGAGTATCCATGAATAAAGAACACATTTTTCAAGTTGCAAATTTTAGCATCCAAGGAACAGTGTCTTGCTGTCAAGTAGATAAAAGATAGCGAAAAGCAGTCCAGCCTAAACAAGCTAGATGCAAGATTGTGCGGTGAGCAAGTTTTGATTTTAGAAAATAAAACAGCATGCACAACCAATGTTCCAGATATATTTCATAGAGCTGAGCAGACATGATTTGTTTGAATTAAAAGCAGGCATATAATAGCAAAAGATGTAAGTGCAATTCCACACATAATGAGCATATGCAAGACAATTAAAATCAGCTCCCCCTCACAAAATGCCGTAGGGATGACAAATACCAAGTTCCCCACGCAAGTAAGCAAATCGAGAAGCATCGAGGGGTTTTGTAAAAATATCGGCAAGCTGGTGTTGGGTATCAACATATTGAAGTTCAATATCACCCTTCTCATTGTGATCTCTGAGAAAATGATACCGTACATCAATGTGTTTGGTTCTGGAGTGCTGAACCGGGTTGTTTGCAATACAAATAGCACTAGTGTTATCACAGAAAAGTGGAACACTCTTATAATCTAACCCGAAATCCCGCAAAGTGGAAACCATCCACAAAATCTGAGAGCAACAGCTAGTTGCAGCAACATATTCGGCCTCAGCCGTCGATTGTGCAACACTAGACTGTTTGCGGGAAGACCAGCAAACCAGAGACGTACCCAGAAAATGACAAGTACCAGAGGTACTCTTCCTATCAATTCTACACCCAGCAAAATCCGCATCTGAATAGCCTCTAAGACATAAAGAAGAAGACGAAGAATACCATATGCCAAATTCAAGGGTGTGTTTGAGATACCTTAGGATGCGCTTGACCGCTTGGCGGTGCGAAGCTCGTGGTGAAGCCTGAAAACGAGCGCACAGACACACTGCGAAGTGTATGTCCGGCCTCGTGGCAGTCAAGTAGAGGAGGGAGCCGATCATGCTTCGGAACTCCTTCTGATCTACGGCTTCTCCATCTTCGTCAGGGTCCAATGCTACAGATGTAGCCATTGGAGTGGCGAGGGGCTTCGCATCGGACATGTCGAACTTCTTGAGCAGGTCCTTGGTGTACTTTGTCTGGTGGACAAAAGTACCTTGTTTGCTTTGCTTGATTTGCAAACCAAGGAAAAAGGTGAGTTCACCCATCATTGACATTTCAAATTCCCTGCTCATGGTATCTGCAAACTCGGCAACTAAAGCATGAGAAGAGCCACCAAAGATGATATCATCCACATAAATCTGCACTAGGAGGAAATCTTTGCCATGCTTGAGAGTAAACAATGTTTTATCAACAGAGCCCATCACGTACCCTCGCTCAAGCAGAAAAGACTTAAGTCTATCATACCACGCCCGAGGGGCCTGCTTGAGTCCATAAAGGGCCTTATGAAGTTTAAGGACTTTATGTGGGTACTTGGGGTTTTCAAAACCAGGGGGTTGTTTTACATAAACATCTTCACCTATGAAGCCATTAAGAAAAGCACTTTTGACATCCATTTGATAGAGTTTGAATCCCCGGGATGTCGCAAAGGCAAGCAAAATCCTAATGGCCTCAAGGCGAGCAACAGGTGCAAAAGTTTCAGTAAAATCAATCCCTTCTAGTTGAGAAAAGCCCTGAGCTACAAGTCTAGCCTTGTTTCTAACTATAGTCCCATCCTCCCCTTGTTTATTTTTAAAAATCCATTTTGTTCCAATGAAATGAACATTAGGTGGAGGATCAACTAAAGTCCAGACTTGGTTTCTTTCAAAATTCTCAAGCTCTTCATGCATGGCATTGATCCAACTAGAATCGGAAAGTGCATGACTAACATCTAAAGGCTCGAAAGAAGCAACAAAAGCAGCATTAGTGAAATGGGCATGAGAACGTGTTACCCTTTGATCAAGCTCACCAATGATCTGCTCGGGAGGGTGCATCCTTTGGACATGATGTGGAGCCTCGCGGCGGGATGCAGTCTCCCCCTCAACTTGTGCGTTGGAGTGGTCCAAGATGACCGATGTTGAGGTAGTCGCTTCGGGACCTCGTGCCGAAGTAGTAGAAGCGGGGTCAGCTTCGGGGGTTGATGTCGAGGGTAGTGGGGGATCATCCTCGAATTCTCCGGGATCTTCGTCTTCGAATAAGGTCTGTTCCATGTCGTGTTCATTTGCCTGTTCAAGAGCAGAACTAACAGAGGGGGTTGATTCATCAAAAGTCACATCACATGACTCGATGACAGTGTTAGTTTCCAAGTTATAAACACGATAAGAATGACCATGAGTAGTATAACCCAAAAAGATCCCGTCAGAAGATCGCGACTCAAATTTATCCAAATTTCCACGCTTTAGGATGAAACAGCGACAGCCAAAAACTCGAAGATGAGTAACCTTGGGCTGTCTCCCAAAACGCAGCTCATAAGATGTCAAGTTTAAAATTGAGCGCAAGAAAATTCGGTTTGAGATGTAGCAAGCAGTGTTCATGGCCTCAGCCCAGAATTTTCTAGGAGTCCTATGCTCATCAAGCATCGTCCTAGCCATCTCAACCAAAGTGCGGTTTTTCCTCTCAACAACACCATTCTGTTGAGGAACCCGCGGAGCAGAGAATTGATGTTCTATGCCATGCTCCATGCAAAAGTCAACAAAGAGACTATTTTTGAACTCGGTGCCATTATCGCTTCGAATGAATTTCAATGCACCAGGGAGTTCAGTAAAAAGTCTCAAAGCCAAGCTCCGAAAGTGTGAAAACACTTCATCCTTGCTGGCAAGAAAGAAGACCCAAGAGTAGCGAGAGAAATCGTCGACAATTACTAGAACATACCACTTCCCGCCTAAAGAACTAACCCGAGAAGGACCTACAGTGTCCATATGGAGAAGTTCTCCGGGCTGTTCAGTCATCACTGTGGTGACTGGCGAATGCGAAGCGGCAATCATTTTTCCATGTCGACAAGGAGCGCAAACTAAATTCTTCTCAAACTTGAGCTTGGGCAATCCTCGGATCAGGCCTAGGGCGCTCAGACGAGCGAGCAACTCAAAGCTCATATGCCCTAGTCTCCTATGCCACTTCCAAAGCTCAGAAGTCGAATGTGCAACAAGACAATGAGAAGATCCAGACGACTCTGAAAAATCAGCTCCAAAAACTCTCCCAACCCTAAAGATCTTACACACCACAACGCCATCAGAATTGAGCACTTGCGAAGTATCGCGATGAAATCGCACTTCGAAGCCCTCATCAAGCAACTGAGATACAGACAGCAAATTGTATCCAGGTTTTCAACCAAAGCAACATCTTTGAGAGTGAAGTTCGAGTTAATTCTTACCACACCTTTACCTTTCACTCTACTCCTTCGATTGTTTCCGAAGGTGATATGTTCCCTTTGCTTGGTTGTGGTGAGGCTGGAGAACCAATTTGCATCTCCGGTCATGTGGCGCGAACAACCGGAGTCCATGATCCACGTGCCCTCCAAGCCTCGACCTGTCGCCTACACATGATGAGAACGTCTCGATCGCTCAGTGCTGGGGTGAGTAAAATAATGACGAGGCATCCAGCACTGAGTGACACGAGTAGTAGGCACAGTAAAAGCAGATGGTCTACGCACATGATAATCAGAATGATGCAAAGTGTGAGGTCTACCTACATGCTGTGAAAGAACAACATGTCGAGGTCTCCTACTCTGACGAGGTACAAATCTGCTAGCCCGAGGTCTACCACCATATGGAACATGGTGAAGACCTCGAGGAGCAAAACCTCTCCGAGAAGCACGAGGAGCCTCAAAAGCAGGACGATAGTACATCTCAGACTCATGCATACCTAAAGATGGGTAATGCATGTCCTGGTAGCTCATCGCCTGTGCACGTCGCTCATCCTTGATGCGACGGAAACAGAAACCAATCAAATGACCCGCCCGCTGACAGTAAGAACAATGAAACACTCTCCTGGGGGCACTCTCATGGGTCACAGGAGCAACTCTCACAGGCTCCTTGGGTTTCTTTTGAGTGGTTTTCTTGGGAGGATTTTTCTTGGTGGGAGGAGTGGTTTTCTTTGGTGGATGGGTAGGCTTTTTGGCTGGAGGGGTGTCCAACAGAGCTCTCTCTTTCTCTAGGGTGGTGGGAGAGGTAAAAACAGTTTTGGTCTTACTGTCTGAAGCTATCCTCTCAAAACCCAAACCTAGAGCTACCCCGGCTCTGTCAGCACACAACTTGGTCTTGGCCAAGAGCAAATCCATCCTACCCTTCCCCTCAGTGCATTTGTTAACCACGGACAGAAGGTATTCATTTTCAGACATGAGGTTCTCAGCTCGCTCTCTAACAGTGCCTAGCTGGTCCTTGAGGGTAATGCATGTGTCACACACAGGCTGCACATCCTTAGAACTACCGGCCCTTTCCAATCTAGCCTCCAAATCATGAACATGCTTATCACGTAAATTAATGCTATCGCGTAATAAAGAGCAGTTCATGCAATCAATAACATCATGAGGTCTAGAATCCACCTCCAAAAGCTGCTTCTGTGCAGTCTCAAGCTCAGAAAGAGTTTGAGCATGAACAGAACGCAACTGAGCAAGCTCACTCATGACAACAGAACATGATTCACATTCAGCATCATCAAATTTAGACTTAAGCATGGCATATTCAGTAGACATATTTTCTAGCCTAAGTCTAAGGTCTTTTCTTTCTCTAGCGGCTTGCACAAGTAATCTATCCTGACCTAGCACTACTTCATTCAGCTCATCTAATTTAATTAGTAGCTGGTCAGATGATAGGTTTACCTCAGATGAGTCAAGCTCATCGCCGCTGTGATCGCTGTCGGCCATGAAGCAAAGGCCGGTGAAGTCACGTCCCTTCTTGTCCTTCTTGTCCTCCTTCCTTGGGGACTCCTCCTCTTCAGAGCTCGACTCCTCAGTTGAGGATGTGTCGATGTCGCTGAGAGCAGCAACAAAGGCTCTGGAAGCGGCCTTGGCTACTTTCTTAGCCATCTTGCCGCGCTTGCCCTTCACAAAGGGCTTCCTCTCCTTTTTGTGGAATTTGGGGCGGTCACTCTCTTCTCTCTTCTTGACCTTGGGGCAATTGGCCTTAATGTGAGAGGTGTCGCCACATTCATAGCAGCCACTAAAACCACTTCTCCTCTGATCCCGTCTCTCATGATGAAAGCGGGTGAACCTCCGAGCAATGAGAGCAAGCTCATCATCAGCTAGAGTATCCACCTGCTCCTTTGTGACGGAGACCAGGGAGGACAAAGCAAAACCATCTACAAGAACACAAGTGCCTGATGTGCTTGGTTCTGCAGTGGTGCCACGGCTAGTGCTAGAAACCAATGCCAATGGCTGTGGCAAAGAGCTTCTGTGCACAGCAAGAGATGCCTTGGCAATCTCTGTGGACTTCAGCTTGCTAAAGAGTTCGTCACAGGTCAATGTGTCATAGCCTGTGGACTCCTCAATGCTGGATATCTTCACCTCCCATATGCTACGGTCAAGTGCATAGAGAAGCTTGATAGCCCTATCATGATCACTGTAAGCAAGCGTCCCGTTGGATCGCAAGTTACTCACTATAGCATCAAAGCGCGAAAACATGGCATCTATAGATTCACCAGGTGCCTGCACAAACAGCTGATACTGTTGGTTGTAGGTGCTTTGGCGCCTGGCCTTAATCTGAGTAGAGCCCTCATGAAAAATAGTGAGCGTTGTCCAAATTTCCCTAGCAGTCCTAAGGTGCTGCACCCTATCAAACTCACTCCGACTCAAACCAATGAACAATATGTTCCTTGCCTTCGAGTTGGCATTGTACTGATCTTTTTCAGTTTGAGTGGTGCGGGTATCAGGGATGGAGTATTGTGAGTCCACAATCTCCCAAATTGCATTTCCTTGGCTTAACAAGTAAGCCTCCATGCGCACCTTCCAGTATGCAAAATCTGTCCCATCGAACAGAGGAATTTTACTGCCTCTATCCATGTCGCCAATAGATCACAAAACCGGTTAAGGTCAACTGGTGATCTTAACCCGCTCTGATACCAATTGTTGGACCGGAAACGGCGACCAGAGGGGGGGTGAATGGGAGCTTTTAAAATTTCGGGCTAAAAACTAGCCTTCAGTTTCAGTTCTGTCTTCTGCGGAACAGGCTTCGAACACTACCTTCGAAGGTCTGGTTCGGAGGTACTTCGACAGCTCCGAACACAGGCTTCGCCGGAGCAAAAGTTCGAAGCCAAGAAGACTTCGCTCCACTAACACCCTTCGAAAATCTACTCTGCTTAGTCAGTGCGGGCTCCGCACACGAGGTGCTACGACCAGGCTTCGCACTTCACCCTTCGCAAGAGTGGACAGCCCTCTGAGGACTTCGACCAAGTACTTAGCGACAGCAACTGGTGCTGGGCTTCGTACGCGAAGGTCTGCACGCACACAAAACGGACTACGCTAAGGGCTTCGACACAGGAAGCAAAACGGGATACAACCAGGGCTTCGCTAGTAAGCAGCGAGGTCTTGCCTCGTGTTACACAGAGCGACAGCACACTGAAAAACACACTTCGCGAGGAAAAGCACCCTTCGCCAAGACAGGCTTCGGTGAACTAAAACTAGCGAGGTATGTAAAGCGAGCTCAAGCAAAAGCACAAAGACGCAGGGCTTCGCCGCTTGAACAAGGAACACAAAATATATTGAACTCTGGATGAAAACCAGCGAGGTATGTGTACAGGAGCTCAACAGTAAATGCTCAAAGTGTTAAATGTTACCTACCGAGCCCCCATATTTATAGCCCATGGATTCATCCTAAGGAAGTGACTACTTTACCCCTAGGGTTTACATTCATTTTGTCTCTTCAGAACTAAGGGGTACAAAAGGTAGTCCACCTTTATTCTGGAGGCTTCTCTGTCAGCTGCAGAGGGGACAGTGTCAGCCTTTTTCAGAACAGACAGTGTCAGCCTTTACAGTGTTGACTTCTGGAACCTCCCTTCGCACCGGAGGGTGCGGTAGCTTCGGCGAGAAGCCTGCAGCATGTTGGCCTTCGCTCCGCCGAAGAAGTCCTTCGATACAGTGACGGTTTTGAGCCGAAGCCGTCAAAGCCCTTGGGCCTTCGCACCACCACCTTCGGAGTGGACCTCCACGGCTTCGCAGCTACTCCGAGCTCAACCACCGTCCGTCCGTGTACCGAAGCCATGCATGGCCGAAGCACCACAAGTCAACCTCACTCCGGAGCTAGCCTCGCTCCGAAGTCCTTCACACTCCGAAGCCCCACCTTCGGAGTACCACCCTTCAAAGTCCCTCCTTCGTCCAAGGCCTCCGCATGAAGCATTCCATGAGCACTTCGTCGCAGTGTCTCACTCCGAGCACACTCCTCGACGAGCCTCACCCGGACCATGCCTTCGATGCGCCTCGACTTCTGAGACCTTCGTCGGGTAACCTTCGAGTGTCTCCCTCCGGAGCACACTTCGAACACCTTGCCTCCGCAGAGGACTTGATCCACCAACTCCGAAGTCACTCCATTCGGAGTACCTTCGAAGTGCCTCATGTCCGAGGACTTTGTCTCGGAGCACCTTCAGCCGGAGCCACGCTCCGCACTCTCTGCCTTCACCTGGCACGCCTCGACCCGAGGACCGACCCGGACCACCTTCGCAGCCACCGTGACGGAGCTCCCCGCTCCCCTGGCATCAAGCCTCCCGCTTGACCCAGGTTCACCCGGCTCGAACCCTGTCCGTCGCCTCCGAAGTCCCTGCGCACCACAGACAAGCAAACAAGTGTATCCAGTACTCCGGAGACCTCTCCGGGTTAACAACCTCCGGTACACACTCCGGTGTACCACCCAAAGTACCGAAGCCTTCGGTACGAACCCAGTCATCGCGTACTGCCGGACCCCTCCGACAGGCACACTCCGCTGCAAGCAAACACCGAACATACTTCGGTGAAACACCTCCGAACACCCTTCGGAGGTACCACCTCCGAACCCCCTTCGGAGGTACCCTTCGAACAGAGGGTAAAATCCAGTCAATCACTCATCACAAAACACCGAAACCAACCCTTGGTTTCTCAGTAAGCGTTGACAAATTCCCAAGGTAGTCCTTGATTTCGTCGAAGCTTTTCTGACACTCCGATGTCCAATTGAAACTTTCGGACCCTTTTAAGGATTTGAAAATTGGGAGGCTTCGCTTCGCTGATCTGGCTAGGAATCTGCTGAGAGATGCGAGGCGTCCAGCCAGCTTCTGGACTTGCTTCAAATTTTAAGGCGGAGCCATCCTTTGCAGTGCACTTATCTGCGTCGGGCTTGCTTCCATTCCTCTGCTCGAAACTAAGTACCCTAGCAACTTTCCTGCTTAAGCTCCGAAAATACATTTTTCAGGATTGAGGCGGACTCCACATGCTCGGAGGCTCTCAAAAGTTTCTGCTAAGTCTAGACTATGTTGGTGCTTTAAAGCACTCTTTATTACAATGTCATCCATATAGGCTTCGACATTTTGGCCTGTCTGGTGACCTAGAGCTTTAGCAATAAGACGTGAAAAAGTTGCCGCGGCATTTCTCAAGCCGAAGGGCATTTGCACGTAACAGAATACTCCAGAAGGGGTTATAAAGCTTGTCTTGGCTTCGTCTTCGCGTTTCAGCCAGATTTGATGGTAACCGGAGTATGCATCAAGGAAACTCAAGAGCTCGGAGCCAACCGTAGAGTCAATAAGGTGATCAATGTGGGGCATGGGGTAGGGGTCTTGTGGGCATGCTTTATTCAGAGATGTGAAGTCAATGCACATGTGCCATTTACCGGAGCCCTTTTTCTTGACGAAGACAGGGTTAGCCAACCACTCCGTGTGGGCCACCTCCCTAATGATTCTGACTCTTAGCAACTTTTCTACCTCCGCTTTAGCGAGGTCTGCTCTTTCAGTTGACAACTTGCGGAGCCCCTGGCGAACAGGTTGAACCTTAGTGTTAACGAGCAAGCTATGCTCGATAATGCTCCGGTCAACTCCAGGGATATCTTTGTCTGACCAAGCGAAGACATCTAGATTTTCTCGAACCACTTCTTCTAGCGAAATGGCGATCTCCGAAGGCACCCACTTGCCAAACTGAATGGGGTATTCCCTGCCTTCTTTGACAATGATCCTCATGACTACATAACCTTCTGGGCTTGTCTTGAGGGAAGGGTTCTTCAGAGGGTCCAAGGACTCTGAAGCCTCCTCCAAGTGCTCTTGCACATTGTTTACCTGTCGAGGATCGAGAGGTGGGCCGTGGTTGTATTCTGCTCTCCTAGCTATAGCTTGATCTCCTAGGATCGTAAGGACTCCACCTTGCATGGCATTTTGAGACACAAATAATTGTGGTGCGCCACGGCTCCAAATTTATTCAGCATCCCTCTTCCGAAGATTGCGTTGTAGGCATGCGGGTCATCGACAACATCAAAGATGACCTCTTCGACTCTAGCTAGGGGCCCCTCGCTGAAAGAAACCTCAAGGCCTATTTGGCCGAGGGCATCTAAAGGAGGGCCTGCGAAGCCTTTGAGTGGGCGAGTTGCTGGAAGTAGATGCCTTCGGGAGATGCACATTTGATCAAAGGCTTGAACGAAGAGTATGTCGACAGAACTTCCACCGTCGACCAGCACCATTCGAACTTCCACCCCTGCCACATCAGCTAAAATGACGAGGGGATCAGCATGGGGAACTTCACCCCTGCGGCATCATTGGCAGAGAATGATATGGGAAAATGGGACCACTCGGGCATTTCTGCAACCAAATTTGAAGTCCCTATATGTCCTACTTCACGAACGTAATCCCTCCATTGACGCTTTGACATATTGCCGAGGGTGACACCTATGGATATGGGTAGGACCACTCGCTTGCCACGATCTTGAAGATCTTATTGCTTAGGTGGTGGCATAATGATGGCCACCGAAGGTTGCATAGGGGCCTCGAGATTGCCTATACGTCCAACAGCTTGCATGAGCTCCGGCCGTGCTGCTGGAGGGGCTCGGTCTGTAGTGCTTCGACCTGAGTTTCTCCCAAGATACTTGCTCCGGAGAGTCAGTATGGAATTGCAATCCTTGGTGGCATGGCTTCTGTTTTCGCCATGCACACAACAAAAGAAAGTCTGGCTTTGGCCGGCTGATTTCCCTGGTGGCCTCGAGCCACTAGCTTTATTGCCCTAAGCCTGTTGATAGTTGGAAGGAATTTTTGGAGCGGAGGGGGAAATATTCAATACTTCGGAGCAAGGGTGCTTCCTTCCTCTTCTCTAATCGTGAGAACGATTATCGAAGGGGGCCTGCGGAGGACTCAGAGCCCCTGCTCTATCTTGACTTCTTGGGGAGGGTTGGTGTGGACGTAGCAGTCCTCCGGAGACATCCTTCTTCTGATTTGGCATACTGCTCGATGTATGCCATCAACTGTGCCACTGAAGACACCGGCTTCCGATGAAGTTTGTTGAGGAGGCCGGGATTCATTACACCTTCACGCGCCGCATCCAGAACACATGATGTGGACAGCCCCTTGATCTAGGACTTGGTGTGGGCGAAGCGCGTGAAGTATTCCCGAAGAGTTTCTCTCGCCTACTGTTTCACCTAAAAAGGCTTCCAGTAGACATTGGGGCTACGAAGGTCCCCTGGAAGTTACTCACAAATTTCTTCTTTAACTGCTCCCACGACTTAATTGATCCTGGCTTTAGAGACCAGAACCAACAAAGGGCTACGCCTTCTAATGCAAGGGGGAAACACTTTGCCATCGTATTTCGAACCCCTCCACTAGCTTCTATTGCAAGAGCATGAGAGCAAGAGAATTCCCCTGGGTCAGTTCCTTTGGAGTATTTGTGCAGCTTCAAGGCTCAGAACCTGGGAACGAAGCGCACCTTTTGCAAGTCCAGATGCACCGGAGATTCATCGTCGAAGGAGGCGCTCTCGGTGCTCTCTCGGACTTAGGGAGCTTCGGGATAACAAACGGGGTCATCATCTTGATGCGTCTCCAAAGCGGCAGGGTTGACCTAAGGATGAATCCTGTCCGTGGCCTCCTGTCTGCATCTTTCCACCATCGCCTGAAGTCAGGCCATCTGAGAGGCCACGTCTTCGAGGAGGTTCTCACTTCCTCCGGAGGGGTCTCCGAGTCTCAAGAATTGACATAGTCAGTTCAGAGCATGGACGGAGTTGTCAAAGAGGCTCCAGTTGCTCGGGGGTTATTGACTACTTTAGGAGTTTGGAGGATATCTGAAGCACCTGCTTCGGAGGTCTGAGAGGACCTTCGAAGGGGGCCAGTGGCCATACTCTGCTTGGGAGGCATGACTTATGAAGTTAAGCAGGGTCCGGAGACCAAGAGCTTCGAACGGTGGTGGAAGGAAAGAAAGGCCTTCGAACTGTACTTGAAGCCCCTTGCCGAAGGGTGCGCGGAATCCTAGGACTCTAAAGCTCCCTCCACAAACGTACTTCAAAGTACAGGCAGT
The DNA here is from genome assembly GCA_019279435.1 of Zizania palustris. NCBI lineage: Eukaryota > Viridiplantae > Streptophyta > Magnoliopsida > Poales > Poaceae > Zizania > Zizania palustris. The sequence goes on from JAAALK010000285.1 coordinate 85,424,171, forward strand.
GGCAGAGAACTAGCTTTTAGTACTAAGCTCCCCACGGACAGTGCCAACTGTTGGTGCAACGGATTATGCTAACAGGTTCTATAAGACCAAGAATTGACAAACGAAGTGTTTGTGAATGTGGACTATCTCAAGCCTCCAAATAGGATAATATCTCAGGATAGTTCGAAGTGTGTATTGAATATCTGAATATTCGATGGCGATTACAGGGTGAGAAGGGGGGTATTTATAGGTAAAACCTCTAAGAAAAGACATTTTTACCCCTTAATTACAACCGACATAGTGGATACTATTTTGGTATCCCTTATAGGGTTAATACGGTAAATATGTTCGAAGGATGTTGATAAAGTAGACATCCCATCCTTCGGGTTGTTTTCCACTCTGAAGGGGAAGCTCTTTGGAGGGTCTCTTCGGACCAGATCTTGGACGGACCCCTCGGCTTCAAGCCCTTCAGTTCGGATGGGGTCTTGGGCTCCGAGATGAAGACTTGCCTTCATCTTCATTGTATAATATATTTGTTTGGAATCTTGGAGGATCATGGGGATGAAATATTTTCCCCCAACACTGCCCTTCTTACTTTTCTACCCAATCGGCTTAAATTGGCCGATTAGATCTAACATTATTTATTTCGGTTAATTAGGTTATATTTCATAGATATAATTGAATTGCCTGGAAACTCCGTTATCCCCTTACTACTGTTTAAGGATCATCGGAACGCGTCATCGGCGTTGAGTTACGTTTAGGGGTTTACTCCTAAATATCTGCACGCTTTTGGATCGCTGAACCAGCCCAAGTGTGAGGGCGCATTTTCGTGTCAACAAACGCAATTGAGGAACATGAGCATCTTCGGTTCCTGCACAGATTATTCACAGGTAAGTTAAGGTACGATTTCTATACCTCTTCATTTTTCAGATCTTGTGTGATAGATCTCTTTAATTTAGGAGGTATTTTTTTTGCTGAATTTATTTAATTAAATACTCATCTGAACTTGTGATGATTTATCTACATGACTAGTGTTGACACGAAAACGTGCCCTTGCACTTGGGCCGGTTCGACGATCCAAAATCGTGTGGATAGTTAGGAACGAGCCTAAGCGTAACACAACACTGATGTCGCGTTCCGACTACCCTTAACAATGGCAAGGGGGTGGAGTCGCCAGGTAATCAAATCACAAAGAAATAATCCAATTAGCCGAAATATATAGATAAAATAAACCAATCGGGCGAATGGAGCCTGATTGATTTTGAGTATACCGTGCGAAGGGTCACCGAAGGGGGTCCTTCGGCGTTTGGTGTGAAGGGTGCACTGAAAATAGCCTTCGGCGTTCGGATCAATTTGGCCGAAGACAGGCTCTGAACAGATTGCGATGTGAAATTGCTTCCGAACGACAGGGTTCGGTGCGAAGCCTCTGACACGACAAAATTCAACGTGGGGTGTTGGCGCAACGTAGTCCGATGCGGAGCGCTGGCGTGATGAAGTCCGTTGTAGAGCGCTGGCATGATGAAGTCCGATGCGGAGCGAGCTCTGGTGTGACTCTGGCGCGAAGCAACTCTGAATGAGAAGTAGCTCCTGTGTGCGGGACTCAACTAGACCAACAACAGCGTGACAGATCCGGCATAGACGGACGAAGCGGAGACTTGCCGAAGGGTGCTCTAGAAGCCTTCGAAACCAGCTTCCTAGCTCTAGATACCTTCGGCGAAGGGGGCTAAGAACATGAAACCTATAGCAAACGAAGATCAAGTGCCAATTTGGCCTGGAGACCGAATTACCAAGTGTTATAGTATACAAAACGAAGGGTAGCAATTTGTTACGTAGATTAACGGATGGTTCACAAGCGAGCCAACAAGGTGATAGCAATCTGTTACATAGATTAACGGGTGATTCACAGGAGAACCAACAAGGCTTACCACAATTACGGCGTGGCCGACGGAGGGCTTCCAGCGCAAACCCACGAAGGTGTACTGATACTAATGCGGAAAGTAAATGAAAGTAAAGGTACGATTCAAACTAGGGTTTGAAGAGTTGATCTATGTTCGGGGGGTCCTAAGAACTGGCCTCACCCCTGTATTTATAGGGGCTAGTCTTCTTATCTCTAACTCTAATCTGATAAGATTCGGCCTAATCAAGATTAGAGATAAAAACAAACCTGAATCTGTATCAGACTCCTATCCGAAGCCTACCCGAAGTGGGCCTTCGGTGGGCCCACCAAAGCCTGCTCCTCGGGCCGAAGCGAGCCAGCGAAGCAGGCCGCTAAAAGGCCCCGAGGCCCCACGTGGGTGGGCCTCCGGCACTTTCAGGGCTTCAGCCTACACCAGGAGTTGTATGTTTATGGTCCAATTTACCAAAATTGATATTTTGACAATCTTGGACATTCATGCCATTTTTTGCTATCAACAACTAGTATTTGATTAAATACATGTGAAGTGTGGATGTTTCTTATGATTTGATGAAATTTTGTTGATTTAATTGTGTTGATTTGTGAGTTTTTTAATCTACCTTGTGTGCTTTGTATGGGTGTCTTTCCAATCAGGACATTGGTTGGTTTTATAAGGCTAGATTAGTTTCAGTGCTTGTGATCTCTCAAACTGTCACGTCATATCATATCTGATAGGAGAGTGATAGCTCTGGTTGTCTCTGGGATTTTGTTGTGAAAGTATGTTTGCTTCTGCTTGTTCATTTAGAGGGGCGTTGGGTGTTTAGTAAAGGCCATCAATTTGAAAGAATTTGTTGAGGCGCCTATTCACCCCACCTCTAGTCGCCCATTTTGGTCCTACGGTTTTAGATGAACGGGAAGTTCTGGATGTGATCCGGATGTTCCGAGTCGAAATAAATTCAATACATAATATTATTTTGGATGTTTTGGTTAGACTCGAAGTTTCGGTTCCAAAAGCTTCAGTTCAACCAGAAGTTCTAGACATAAAATAAATTTGTACATAAGGTTATTTTTAGAAGTTTTGGGCTTGGACCAAAACTTTTGGGCCAGATGAACAGATTAGATTTGTTTGGCATTAATATTGATTAAAGGCCCATGAGTGGGCACTATAAGGAGAGGAGAGTATAAGGAGAGGAGAGGCTAGGACAAAAGGTCGTTATTGGTACTTCAACCTAACCCTAGCCACCACCTCTCCTCTCTGCTGGATCACAACCATTATGATCGATTCTCCTCGGATATCTCGAGCGGTGCTAACACATCGGCATGTGGTGATCTCGTCCCCATACATGTGGATATCATAGAGGCACTGCTCTAATAGTGATGCTCATCCTCTTCTTGTGGAGATCACTGGAATACATTGTCTTCATCGTCGATGAATGGATGGAGCTGAGCGAGGATGCGCTTCCCCAACATCTTCTATTGCACTAGCGCATCTCGCATTAGAAGGTAATCATCCATGATCCCATTACACGCATGGTTCCTAGGCTAATGAGGTAAAATTTTGAATTTAGTGACAACGTAGCCTCCCCATAACCCAATATTTCTCCCACCCACCACCTATTTCGCCTTGTCACATAACTATCGACTAGCCACAGTTAAGTCCCTAGCTACCGGTCGGTCGACCACTGCAGCACGTGCACACATGGGATGACAACCCGCACTGTTATGTGCTCCGGTGAACTGTCCCGCACTGCCACTAGCACCAACACACGTCCAGTCGAAGGTATATTTTTTTCTCCAATACGTGGTCCCATATGGTTCCACACAGAGTTTCCATGGTATCTCCCTATTGTTTTCTAGATACACAACCCTCTCGACCCTAAGTCAAGACGTGTATTTAGAGAACAACGGGGAGATGCTACCAAAAATCTCTCTAGAACCATATGGGACCGTGAGATCTAGCTACACAATCCACACATCTCTAGATGGGATTTAGGACTTATCCTTGCCTATTAGTGCCCAAAGCATACTTTAATTGATGCAAGTCATAAACTTGAATATATATGATATGATGGTTGTTTTTTTGATAATTTTGTAGATGACACCAACAAGGAGTTGGATGTATCTTGATTACCGTACTTGCAATGAATACTTAAATGGGGTGAACACTTTAATGAGTACTGCTAGAGCAAACATTAAAGCTAATGGAAAGACTATAACGTGGGGTTCATGCTATGACTGTAAGAATGAGAATAAGTTTCCAAATTTAGAATATGTCTACAACCATTTGTAAAGACGTGAATTTTAGAAGGGATATCATATATGGAACAAGCATGGTAAAGAAGGAGAAAACGATGGCAAAGTAGATTAGATTGCTAGTAAAGGTGAATGTGAGACTGGTGATACAGGTTACATGAGAAACAATGAAATTTAAGAATTAATAAAGAAAAGTATATTGATATAGTGGATGATGTTCATCAGATAGTGGATGATGTTCATCAGATGGTGCATGATGCGGAGGAACAATTTGCATATTCTAAAGGATAGTTTTCCTAATTCCAAAAACTTGTTTGAGACTCTAAAATACTGATTTATCCTACCTACAAAGAGAGACATACGGTCTTATACATTGTTCTAAGATTGCTTCAAATGAAGGTGACATACGGATGGTATGATGTGAGTTTTAAAGAATTACTAAATTTGCTAAGGGATCTGGTGTCAAAAGGGAATAAGGTGACTACCACCATGTACGTGTTGATAGCAAAAAATGGCAGTGATGGCTAGATTATTAAAATATCAATTTTTGGTAATTTGGGTCGAAAGTACAAATGTCTAGGGTCTGTCCGAAGCCCTACAGGGCCGAAGTCCATTGAGCTAGGGGATCCGAAAGCCTCTAGCCAGCCCATGGGCTTTGGCCAGGAAGCCTTCGGAGGGCCACGCTGCCGAAGCTTCAGAAGCCTTTGGAGGCCCACGCTGTCGAAGCTTTGGCCCGGGGAGCAAGCCTCGACGGGCCTGGCCGAAGCCCACGCTACCGAATCTTCGGCCCAAAGAGCGGGCCTCGACGGGCCTGGCCGAAGCCCACCTCGGCAGAGATAGAGTTGTACGCGTTTACAGCTCAATCTCTATCTCTATCTTGTCGGATTAATAACAGATTAGATTAAGAATTAAACCCCTATAAATAGAGAGGCATGCCCGGCATGGAGAACCCCCCAACTCAAACCAAACCAAAGCCCATGCTTTGATTGCATTTACTTTATCTTTATTTTCCTGTACCTCTTCGTGGGTTTGCCTGGAAGCCCTCCGTCTGCCGCTACGGAACAGTGGTAATCCTTGTTACTTCTCCTGTGAAGTATCCGTTAATCTACGTAATAGATTGCTATTGCCTTGGTACTTCGCCTGTGAAGTACCCACTAATCTGTGTAATAGATTGCTACCTTCGCTACCAGTGCAACACTTGGCAAAATTCGGTCCTCAGGCCGAATTGGTACTTCACATCATCTTGTTGCAGGTTCACACGTTCGGAGCCACTTCTCTGAAGGTGTCCGGAGCTGAGAGATCGGTTTCGGAGGTCCCCAGGACACCCTTCGACAAGACCGCAGGCTTCGCCAGCATACTTCGTCTCCTCAGGCTTCGCCACGACCATACTCCGCACCGGACGAAGTTGCACTCGCATGTGGCCCTCGCGTCACCTTTCTGTAGTTTGTTGTATCGGAGATCTCACGCCGAACCCCGTTGTTCGGAGGTGATCACCACGTCTAGATCCGTTCGGAGCCCATCTTCGATCGGATCAGTCCGAACGCCGAAGCACCCTTCGGTGGAGTACTTCGCACCAGACGTCGAAGGTACCCTTCGGTGCACCCTTCGCATCAGACTTCGAACCAGACGGGGATCCGACTGGTTTGCTGATTTTATTATGTTTAATCTATCTCTTTCAGCTAATTGGGTTATTTTGTGTAATCTGGTTGCCTGGCGACTCCACCCCCCTTTATCACTATTAAGGGTATTCGGAACGCGGCGTCGGTGCTACGTCACGCTTAGGCTTGTCCCTAAGTATCCGTGCACTTTTGGATCACCGGACTGACCCAAGTGCGGGGGCACGTTTTCGTGTCAACACACTTTTTGGCGACTCCGCTGGGGAAGAGCTACGCCAACATGATGAGTACGTCTACATCGGCCACCGGTACATCTACATCGACTACTACGTCTACACCGCCGATGGACACAATAGGAGGCGCGGATATCGACAACCGCAACATATTGTCACCTACGCTTGAAGATATCCCCGCAGCAGATCGAGCAGAGATCGTGGCAAAGTTAAAAGCGCTCCAAGACATGATGCTTGAGGGCTACATCAAGACATGCGTGGGCTTCGTCAAGCGCGACATCGTCACCCCCGACCTCGCTCAGGTCCAGGTAACACCGGTATCGCCTCGTTTGTCTTCTTTAGAAATTGAGAAAAAATAGCCGCATCAGTAGATCAGGTCGTTAGTTCTTCACTAGCCAACCATTTAGATTCGGCGGTCAGCTCCCAAGTAGAGGCAACTCTTAGAAGGTTCGGCTTCACTGAGGCCATACCCCCAGTTCCTATAGCTAGTGCACCTCCGACAAACATGTCTTCGGCCTCATCAGTTATGGCCGAGACCAATCATTATACCTATGGTCAAACTAATACTGCATACCACACAACACCTGCACCAATACACACGCTACCCGCACCACACGCACAGGCACCCGGACACGAGCACGTTGTACAAATAGCGCGTAGGGAAGAGGCACATGGCCGACACGCCGATATCCCACCGCGTGTCGCGCCCCCACATGAGAGGTGCATGCAAACAACCTACCAAGATGATATAGATGAGCGGGTCCGCGCACTGTTTAGGGAGTGTGCCGGCTTTGTGCCCAACGGACGGGATAGGGTTTATCGCAAACCATACCGCGATCATCTTGATACAGTACCCTACCCCCATGGCTATAGGATCCCTGAGTTCACTAAATTTGATGGTGAGGGTAGCAGGACCACATTAGATCATGTTAGTCAATTTTTGGCGCAGTGTGGAGAGGTTAGCGCGATAGATGCCCTAAAGGTTAGACTATTTTCCCTCTCGCTATCCGGCACAGCTTTCACTTGGTTTCGGCGCTCCCGCCGAACTCCATCCACACGTGGGACGATTTAGAACAGAAATTTCATGATTATTTCTACACGGGTGAAACAGAACTTAGGCTTTAGCATTTGACATCAGTCAGGCAAAAATCCAGTGAGAGCGCCTCTGAGTATATCAAGCGTTTCAGGGATACTAGAAACCGATGTTTTAGCCTTAATATTTCAGAAAGGGACTTGGCGGAGTTAGCTTTTAATGGGTTACGTTCCGAAATTAAAGAGAGGTTAGATAACCAAAACTTTTTAGAAGTTAGCCAAGTTCTACAGCAGGCTCTGGTCCATGAAGGCCGAGCCAAAGATAAGAAATTTATTAAGACGTTTAGCAAACCCAGGGCCGAGATCCACATCATGGAACGCTCTGATGAGGAGGAGTCAGATGAGGAGGATTCGGCTGACATGTACGCGGCCGAATGGGTTTGGAACACTAAAAACAAACCTGTCACTTGCTCCGAGTTACGGCCATCCCCCACAAATAATAGGCTTAGTGAGGTTAAGTACTCGTTTGATATAACTAAATGTGATAAAATATTTGATTTTCTCTTGAAAATCCAGCTTCTCAGGTTACCTAAGGGTCAGGTCATTCCACCTGCCGATGAGTTAAAGAAGCATCCATACTGTAAGTGGCATGATTCACATTCGCGTAATACTAATGATTGCAATGTTTTTCGACGGCAGACACAATCGGCCATAGAGGAAGGACGATTGAAGATAGACCATGATCCAAAGATGAAGCTGGATAAAGATCCTTTTCCAGTCAACGCCGTCGACCTCGGCGAAAAGAAGGTGTTGATTCAGCCAGAACAGGCTGAGTCTGCTAAAGGGAAAGATGTGGTTATTGGAGAACCGCGCACTCGCACACTCATGCCAAAGAACCCCGAGGTAGGAGTGTGGAAACAGAACATCAATACCCCTTCGGCTAAGGCTCGTAAGAGGCCGAAGGTAACATATAACATAATGTTGAACAAGCATCAGAGGAGGGCCAAAGAAGCAGGTCCGCACGCCAAGTTAAAACAGTCGAAGGGTCCAAGACCCTCGAAGGGTGGCTTCGGACCGAAGCAGGCGAACCCTCCGCACGAAGGCTTTGGGCCGCGATGTCCTGATGCTCCGCATAGTGGTTCTGAGCCACAGTGGCCGAACCCCTCGTGCAACAACTTCGAACCACAGTGGTCAGGTCCCCCATGCGACAACTTCGGCCCCCAATGGCCGAACCCCGCACAGTGGTGGACATCCCCGATGGGAAGCTTCGGCCCGCACTGGCTGAATGTACCTCCGGCCTGGCAGGACCCTTCACTAGTGTGGTCTGATATGCCTTCGACTTGGCCAAACCCCCCTCCAGGTAACGGGTTTGGCCCATAGTGGGCGAGGCCACTAGATCCACCGATGCCTCCACCGTACGACTGGGTAGGGACCTCGTGGGCTCTGTATGTATCCGGGTCGAGGTACCCTCCGCAGCCTAACACTATGCCTTATTTCCCTTCGGAGTATTATGGATGGCAGGGGCAAACAGACACGGCGGAGGGGGGCATCGCCCACAGACTGTCTGTGATACCTCCGAACCAGACCATGCAGGGCGAAACCGAAGGGTGCGAGCACGCGGAGACCAAAGACAGGGAATCTGAAGCCATAACCATCAGAGTTGGGTCTCAGGAAGTCCCAATCCCGAAGGCTTTGTCACCGAGGTTTGACGGAGGTAAGTCTCATGCTTCGGCCGAACCCTGCGTCGAAGCTTGCTTCGATCGGCCGAACGAGGCCGGTCCGTCCGACGGGGTTCGCAGCGAAGCCCCCTCCGAACACAGGGTGCCCAAGGCTGAATGGCACAGTACAACTTTGGCCACAATTAACAGAAGTCGAACGTTAGCACTCGGCACCAAGCCTCAGCCATCTTGGGCTCCCCAAGGCATGTCCAAATCGCAGAAGAGACGCCTACAAAGGCTGCGGGCACAGGAGATGCGCGAGAAGGTAGCTGAGGCCGAGCGCGATGCTATCTTCGAAGAGATCTGACCTCGGCCAGCCACGAAGCAGGTATGGAGAGAAAAGCCGGTTGAGATAACCAACCCGTCTCCTAGTCCAAGTGATGATGAGAACGACATGCTCGACGACGACTACTCACCCATCTCTGAGGGAACCGCACCCCAGGTGATGGACATCAACATCGTCACGCTGCCTGCCGAGTTCGCCCTACCACAGGACGAGGCCGAGGTCGCTCAATTGAACCTCGACCCACGCAGTGCCATCTTCGAGAAGCCCGAGGACTCAGCTTGCCATCTAAAGCCCCTCTATGTCAGGGGTCACATCGATGGGAAGCCGATCTCCCGGATGCTCATCGATGGCGGCGCCACTATTAACCTAATGCCTTATTCATTGTTGAAGAAACTTGGCAGGGACGAAGATGACCTGAAGAAGACTAACTTGATGCTCAACGACTTCAATGGCGAGAGCTCCGAAGCCAGGGGAGTACTCTCTATGGAATTGATGGTGGGCAACAAGACATTGCCGACAGCATTCTTCGTCGTCGACGTACAAGGTAACTATAGTGTGTTACTCGGACGCGACTGGATCCATGCGAACTGTTGCATCCCCTCTACCCTACACTAGTGCTTGATACAGTGGGACGGCGATGAGGTGGAGGTCATCCCCGCGGATACTTCGGCCCAAGTAGCTTTGGCCGATGTGTCGGTTGACGCCGTCCATAATAAAGTAGAGTGTCTATCAGGTAGAGACTTTCGGATTATGACTTTGTTAGTGTATCCGGAGGATGGTTTGTACCAGTGTCTGTAAAGCCGTCTGGAGTAGCACGTCTATTTTTGTATTAGTAGTCATGTCTAGCAAGAATAGTCTAGATTGGCTAAAGTCTCGAGTGGAACAGTATCGGTCTAATAAAGACGGTATTGCCGAAGCCATCGAGGACTTTAGCGAAGTAGAAAAATTAGGGCAAGGTTTTGCATCGGCCGATCCCTTGGAGGAAATTGATATAGGTAATAGTAGCATCCCAAGGCTGACTTTTGTAAACCAACATTTACAGCCCGATGAAAAGGCTGAAGTAATAAAGTTACTTCGGTCGTATGTCGATTGTTTCGCATGGGAGTATAGTGAAATGCCAGGACTAAGCCGCGAGCTCGTGGAGCATCGGCTGCCCATCAAGTCCGGGTTTAGGCCTTATAAGCAGCCTCCCCGCCGCTTTAATTCGGTCATCTATGACCGAGTTAAAGAAGAAGTGGAGCGACTACTCAAGGCTGAATTTATTAGGCCATGCAGGTACGCAGAATGGGTTGCTAACATTGTGCCTGTAGAGAAGAAAGGGAGCGGCAAGATACGAGTATGCATTGATTTCAGGGATCTGAACAGAGCCACTCCAAAAGACGAATATCCAATGCCGATAGCCGACATGCTGATCAACGATGCTTCAGGACACAAGGTACTAAGTTTTCTTGATGGCAATGCTGGTTATAATCAAATCTTTATGGCCGAAGAGGACGTTTATAAGACCGCCTTTCGGTGCCCTGGTTTTGTCGGTTTGTTCGAGTGGGTCATCATGACTTTTGGTTTGAAGAATGCCGGCACCACGTATCAGCGCGCTATGAACCTGATCTTTCATGACTTGTTAGGAGTCATGTTAGAAGTTTACATCGATGATGTCGTGGTCAAATTGGATGCTATGGGAAACCATTTAGCCGATTTGAAGGTTGCTTTCGATAGGATGCGATAGTATGGGCTGAAGATGAACCCACTCAAGTGTGCTTTTGGTGTGTCGGCGGGTCAGTTCTTAGGTTTCATGATTCATGATAGAGGCATAGAAATTGATCCAAAGAGACTGGAAAAGATTAGAAACGTTGCAGCGCCGGCATGCAAAAAGTATGTGCAAAAGTTGCTAGGCAAGTTGAACTATTTGTGTCGCTTTATATCCAACTTGTCTGGCAAGATTGATGCCTTTGTCCCCATACTCCGGCTAAAAATGAAGCCAAGTTCACTTGGGGGGCAAGCCAGCAAAGTGCTTTTGAGAAGATCAAGGAATGCTTGTCATCACCGCCCATGGTGAGAGAACCCAAGGTCGGGATTCCGTTTCGGCTATACATCGCCGCTGAAGATAGCATGATTGGAGCCGTGCTAACCCAGGAGGTGGAGGAGAAGGAGTACATCATCACATTTTTGAGCCGCCGTCTACTGGACGCCGAAACCAGGTACGCGTTTGTGGAGCGATTATGTTTATCACTTTATTACGCCTGCACCAAGTTACGCCATTATCTTCTCCCTACCACATGTGTTGTCGTTTGCCAAACTGATGTTATAAAGCACATGTTACAGAAGCCGATTCTAAGTGGAAGAATAAGAAAGTGGGCTTACGCGTTGATTGAGTACGATTTGGCCTACGAACCCCTAAAGGCGATGAAAGGCCAAGTCGTAGCCAACTTTATAGTTGATCATCACATAGATGCTAGCTGGAGTGATGTTATTGCTCTAGTCGATATAGTACCATGGAAAATCGATTTTGATGGTTCGGCTTGCAAGAATGGCCAAGGTATCGGGGTGATTCTCATATCACCTAATGGTATGCGCTTTGAAACCTCGGCCCGACTAGAGTTTTCTTCCACTAATAACCAAGCCGAATACGAAGCTTTGTTACTAGGTCTTGAACTACTAGAGTTTGTAGGTGCTAAAAATGTTCACGCGTATGGTGATTCATTATTAGTGGTACAACAAGTAGCCAAGAATGCTCAATGTTTTAACGGCTTGCTGAATAGCTACTTGGACAAATGCCTAGACATAGTTGCTACGTTTGATGATTTCAAAATATCTCACGTATCAAGAGAAACCAATTCAATCGCCAATGATTTGGCTCAGCAAGCATCTGGCTACCAAGTCAAGAGAGGGAAATTTTTGTATTGAAAAAGCTGATGTTTTGTCTCACTGCCGAAGCCAGTAATGCTGGGCAGGCGCACCCTCCGGGTCGAACCCCTCGGGTCACCGAAGGCCACTGCACGCTGAAGCCCCTGGATCGGAGTGCTCCACCCACTGAGGGGTTCGGCATGCCGGAGCCCATAGTGCGAAGCCTCCCGGACGGAGAAGGCTCCCCGGAGTCCGGACCCTCCGAAGAGCTTCAGCCCAGCACACTCCGAACAGCCACCTCAGCCAGGCTTCAGCAGGAGCTGGAATGGCTCGGGGGGCACCCCGAAGTCAGTATTGTAGGAGTTTCTTCAGAAGGTGAATCAGTGAGGCCCTCTGAAACCTGCAAGAGCGATTGGAGAGTCCCAATCATCCAGTATTTAAGAGACCCTAGCCAAAGGGTTGATCGGAAGGTTCGGCAACAAGCATTCAACTTCGTGTTGGTAGACGACACATTGTATCGTCGAACCATCGACGGAGTGCTATTGAAGTGATTAGACCATGAGCAGTCCCAGGTGGCTATGGGAGAAGTCCATGAGGGGCTTTGCGGCACTCACCAGTCGGCCCAAAAGATGAGTTAGATGCTCAAAAGAGCGGGTTTTTATTGGCCGACTATGACTGAGGATTGTTTCAAGTACTATAGAGGGTGTGAAGCATGCCAGAAGTTTGGCAATATTCAGTTGGCTCCTGCCTCATTACTCAATCCTATTGTCAAGCCATGGCCATTTCGAGGTTGGGGTTTAGACTTCATCGGCCAGATCTACCCTCCTTCCTCAAAGGGGCATCGGTTCGTGTTGATGGCAACAGATTACTTCACCAAGTGGACCGAGGCCGTACCTCTCAAGAACATGACTCACAATGAGGTACGTGATTTTATTTTAAAGAACATCATACATAGATTCGGCATCCCTCAAACTCTTACTACGGACCAAGGTAGTTCATTTGTTTCTAAAGAAGTGAGGGACTTCGCCGAATACTATGGCATTAAGTTGATAAACTCTTCACCTTACTATGCTCAGGCCAATGGTTAAGCCGAGTCTAGTAACAAAACTGTGATTAAGCTTATCAAGAAGAAAATTGAAGAGTTTCCTAAAAGGTGGCATGAAGTGCTTTCCGAGGCATTATGGGCTTGTAGGATTGCAAAGCACGATGCCACCAAGGTCGGTCCATATGAGTTGGTATATGGACAAGACGTCGTTCTACCTGTAGAGGTAGATCTTGGCTCCTTAAGAGTGTTAAAGCAAGACGACTTATCAGTCAATGAGTATGAAGCCCTTCTGGAGGATAATCTAGAGGAAGTGACCGATAAGAGACTAAGGGCTTTAGAGGCCATAGAAGTAGACAAGAAGAGAGTAGCTAAAGCCTACAATAAGAAGGTTAAACCAAAATCGTTTCAAATAGGAGACTTGGTATGGAAAATGATCTTGCCTTTAGGCACGAAGAGTCCTAAATTTGGCAAATGGTCACCAAGTTGGGAAGGTCCTTTTAAGATAGCCGAAATCGCTCCCGGCAACGCATACATGTTGGAATCCCTGCAGGAAGAGCGTTTTCGAAGAGCTTTGAATGGTAGATACTTGAAAAGGTATTTCCCAAGTGTGTGGCAAATGTCATAAAAGCGTCGGAAAGCCGATATGGATGATATCGTCTTCAGCTCATTGTGCTTTTAGTTCACTAGTTCACTAAAAGGCAGGGGGGGCATGTGTTGATAGTAAAAAATGGCAGTGGTGGCTAGATTATTAAAATATCAATTTTTGGTAATTTGGGCCGAAAGTACACATGTCTAGGGTCTGTACGAAGCCCTACAGGGTCGAAGTCCATTGAGCTAGGGGCTCCGAAAGCCTCTAGCCAGCTCATGGACTTCGGCTAGGAAGCCTTCGTAGGCCCACGCTGCCGAAGATTTGGCCCGAAGAGCGGGCCTCGACGGGCCTGGCCGAAGCCCACCTCGGCAGAGATAGAGTTGTACGCGTTTACAGCTCAATCTCTATCTCTATCTGGCCGGATTAATAGCAGATTAGATTAAGAGTTAAACCCCTATAAATAGAGAGGCATGTCCGGCGTGGAGAACCCCCCCCCCCAACTCAAACCAAACCAAAGCCCATGCTTTGATTGCATTTACTTTATCTTTATTTTCATGTACCTCTTCGTGGGTTTGCCTGGAAGCCCTCCGTCTGCTGCTACGGAACAGTGGTAATCCTTGTTACTTCTCCTGTGAAGTATCCGTTAATCTACGTAATAGATTGCTATCGCCTTGGTACTTCGCCTGTGAAGTACCCGCTAATCTGCGTAATAGATTGCTACCTTCGCTACCAGTGTAACACTTGGCAAAATTCGGTCCTCGGGACGAATTGGTACTTCACATCATCTCTGTTGCAGGTTCGCACGTTCAGAGCCACTTCGCCGAAGGTGTCCGGAGCTGAGATATCGGTTTTGGAGGTCCCCAGGACACCCTTCGACGAGACCGCAGGCTTCGGCAACAGGCTTCGCCAGCATACTTCGTCGCCTCAAGCTTCCCCATGACCATACTCGGCAACAGGCTTCGCCAGCATATTTCTGTAGTTTGCTGTATCGGAGATCTCGCGCCGAACCCCGCTGTTCGGAGGTGATCACCGCGTCTAGATCCGTTCGGAGCCCATCTTTGATCGGATCAGTCCGAACGCCAAAGCACCCTTCGGCGGAGTACTTCGCACTAGACGCCGAAGGTACCCTTCGGCGCACCCTTCGCATCAGACTTCGAACCATACGGGGCTCCGCCCCTCTTTATCACTGTTAAGGGTAGTCGGAATGCGGCGTCAGTGCTACGTCACGCTTAGGTCTGTCCCTAAGTATCCGTGCACTTTGGATCGCCGGACTGACCCAAGTGCGGGGGCACGTTTTTGTGTCAATAGTATGGCACTTCACCGAGCCGAGCCAAGCTCAGCTCGGCCACGCGGGCGAGCCAAAAGTGAGGCTCAGCTCAGGCTCGGCCAAGCCTCGAGCCGGCTCGGCTCGCCTGTTTCACATGTCCAATCAAATAGCAATAAATTGTATTTTTTATTTTCCATTTTACTCCACAAGCCACAATAGTATTTTTTAAACATAAAAATAGAAATCACATGTCAATTCAAAATGTATAAACCATTGTAATATTGTTCAAATGTTCGGTTTCATTTGATCATTCCAATTTACAAACATTCAAGTATTCATAGCCAAATGTCAATACATCATTAAATTTACATGATTACATCAACTATCATGAAATAACCACATGTCCACAAAATGTCATAACATCAAGTCATCAAGACATAAAAAATATTTTCAAAGTCCACATGATCGCATAACTAACATATGTAACCACATGTCTACAAAAGCATAGTTAAAGCACAAGTCCATGTTCACAAATCACAAGACCACATGTCCACAATTCCACAAAAGCATAGTTAAAGCACAAGTCCATGTTCACAAATCACAAGACCACAAGTCCACAACCACAATTCAACATAGTCCACAAGTCCACAACCAAAAGGACCACAAGCACAATTCAACATAGTCCACACTCCACAATTCCACATGTTCACAAGTCTAGAATTTTAACAAAGTAATTTAGGCTCCCAACCACACTTGTAGGAAATGGAATGGTCTCGACATCGGCATCTTCATCATACATGTTCATAGTGCTCAAGTTAGTAAAAAATCATAATGAATTATGAAGTGAATGTATAATAATAAAAGACATAAGCATAAATTAATTTACCGCGGTCAAAGTAGCTCTAGAATCATTATAAGAACCTCTGATCCAACTAGAGGCACACACCAATGCCTCCACCATATCTGGATGTAGAGAGCTCCAATTGTCATCTAGAACTCTACCCCTAGTGCTAAAAGTGGATTCTGAAGACACAAAGGTGGCTGGTATAGTTAAGAAGTTATTTGCCATCTTCGATACTATAGGAAATATATATGCATTCGCCTTCCACCATTGAAGCAAATTGAAATCTTTGTTTTGCATGCACTCAAGCTTCTCATCTAGATAGATGAAAAGTTCACTCTTAGATGGCTCCATAGAAGATGTTTGTACCCAAGACTGAAACTCTGTGCATTCTACTAAGGCACCTATATCCACAACTAAAATTGAGGATGAGCTGGATTTATGGCTAGCTGTTTTCATAAGGCGTTCACCATTTTCATATCTTTCATAAAGCCTCTCTAACTCAGAGCAAACATCTGCTAACTCAATTTGAGATCTTGAAGCATCATACAACCTGTGAAAATTCCAATCAATGTATTTCATCTTATACCTTGGGTCTAAAATAATTGCAATGACCATGACATTGTTCTTTTTTGCCCAATACTTGTTGAAATTGTCCATAATTGCAATGCCCATCCTTCTCAAATGTTCATTGCTAGAAACACTTGCATCCTTCAATGCAACACTGACAGTAACAATGTGAGGATAAAATATATTTGCAATTGGATATGTTGATGCTGAAAATGTTGTAGTAATCTTTGCCAAAGACTCAAGTATGGGTTGAATAACTTGAAATAGATCCCATTCCTCATAACTAGGCTCCCACTTATAATTTGCATCTGAATCAGCATCAGACACTAATGCTTCTCTATAGGCAATGGTTGTTTTTAACATATTACATGTTGAATTCCATCGTGTTGAAACATCAAGTTTGAGTCCTTCTCCAATTGTCAATGCAAGAGATCTACAAGTTTCTACATACTTGTGCAAACGAAGAGGAGACTTCTTTATATACTTCACAGCTTCTCTAACATTGTTTATCAAAGGTGATATGGTTCCTATCCCGTCATTCACAACCAAATTGATAATATGAGCACAACAACGAACATGAAAATATCTAGCGTTGAAATAAGTTGATTGTCTAGCTAAAAACTTTGCCTGTAAACCCTGAAATACAACATCATTGTTGGAAGCATTATCTAGAGTGATTGAGATTATCTTATCCTCTATCTTCCATGCAGTAACACATTCAAACACAGCTTGTGCTATCACAGATCCAGTGTGAGGGAGGTCTAACTCGATAAAATTCAGCACTCGACATTGCATATTCCAATTTTTATCAATATAGTGTGCAACTAAACACATGTAGGAAAGTGTTTGGTTAGATGTCCACAAATCAATAGTCAAACTTATGTTATCCACTCCTCTAATGATCTTTGCAAGGGTTTCTTTCTCAGACTCAAAAATGCTCATACATTCATTTCTTATGGTCTTTCTGCTAGTAAACTGGTAAGCAAGATTTAAATACTTCATCATAATGTTAAACCATGTATGTTCTATCATCCTAAATGGATATTCATGGACAATTATCATCTTAGCCAACAATTTTCAAACTTCATCATGATTGTACTCCCTAGGAGAGACAACAACAGGAAGACCAGAACCAAATTCACCTGCTTCAGATGGAGCATAATTGAGAAGTGTTTGATGTTGTTTCTTAGCCATCTTGCTCAAGTAGACACCACACTTCTTTATATGTTTTCCAAGATGAGAAGTGCTTGATCCTTGAGTGTAACAATACAATTTCTTGCAGTACAAATACTTTGCCTTCAAGCTAAACCCATCTTTCTCTGTCGTTGATGGTATCTTGATCTTCTCAAAGTTGTTCCATACTTGTGAAGATGATCAAGACCGCTTGACAAGATCAATCCCTTTTTGTTTCTTGGAATTTTGATGATTCAATCCATCATCAGAGATATCGATAGAATCCTCCTCACGTGATAAAGATTCCTCCGACATATCATCATTCATATCAAAAGAGTTTTCTTCTTCATCACTCGATTCATTATCTTTAGACACCTATAAAATACAAAGTAGGTAGATAGTAAATAGTAAACAGTAAATAGTAATGAGAGTATGAACCTAAAGGGATAAAAATTGGCTCAATAGATATCAATATAATCCAACATGTATACCACATTTTATTGTTTCTCCGGTTTCGTAGTGAAAAATTTGAGAAGTTGTTCCATGATCTACTCTTTTTCTGTAAAAGACTACATTCAATCATTCATGGTGAAAAAATTAAGCTGCAAAAAATCACAAATGTACATTCAATCATTCATGGTGCAAGAACTACCTTCTGTAGACTATGTTCGGTACTTTGGTCTTCGGTAGACGGCAGGAGCAGGACTACAGGAGCAGGCGAGCAGCCGAGAATAGCAGGAGTCCATACTCTAGACGTCGGGTGGCCGGGAGGAGGGAGCCCGAGACGATGGCGCGGTGCAGGCGCTGCCGCGTTGGCCGGTGGGCGATGGGGGCACGCGTCGGTGCGTCGTCGCATGCCATGGGAGGCGTGGGGTGTCTAGCAGGGGCGCGGGGCGGTGAGGGCGCAAGGTGGTAGGGTCGTGGGGGCACGGGGCGGCTGCCGGTAGGGCTGCAGGTTCGTGCGTTCAGCAGCCGACGGGAGTGAGGGGTGAGGTCGAACTTGACTGTGTGAGCCGTGAGGGGGACGAGGGGTTGACCGATTGGCTCAAATTGTGAATTGACAAGATCTGAAGTAAAACCCTAATGGATAGATGGGCCATTGGGTCGAAATGCCGAATGGGTTGTGCTGTGGTCCACCGGGTGGCCGAGCCAGCGAGCCGCTCGCGAGCCGGCTCGGCTCGCAACCGAGACCGGACACTCGGCTCGAGTTCAGCTCGGGAAGGCTGTGATCCAAGCCTGGCTCGGATTGGCTCGGCCAAGACCGAGATGGCTTGCGAGCCTCGAGCCAAACTACCATCCCTAATGTACGGTGCTAATAAAATTGTATGCCCTCTAGGGTTGGACATAGAGAAAATATATGCATGTAGGAATGATTGTGTTATGTTTTGTGGAGAGTATGCAAACATTGACAGATGTCCAACATTTAGAACATATCAAATCAAGAATAAAAAAAGATGATGATGAACTGGACGATGGATGCGAGATAAGGAAATTTCTAAGGAAGGTGATATGGTATTTCTCTTTAATCTCTCATCTAAAGGGGATGTTTGAAAATGTTAATGAGTATAAATGACTGAGGTGGCATAAAGAGGGTCGTAACAATGACTCGATGATATAACACCCAACATATTTTGCTTAGTGAAGAACAATTACCGTTACATTTCAATGGTTTGCTAACGATTGCATGAATATTAGATTTTCCATGAGTATGAATGTCATGAACCCCTTTGATAATATGAGTAGTGTGCATAGCACGTGGCCAGTGTGTCATTACTTGGAATGTTAGTCCTCTAACAGGGTTACCCACGGAGGTAGATTGAATTGGTTTGGGGTGGTTTTTGTGTTCATAATCATATGTTAGCTTTGAAAAGCTAAGTGAGAAAACAAAATTTAGACAGGTTTGGGCCTCCCTGAGAGTAATAACCCTAGTCTTTTATGATGGAGTATGCATTGATAAGCCTGATTACATGAATTTCACGCACGTAAGTTGTATGAAGTCTTTGTCCTTTGAGGGAGGTATGTTTGACCGCTTTATATATTACAAGGGTCAAGGTTACTATTTAGGCTTTAACTCCCCCAATTAAGTCCCTTTACAATGAGAAAATCACTAGGGAACATGGGCTAATAACCATGACATTATTTGTTATTTTTATTAGTATTCAAATCTGGTAGTTACGTCTTTGAGTCATTACTAGTGATTAAGTGGGTGGGCCTACTATCGCCTCCACCTCTTGAGTCATTGTACTCGCGATATTCCTCGAGTCCTAAACTCGGGACATCAATGGGGATTCACTTTACATATCGTTGACTACTTCACTGCCGACCATTGGTCCAACCTCTTCTAAGGTCATCTTCAGTGCCTTATCTCCTGACCCCTTGTTCTGTCTAACCGCCCCAAGGTCACTTAGGAGGTACCTCAGAGTCATCCCCTCACATAGTGTTACTGTATATATACAACCTTCCACCTTAGCTTTGTAAGAAGCATAAATATATCATGTTGATGAACTTGATCTCTGACCTAAAAAACCTGGCAATGACAATGATGTGTACCTCAGACCCTTCGTGGATAATCTAAAACCTTTATGGCACGTAGGTGTTAAGGTTTGGGACGAGTACATCTAGGAGTATTTCTAGCTACATGCCATGTTGTTTGTCACAATAAATTACTTGTTGGCTAATCGTAACTTGTTTGGACAAAGAAAAAGGAAAGGTGAATATTGCCCATTGTGCTTAGAGGAAACATCGAGCACATGGTTGAACCATTCTAATAAAATGGTATACATGTGTCATTGATGTTTTCTTCCAATGAAACATATATATAGAAGAATAAAGTTGTAGTTTGAGGGCACCATAGAGAAAGGAGGACCTCCTAGGCATTTTAGCGGCACAGAGGTATATGACTAGGTAAAGTACATAAATTTTGTACTCGCCAAGCAAAAATGTCCTTCCAACAGTTGTGATAGAATGTGGAACAAGAAGTCAATTTTGTGGGAACTTTAATAATGAAAGAACCTAGATATTCATCATTCCATTAATTCAATGCATGTGGAGAAAACATGTATGACAATATCCTCGAAACAATGCTAAATATACCAATAAAAACAAAACATCATGAGAATACTAGAGCGGATCTTGAGGAAATCGGTTTATGACCAGAGCTACATTCATAATAGATAGTGTTGATAGCAAAAAATGGCATCAATGGCTAGGGTTGTCAAAATATCAATTTTGGTAATTTGGACCAAAAATACACATGTCCTAGGTCAGGCCCAAGCCCTATAGGGCCAAAGGACCATTGGGCTATGGGCTCCGAAAGCTTCCAGCCAGCCCACGGCCTTTGGCCAGGAAGATCTCGGAGGCCCACGCCATCGAAGCATCGGCCCGAGGAGTAGGCTTCGACGGGCCTGGCTGAAGGCCCACTTCGGTAGAGATAGAGTTGGGCACGATTCCGGCTAAGTGTTTATCTCTATTCAGCCAAATTATAGCAGATTAGATCAGAGGTTTAGCCCCTATAAATATAGAAGTGAAGCCAGTTCAAAGACCCCCAAACACAAATCAAACACAAAGCCCTAGCTTTGATCGCATTTACTTTATCTTTACTTTCCTGTACTCTTTGTGGGTTTGCCTGGAAGCCCTCCGACGGCCACTTCGGAACAGTGGTAATCCTAGTTACTTCGCTTGTGAAGTATCC
Organism: Zizania palustris; assembly: GCA_019279435.1. Taxonomy (NCBI): domain Eukaryota; kingdom Viridiplantae; phylum Streptophyta; class Magnoliopsida; order Poales; family Poaceae; genus Zizania; species Zizania palustris. The sequence continues at coordinate 85,445,202 of JAAALK010000285.1, forward strand.
ATTAATCTACGTAATAGATTGCTATCGCCTTCTTACTTCGCCTGTGAAGTATCTGCTAATCTGCGTAATAGATTGCTATCTTCGCTACTAGTGCAGCACTTAGTAGAATTCGGTCCTCAAGCCGAATTAGTACTTCGAATCTTATCTATTGCAAGTCACCTACATTCGGAGCTACTTCGTCGGAGGATTCCGGAGCTGAGAGATCGGTTTCGGAGGTTGCCAGAATACCCTTCGGTGAGACTTTTGCTTTGACCGCATGCTTTGCCAACAGACTTCATCACGACAGGCTTCGCCACGCTCGCACTCCACTCCAGACGAAGTCACGCTTGCACGTTGAGCTCGAGTAATTGCTCTGCATCTTATTGTATTGGAGACTTCACGTCGAACCCCACTATTCGGAGGTGTTTATTGCGTCCAGATCCGTTCGGACTTCATCTTTGTCCAGATCAGTCCGAACGCTGAAGGTACCCTTCGGTGGGACACTTCGCATCAGACACCAAAGGTATACTTCGGTGACCCCCTTCGCACCACACTTTGAAGCAGACAGGATCCGGCCGGTTTGCTGATTTATTCTGTTTAGTATATTTCTTTCGGCTAATTGGATTATTTTGTGTGATCTGATTGCCTGGAGACTCCACCCCCCTTACCATGGCTAAGGGTAGTCAGAACATGACGTTGGTGCTGTGTTACGCTTAGGCATGTCCCTAAGTATCCGCACACTTTTGGATCGTCGAACTGACCTAAGTGCGGGGGCACATTTTCATGTCAACACACTTTTTGGTGACTCTGCTAGGGAAAAGTTATGTCAACATGACGGGTACATCTACATCGGCCATCGGTACATCTACAACGACTACTATGTCTACACCACCAATGGACACCATAGGGGGCGCGGATATCGAGAACCGCAACATCTTAACACCTACTCTTAAAGATATTCCCATAGAAGACTGAGCAGAGATCGAGGTGAAGTTGAAGGTGCTCTAGGACATGATGCTTGGAGGCTATGTCAAGACACGCACAGGCTTCATCAAGCGCGATGTCATAGATCCCGACCTTGCTCGGATCTAGGTAACACACGTATCGCCTCGTTTATCTTCTTTAGAGATTGAGCAGAAAATAGCCACATCAGTAGATCAGGCCGTTAGCGCTTCGCTAGCTAACCGTTTAGATTCAGCAGTTAGCTCCCAAGTAGAGGCGACTCTTAGAAGGTTCGGCTTCACTGAGGTCATACCACCAGTCCCTATTGCTAGTATACCTCTGGTAAATCATGTATACAGCAGAACTGACGGTAGCATCGGCAAGATTGTTACGTCTTCGGCCTCAACACCTATGGCCGAGACTAGTTATTATGCTTACGGCCAAACTAGCACTGCGCACCACACACCACCACCACCTACGCTGGTACCAGCCCAGCCCGCGCTGCCCGCGCCACATGCGCAGGCACCCGGGCACGAGCACGTCGTACAGCTAGCGTGTAGGGAAGAGGCCTATGGCCGACATGCCAACATCCCGCCACATGTCACGCCCCCACATGAGAGACGTGCGCAGGCAGCAGGCCAAGATGACCTAGAGGAGCGGATCCGCACACTACTCAGGGAGTGTGCTGGCTTCGTGCCTAAGGGTCGGGTTAGGGTTTACCGTAAGCCATATCCCAACCATCTCGATACAATACCTTACCCCCACAGCTATAGAATCCCTGAATTCACTAAGTTCAACGGCGAGGGTAGCAAAACCACACTAGAGCACGTAAGTCAATTTTTAGCACAGTGTGGAGAAGCTAGCAGGACAGACGCTCTAAAAATTAGACTATTTTCTCTCTCGCTATCTGGCACCACTTTCACTTGGTTTTCGGTGCTCCCGCCGAACTCCATTCATATGTGGGATGATTTAGAACAAAAATTCCATGATTACTTTTACACAGGCGAGACAGAACTTAGGCTTTCACACTTGACATCAGTTAAGCAGAAATCTAACGAGAATGCCTCTTAGTACATCAAGCGTTTTAGGGAAAGGGACTTGGCGGAACTAGCTTTTAATGGGTTGCGTTCCGAGAATAGAGAAAAATTAGACAGCCAGAACTTTTTAGAGGTTAGCTAAGTCCTACAGCAGGCTATGGTCCAAGAAGGTCGAGCCAAAGATAAAAAGTTTATTAAAACATTTAACAAACCTAGGGCTGAAATCCACATCATGGAATGCTCCGACGAGGAGGAATCAGAAAAGAAAGATTCGGCTGACATGTACGCGGCCGAATGGGTTTGGAACGCTAAGAGCAAACCTGTCACTTGTTCTGAATTACGGCCTTCTCCCACAAAGAATCGGCCTAGTGAGGTCAAGTACTCATTCGATATAACTATGTGTGATAAAATATTTGAGTTTCTCTTAAAGAACCAGTCTCAGGTTGCCTAAAGGTCAAGTCATTCCCTCTACCGATGAGCTGAAGAAACATCCATACTGTAAGTGGCATGATTCACATTCACATAATACTAACGACTGCAATGTTTTTCGACAGTAGGTTCAATCGGCCATAGAAGAAGGACGGTTGAAAATAGACCGCAATCCAAAGATGAAGCTGGACAAAGATCCTTTTCCCATCAACGTTGTCGACCTCGACAAGAAGAAGGTATTGATTCGGCTAGAACAAGCCGAGTCGACTAAAGGTAAAGATGTAATTGTTGGAGAGACGCACAAACACACTCATACTAAAGAACCCCGAGGTGGGAGTGTGCAAACAGAACATTAACATCCCTTCGGCTAAGGCTCAAAAGAGGCCCAAGGTAACATACAAGATGTTGTTGAACAAGCATCAAAGAAAAGCCAAGGAAGTAGGTCTCCACGCTAAAAAGCTAGGTCAGCCGAAGGGCCCAAGGCATTTGGAGGGTGGCTTCGGACCACAGTGGTCGAGCCCTCCTCGTGATAGCTTCGAGCCATAGTGGCCCAACACTCCGTACGGTGGCTTCGGACCCCAATGGCCGAACCCCCCGTACAATAACTTCGGACCCTAGTGGTCGAACCCCATGCGGAGTGAATTCGGCCCCCAATGGCCGAACCCCGCACCCCTCTGGACGAACCCTCCAACAATAGGCTTCGGTCCGCACTGGCTGAACGTACCTCCGGCCTGGCAGGACCCCTCACTGATATGGTCCAAAACACCGTCGACTCTATCGAACCCCCCTCTAGGTAACGGGTTCGGCTCACGGTAGGCGGGGCCACTGGAGCCAGCCGATGCCTCCGCCGTACAACTAGGCAGGAACTTCCGTGGGATCCGTACGTATCACAGCCGGAGTACCCTCCACAACTTAACGCTATGCCTTGTTTTCCTTTAGAGTATTATGAATGGCAGGGACAATCAGATGCAGCGGAGGGGGGCATCATCCACAAGCTGTTTGTGGTACGTCTGAATCGGCCCATGCAGAACGAAGTCGAAGAATACAGGCACGAGGAGACTGAGGACATGGAGTTCGAAGCTATCACAGTCAGAATAGGGTCTCAGGAAGTCCCAATCCCAAAGGCCCTATCGCCAAAATCTGACGGAGGTTAGCCCCTTGCCCCTTATCAATCACATGTTACGGTTAGATAGAGGAGATTTGGAAACTTGGCTACCTAGGGTTCAAGGTACCTCTATTTCGATGTTGATGAGTTAATGGAATAAAATGCATTATGGTTGATAAGAATGGATTTACTAGTGTCAATCTTACTCAGGTCAGCTATAAAGAAAAAACCTTTTGTGCTCTCTAAACAAGTTGCTCAAGTATTTTATGTGTCTCATACAAAAAATAAGAAGCTTCATGTTGTGATAGCTAGAAAACAATGGATTGTGGGTGTTGAAAATGTTATTGATAAGGAAGAGTACAATTAATTTGATAACTCTTTTGCCACCTCAATTATAACACGATTTAAACCAGACAAAAAGACTTCGTACCTGTGCATCGACCATTCTGAAGGATTGTACATTAAGAAAGTAAGAAAACAAAAGGTGTAAAGGTTAAATTGTATATATATATAAGTTTTTATTATGATGATCACTATTCATTGTAATTTCGTATATGTTTGTCTTTTAAGTGTAAGATGTACTTATACTGAGTTATATAATATATATGGAATGGATGTTGAAATAATGATATTTGGGTTATTTGTATAAGTCATACTGATTTGAGTGTTATATATGTGCAATAGAATTTTGTTGCAAGCATATTTGTGACAATAACTTGAAATATAGACAAGTGTTTTTTCAAATTTTTAGTGATGGGCGGCACACAATGCTTGTCATTGTTGCTAAATCATTAGTGACAAGCAATAAGTATTGCCCATCACTATTGGTCATTAATGATAGACGGTATTGAGGTCCTCCTCCTTCTAAGGTCCTCCTCTGACATGGCTAGGGTTTGTAAGTTGGTGAATATGTTGATAATTTGTGAATACGTTGCTTTGTGGATAATTTATGGTAATGTTGTTTTGTGGATAATTTGTGAATATGTTGCTTTGTGGCTAATTTGTAAATATTTTCTCAATGAAGATGATGCTATTAGTATGAGAATGTGTGTGATAATTAGGTTTATTTTTTTATTTTCACAAGTTTGTTCATGCAATGATCTCTCATTATATGCTAATATTATTGTTCATATATTTAGTTCATGCAATGTTCTTTCATTATGTGCCTTTTATTACGTGTTTACTATTATTGCTTAGTACCATTTCTTAATGAATTAGTTGTCACACACACATGTGAATTAAGTTGTAGCCTAGTAGCGAGGAGGCTATTAAATTAGCAGTCTGGAATCTAAGAGCAATCATGTTTAACATACAGTAAGTTATGTCTATGTTGTCACAAAGAAATTGTCAGTTTATAAAATCATGTTCAATGTTACATTCCTATGGTTATTAAATTTCATGTTATATGTATCTCTATTCTGTTCATTATAACATTGTACTCATTACATTATTTTTATTTTACTTTTTAAATTAATGTTATGTGTTACATTCATATTTCATTGTATTTAGAGTATTCATAATATTTCATTTTTTTCAATAGTCTCTTGCTTCTTACCTTATTCTAAAAAAAATTTGAAAAATGAGTTAGAGTCACATAACTGATTACACCGTCTACCGTTTGGGAGTGTTGGATTATAAATATGATCAGAAAACTAGTCATTTTATATGAAGACGCTTCCAAATTGTCCACGTACTTTGAACAGTCGAGAGATGTGTGGCCCGCGCAGCTAGACCACATGGTCTCATATGGTTCTAGAGAGAGTTTCCATGGTGTCTTCTTGTTGTACTCCAGATACACAACCCTCTTGACTCCAAGTCGATATGTGCATTTCGAGAACAGCAAGTAGATGCTATCGAAATTCTCTCTAGAACCATACAGGACCACAAGGTCTAGCTACGCAGGCTGCACATCCTCGGATGATGGGATTTAGGACATATAATTGCCTATTAGTGCCCAAAGTATAGCATCATACGATCGCACATTTTTTATAATGAAACATTAAAGTATAGCTTCTTGTTGGGGGAATAAGTTTCCCTTGAACAGGGGCCAAATGACGTCAACCTTCGGCCTGAAGCCCAACACTATCGAAGCTTGTTCCTTTCTGAAGAAGTTGTTTCCAAGCCCCAAGGTTCACTTCGTAGCCCTCTGGAGCGAGGCCTCCGAACCCCTTCAGAGCCCTCCGGAGCGAGGCCTCTGAACCCCTTCAGAGCTCTCCAGAGCGAAGCCCACAAGATCCCTTAAAGTTTGCCAGAAGCTAAGTCTCAGGATAACTTCAAAGTTAGCCTCTGGCCCTTGTTCGGGGTTAGCCTTCGAGCCTTGTTCGGAGTTAACCTTCGAGCTCCCTTCGGAGCTCCTCAGAGCTAAGTCTCCAAGAACCCAGTTCGGAGCCCCAGTTCGGATCCCGGTTCGGAGTATACTTTGAAGCCCACTTCGGAGTGTACTTCGAAGCCTCCTTTGCAGCCTCTGCCTGAAGAGCTCCGGCCCCTACTCCAAACCCAGAAAATATCTGCACCCTGCTACAGTGTAGGAGTCATACCAGGGGCCCCTCTGCCCCTAGTATGTCATTTAGCTGGTCAAGATGTGACGTTGTCTGACACGTCTGCAAAGCTGTAATGCACTTTGTACAGTAGCTAGCTCCTTTTCCCCTTTTTGCCCCTATGAGCCTAGGACTTGTAGAGGATATTTTGGTCTTTTCCTTTGGCTTGCGTGCCTATAAAAGTAGGGCCAAGCCCTTGTAACAGGATAGCTTCTCCAGGGGCCATGAGGACCCCGAGATTCATTAGACTCCATCAAGGCATACTATGCCAAATCCACCACAAACTAGACGTAGGGCTATTATCCCCTAGGGGAGGTCCGAACCTAGTATAAATCTTTTCTCCCTCTGAGAGAACCCTTTGAGGTTCATTTTACACACCATATACACACATACAAAACATGTGATGTAGCTAACACAATTGCTACAACAGTTGGTGTCGTCCGTGGGACCTTAGTCCTAAAAGATAAGTTCTCTGCCACTGTCTGCAATTCGAAGTGTGCTTGAGGGCGGAGCTTTGAAGTTTTCTAGCTTCGCGCACCCTCCGGCAAGGGGCTTCGGGTGCAGTTCAAAGGCCTTCTTCGCCTTCCTCCATCCTTCGCGTTTCGGAGCTCACCCTCCGGCAAGGGGCTCCGCTTCATATGTTGAAGGTCGTCAAAGCCCCAGGGGCTACGAGGTATGTACACTACCGAAGCATCTCTTCGATGTACCAATCTGCAATTACATTAATATAAAAGCGAAGCCCTGCTTCGCCTTTAAAGAAAATTTTTGCTCCATCTTGTTAAAAGTCAAAGCCTCGCTTCGTGTTTTAAAACCGAAGCTATGCTTCGCGTTTTGAAATCGAAGCCTTGTTTCCTTTTAAAAAATTCGAAGCCTTGCTTCATCTTATCAAAAACCCGAAGCCTTGCTTCGCCTTGTTTAAAATTCGAAGTCTTGCTTCGCTTTACAAAATACGGAGTGTCCCTCCAAAGTCTACACAGTGCCTCCGGGCCCGTAGCAGTGGGCTTTGAGACTTCCAAGCGACGGCTTGGCAAGTCCAGGATTCTAGGCCCCGGCCTGATGCATCCCAGTGTCGTAGGTGACCTAGAGTCGAAGGTGGCTCAGAGTCGAAGGTGGCTCAACTTATCACAGGTTCGGTGAATCCACACCAAATATTCTTTTCACTACAGGACCAAGCTCAAGAAGCCTTGCTTCGCTATCTGAACACGCACTGAGGCCTCGCTTCGTGTGACGTGATCTAATCTAAGAATTAAAGCATCTCGAAGTCATGCTTCGCTTAAAATCTAAGTGTGTTTCGAAGCCTTGCTCACGCACAACATCCAAATCCAAGCATGTCGAAGCATGCTTCGCTTAATTTGGCTACGCTGAAGCCTTGCTTCGCTCCAAATTAACACGTTCGAAGCCCAAAAGAGGCCTTCGCTCGATGTGTTATAAGCATCCGAAGCCGTCAAAAAGGTGCACCCCTTCGCATTTTTAATTGCCCGCACCAGCAACGACTAAGTCCCTAGCTGCCACGAGCAAGAGGGGAAGCATGTATGCGAAGTGTGCGAATATAATGCGCAGTACGAGCGTGACAAGCTAAAACGTTCGAAGTCATCAAACTATGTGAAGCATGCAAACAAAGTATGCAAATACAACAAATATCATTCATTGAATGATAATTGAGAAGTGTGTTACAAATATACTTCGAAAACAAAATTATGAGTAGTCTGTATCTAAGCCTAAGAAAAAGCAAGTTTGAGGCCCCAACCCTCGCTTGCCTTTCTTTCGGCCAGGGCCCCCTCAGCTGGACGAAGCCTCGTCGGAGCCTGCTCTCCCACGTCCGGTTCGTCCAAGGCCCGAAGCCCGCAGACTTCGTCTTCCACTTTGCAGGTCGCTCCAAGTCTACGAGGCAGGTGGTGCCGTGTCAAAGGTGGATAAATCTAAGGCTTCATCACCTGCCAAGGCCGTTCACGAAGGTTGTACCCCCTCGCTACGTGAGTTTACTGTGAAGCAGCTTAAGTCTGCCAAAGATGAAGAACTCCAAAGGGACTCCATCTTCACAATACCCAGCAGATCCTGGACTACTTCGGGGATGGCTTCGCCGTTAGGCCACCTCGGAAGTTTAAACCGAGGGGGGCCTTCGGACCTAGCTACCTCGAGGACCGCCCATAACTGGCGGAGTTCTTCAGAGTCCTCAAGTACTTCGAAGTCAACATTCAAAGACTGAGCCTGGGCAGGTATAAAGCACCCCCGCATTCATATTAATAAATTGATAAGTTTTTACAAGCCTACAGTTAAGAATTACAAGGAGCCTAAGGAGATCTACACCTTTGGAGGCGGAGGTGCCGACGTCGAAGGCTGAGCTAGCGAGGCATGCGCCCTGGCTCGGCGAAGGCGGATGGCCTTATGAAGTTCAAGGACTTCCTCGCAGCCTTGGGCCTTCCAAGGCTCCTGAAGTCGCCTCTAGGCTCCACGGACGCCAGCCGGAGGCGTCACCAAGTGTTGGCCTCCGAAGGCCACAGGGGTCACCGAGGTTGCTGCTTCGAGGTGGTTGCACCCCGCGTCGTGAAGCATTTGCAACACCCCTTGACCCGCCACTCGGCCGGCCATCAAGGCGAAGCCCTTCAAGGATTGCTCCACCGTCGCAGCCACTACCTTCAAGAATGTGGCGTGGTCCCCAATTGGGTCCTGGCTGCCGAAGTCTGGAGCCCGACACTCGGTCCCTATTTGTTCTAGGACCTCGGTTGGGCTCAGAGTAGCTTCGTCGATGTTCCCAATGACAAAGTTTTCAAGGCAGTGAGCTCTTTGGTGAAGCTCAGAGTTCTCCCTCGCCAGCTGGGCTTCGGCGTCCTTCGCAGCTTGAAGCTCCGCTCGGAGCCTGTCAGTCTCCGAGGCCAAGGCTTCCTTAGCCTTGTCAGCCTCGGCCCTCGCCGCCTCGGCTAAAGCCTTGGCCCGCCTTCGCTTCTCGGCTTCCACCGAGACTTCACGTCGGAGGGCCTCTTTCTCCTCCGCCAAGCGCATCATTCGCCTGTCCGCAGAAGTTGAGGCTGCTGCGTTCAGTGCGAAGGCCTGGAAGAATTCAAGAAAATCATAAGCGTTGATTGAAGACCAAAGTATTACTCGAAGGCTGCGTAGGACTTCGCTCACCTGGATGAGGGCTTCGTTTGCGTTGATGAAGAGGTCCATGGGGTTCGAATGGTTGAGTTGAGCCACCAAGCCTCCTACCTCCACAGTTGTGCAGCCCTCCCGGAAGGCTTGGATGGTCGTCTCCATCACGGCCCCTTCGGCAGCAAAGGCCAGACAATTTCCTCCGCCACAACTGCCTGCACAGGCTTCGGCAGTGCTGGGCTTCGATCCACTACCTCAACGTCCTCGTCGCCTCGGGGGTCCCCTTCGTCACGACTGTTGCCTCCGTCTTCTTCAGACTAGGAGCTATCGGACTCCGAGTTGTTGCTGCTACTGTCGCTGTTGCTGCTGCTGGAGGCCTCCGCTGGCTTTGGCGCAGTGGGCCTCGCACCGGCATCATCTTCTGCAAAAAAGTTCAAGTCAAAATCCACATATAAAAGAGAAGTATGTTTGAAGTGTTTACCTTCATTAGAGATTTCTTCGAAGGTAGAGGGGTCAATGTGTGCCCCCCAATCCCTTCGCTGCGAAGCTGGCACGTCGACCTCCGCGCCAGAAGCCGTCGCCATCGAGGTCTTCGCTACCACCTTGGTAGCCGTTGTCGGAGCACTTGTTGGCTCCGCTTCTGTTTGAGGGTCTGCGACCGTTGCCTCCTTCGGAGTAGAGGCTTCGGTCGTGGGGACCTCCGGCCGAGCCCTCAAAGTTTCAGGCTCGTCGTCATCCCCCCTTTTCCTCTTGGAGCCAGTTGTCGAAGCTGCAAGGTGGGAGAATTCTGGCAGAGCCTGGACCTCCTCGAAGCCGAGCAGGGTCCACACCTTGTTCCAATGCTCCCAAGTCCCCACCAAAGCAAGCCGTTGGGCTTGCTCCTCAGGTGTTGGGGCCCCGACAACACGCTCCGCCGCCGCGATGGCCTCCTCCGGAGTCCTCACTTCAAGAGTGGCTTCATAAAGATCCAAGTCAGAGTAAAGTTTTTGGCGAAGTATGAAAGTGGAAAAGCTTCGAAGTCTGACCGAGGCGTTCAAGTGCCACTTCGTTTAGGCCCCCTCGGCCCGAAGGTTGGAAGAGCCCCTCCAGCCAAGAGCGCGCAAAGGGGCTGAGCCGGAGGGTGATGAACTCCTTCGCGAGGTCCCTCGTGCTCATCTTCGTGGCCACCCTCCGAAGGAGCGAGATCCTCGAGTGAAGGGTGTCGGAGCTGGTCTTCACCACGCCTTCATGCCGATAAGAGATAAGTGCATTGGTACTCCGAAGGGGAGAGTTCGCGCCGACGAAGGCGTAGAACCACTCTTGATCCCACTTTGAGTACTATTTGCTGTTGGCGGCCCTCGCGGGAAGGCATCTTGGTACTCCTTCCGAAGCTGGAAATTGGCGCTTCCGAAGGCCAAAGCCCTTTTGATGCAGTCTGCACCTTCCCTTGGCTTCGGTTGGCAGTTAGCATCATGAAGGGCGACGAAGACGTCTGTGCGGCCCTCGCAACCTTCGGCCCTCATGGCCCATTAAAAAACAGCAAGCCTCGCCACAGCGTTGGGCGAAAGTTGAGGAAGCTCGAGGTTGTAAGCCTTCAGAACTTCGCTCAACATCCCCACCACCGGCAGTCCGAGACCGGCTTCGAAGAAGGCTTCGAACAGCACCACTTCGTCAGCGCGAGGCCTCGGTATAGCCTCCGACTTCTCTGGCACTCTAAGTTGAATCTTCGAAGCAATCTTCCCCTCGCAGGCTCTCCGGACGGACTCCTCTGTGGAGATCGAGGCCCTCATCTCCAGTGTCTACTCAAACTTGTCGGATGGCGACCGAAGATCCTTCGGCCCCAACCACCTCGGTGCAGGCTTCGCTGCCGCAGCTGCCGCTGCCTGCGCTTGGGCGGAGCTCGAGCTCGAGCCCAAGACCAAAACCCTCGAAGCAGCCTTCTTTGGCATTTCTGTGGAGCTTCGGAGCGAAGTATGCTAAAACTTGCGAACGGCTCTAAAGCTTGTGAAGGGTGCTTCGCGTGAGGCTGAGGAGAAGAGAGTGAAGGATGCAAGGCACTGAGAAGAAAGCAAATGAGAAGTGTGCTGAAGCCATGTGCGGTAAACCCCTATTTATAGGTGGTAAAAATCCTGACGATTCGTGGGCCGAAGACACTGACAGGTGGGCCTCCAGCGAAGGCGAAGTGGCCCAGCGCACTATAACGGTCAATTTTATAGCCGTTGCGGGGTCAGTTGATCCCCCCGAGGTCATTCTGATAGCTAACGCAGACAGTTATTACCTGCGCTTTTCGAAGCTGCCTTCGTTCCAAGCTCCGAAGGCCTATTTTCCCTGAAGTTGTAATTTTCTGTCATTTGTCCCAAGGGCGCATGCACCCCTTCGTCCCGAAGGCCTACAAGCGAGGGGCTACTGTTGGGGGAATAAGTTTCCCTTGAACAGGGGCCAAATGACGTTAGCCTCTGACAGCCTTTGGCCCGAAGCCCAACACTGTCGAAGTCTGTTCCTTTCTAAAGAAGTTGTTTCCAAGTCCCAAGGTTCACTTCGTAGCCCTCTGGAGCGAGGCCTCCGAACCCCTTCGGAGCCCTCCAGAGCGAAGCCCACAAGATCCCTTAAAGTTTGCCAGAAGCTAAGTCTCAGGCTAACTTCGAAGTTAGCCTTCGGGCCTTGTTCGGGGTTAGCCTTCTAGCCTTGTTCGGAGTTAACCTTCGGAGCTCCTCAAAGCTAAGTCTCCAAGTACCCAGTTCGGAGCCCTAGTTCGGAGCCCCAGTTCGGAGCCCGGTTCAGAGTATACTTCGAAGCCCACTTCGGAGTGTACTTCGAAGCCTCCTTTGCAGCCTCCGCCTGAAGAGCTTCGGCCCCTACTCCGAACCCAGAAAATATCTGCACCCTGCTACAGTGTAGGAGTCATACCAGGGGCCCCTCTGCCCCTAGTATGTCGTTTAGCTGGTCAAGATGTGATGTTGTCTGACACGTCTGCAAAGCTGTAAAGCACTTTGTATAGTAGCTAGCTCCTTTCCCCTTTTTGCCCCTATGAGCCTAGGACTTGTAGAGGGTATTTTGGTCTTTTCCTTTGGCTTGCGTGCCTATAAAAGCAGGGCCAAGCCCTTGTAACAGGATAGCTTCTCCAGGGGCCATGAGGACCCCGAGATTCATTAGACTCCATCAAGGCATACTATGCCAAATCCACCACAAACTAGACGTAGGGCTATTATCCCCTAGGGGAGGTCTGAACCAGTATAAATCTTTTCTCCCTCTGAGAGAACCCTTTGAGGTTCATTTTACACACCATATACACACATACAAAACCTGTGTTGTAGCTAACACAATTGCTACAACACTTCTCTTAATGTTTAGATGTATACCCATTCCTCTATTGGGTCTCCTAGCTCCACCGAAAATGTTGAGCTAGCAATCAATAAGCCAAGTATGCAAGTAAAGTGGTTTACAGATAAGCTAACCATCAAGGCAGTCAACAGTGATGGCCTACCAATTGATAAAGTGGTCTTGCAATGGTTGAGGAAGCTTGCAGGACTTATTGCATGGGAGAGGGTCCCATTAACCTTGAGGAAGTTTGGCAATCCCAGTTGAGAGCAGAAGATTGCACTCTTCAATAATGGGATCAACAACTTCCTCAAGTTTCTCAAGAAAACAAAGGCGACACCTTTAAGGACTGTGATAAAGATTATATCCAAGCTATGGAGGTCTCATAAAAACAACATTGTCTCAAACTTTGTTTCCAAAGGTCTCATGCCCTTCAAAAAGTACATGACCTGAAAAAGGAGGACTAGGACCAATGTGTCAACATGAAGAGCTTATCCGAGTTCAAGACAGAAAGCTCTACCAATAAAGAGTTCTAAACTAGGAATAAGCTACCTAATAACTTTGGCACAATTGGTTATGTAGGGAATAAAAATAAGTGGTTGGTTGAAGATACCAAGATACCTAGTGAGGGCAAAGAAAATCCATGACAACAATTTCTTGACATAGCACAATCGTTTCTAAGAGCTTGGGGGAGACTAACAAAGAGCAGTGAAATCATGTGGACCTTGAGTGAAGTGACGTCAGTGGCTTAGAAGGTCAGAGATCTGGTCGTGCAGGTGTTAGAAGGATTCTTCACTACCATGCGGGAGCAGGATGAGCTAACAAGTGCTCTTCATGACCTAGAGCACCTTGGTCATGTGCGGGGCATTTCTAGCTCTCAAGACTAGAAGCATAGTTTATCGGACAATGCTGACATACACAAGAAGTGAACAGGATCTACGGAATCGATGTGGAAGCACTCTCGATGAAAATCAAGAAAGTTATAAATGTAGATATCGCGAGGAGTTTAGCTCTATAGGGTATCATCATTCTAGATCAAGATACATTAGATATCCCTTCTTGTGTGAGAAGATCAGTTGTGCATCAAGAGAGGTCGAGTAGAAATGACCACAAGTGACGTCACAATATTGTAGCGGTTTGGAAGACATGATTGACCAACTAACTAAACCAACCTTATGCAAGCTTATCTTAAAGCATGGGGGTTATAAGATTAAGGTGCCAAGGGATGTGGTCTTTCCATATCAGCATGAGCTACATAACATGCCAATAAGGAAGGGATGTGCAATTTGTCTATCGATTTTGTGCACCCCAACATGGAAGACATCACATTACACGTTCCTTCGAATTATGAAATCATTACTCTATGTGATACACATCTAACAAGGGTACAATGGAATTGGATGGATCTTTCCATCGATGTAGAGACTTGTGCAAGCCAGGCTTGTTCTCAACCTCCTCCTTCTTAACCTCTTGCTACACCTACTATTCATCCTCATGTGCCTATCGAGCAAGTTAAAAGTGTCAATGTTGTACCACCACCCAAGAAGCCAACAATCACAAAGACCCAAAAAGAACACACCAACAGAAAGTCAAAAAATATTGTGAAGCCTAATGTGGTGTCCACCTAGACTCAGGCAAACCCTAACTACCAAACTGGCAAGGCTCTGCTCCCTTAAGATCAACAAAGGAAGGTTGGGCAAGCCGTAATGGACCTCCATATATTCTACCTAAATGGTTGCAACAACAATAGATTTTCAGTTATTGTAGCATACGAGCAACAAAATTTCTAGACCATCAATAACTATTTTTGCTTTCCTTCGAGGACATATATGATATTTTAAATATGGATGCTCTCGATATCATCTTGTTGCGGTGCTAGATATTTTAAGTCACCTAACCTAGTATTTCAATTGAAGTAGACACGTAATTATGTGGTATTAATTACTCTTTTATATCTATAGGCTAATGTGGCAAGAATGCAATAAGCGACCATTAAAATTTCTTGACCCATAGATGTTCGCAATGGCAATCATCGAGAATGGTAGGGAGTCATGCATCGACTATATAAATAGTGTACTCTCCAATTGCACCACAGGAGAATAACTTTTAATGGGCATACACCACTTGAATGGACATTATGAACTACTACTCTTCGCTCCCAAGTGGAATATTATATGGTATATTGACTAGGCAAGACTGTTAGGACTAAATGGTGACCACACAAAGACTACTTCGTAATCAGAAGTATAATTGACGAGTAAGGTTTTCTTCATTTTATTATTACAAGTTCAACCTTTAACATGTTCTCACTTAACTCAATTTTGTTGTACTTCGTTATAGAGCTTTTGGTGTTAGTATTAGGACATAAAATGCAACGGAACACCTACAGTTGGTGCATAAAACCACAATGCTAGTAAGTCTCTAAATGTTTGCCTTTTCAAAATTAAATGTATCGTACAAACTAATCGTGTATTTACACAACAATGCTACACTCAACCTCCTAGAAACCAATACGGGTTTTATGACGCACACCATATATATGATGTTGGCCCTAAATATAGTGGATCTTAAATAACCCGATGTAAAATATTATCATGTACTTTATTTCTGTTTTGAATGTACGTTTCACTTATGTAAACATCGATTAATATAAGAAAACTCAATTTGAAGGAATCCAACATACCTAAGGGTGGTATTGACGAGACTAACTTGCAGATCATCTGTTCACAACTAGCATCATTCCTTGTGGACCATGTCTTCAAACTAGGAGGCACTTTCTATTACAAAGGCTTGTATTAATATTTGTCGGTTGTGAACTTTGTGATGTAATATGACTTGTAACATATTTGATGAAATCTATGATGTTTGCAATACAATTTGATATGTATGCTTTGTTTATGAAATACAATTTGTGATGAATTGTATGGTTTGCAATATACAATGTTGGCTATCAAACCCTAGTTTTGATTCAGGATGCAACCTAAAAATTTATTTTTTACAATATGACCATAACATTAGTGATGGATATAAATAAATACCTATCATTAAAGATTTCCAATAGCGACGGGTATCAATTACTTCACGTTACTAAAGGGTTCCTCCAGGTCTACCCGCATCCGGCATGACCCCATGTAGTGACAAGTAGCCACGAAGATCCATCTCTAAAGGTTCCTAATAGTGATGGTGATGGGTGTCAGATATTTTCCATCATTATAGTTTAATCTTTAGTGACAGGTCATCATATTCACCCTTTGCTAAA
Source organism: Zizania palustris (assembly GCA_019279435.1). NCBI lineage: Eukaryota > Viridiplantae > Streptophyta > Magnoliopsida > Poales > Poaceae > Zizania > Zizania palustris. The sequence goes on from JAAALK010000285.1 coordinate 85,460,874, forward strand.
AGAGGTCATGTCAGACACGATATGAATCTAGAAGAACCCTTTAGTGACATGTGTTTACTTATTACTAATGACTTGATTTTACTGACCTGATAAAAGCGACGGGATACATCTGTCACTAATATATATTATTACCCGTTACTAATATATATTATTACCCATCACTAAAGTATTAGGCTTCCACTTCTCGTAAAGTGATACAATAATTGAAGCTTTCCCACTGGAAAAAGCCATGGAGAAAGCGAGAGAAGTAAAGAATGGCGAGATGAATATATATGCAGGCCAGTGTTATATAATATGGTCCAGATAGAACATACGGATCAAGCATGAAGCTACTGCATGCACAAGTCGTATATATCTCTCTTCGTGCAAAAGCTACCTCCTAGAAGAACAGGATTCCGAATAAGACTAAAGTTACACTGATCATTCAGATCCACTAGACATGATCGATCACAATGCATGATGAACAAACATACAACAGTACATCTTTTTTTCCTGATCAGTCAGTGAGAAAAGTAGTAAAGAAAGACGAAATGGAAGGTGAACATGGGCTACAATCCTACAGGTTTCAGATATTTGCATTGGCACTGTTGTATTACTGTGTTTAGTGAGTAGTGATGTATGCAGGAATATGCTTCTCTGGAGATGGCAAGCATTAGTGTGATGTGTATACACACACATGTTACTGGCTCAGGAGAGATCCCAGATTTTTTTATAGACAACAAAAGTGATGAATTTCGTTCTCTGCACTAATTAAAGATGTACAAAGAAAATTATATTTACAAAATTTGCATGAATTTCATCACTCTGTATATTCGTGGCTTGAGGACTGAGGAGTACCGGTGCTGAGTGCCAAAAAAACAGCAGTAGAAAGTAGTGTGTTATGGTGAATGTAAAGCATATATTACTTAAGGCAAGGTATAAATAACAAGTCGGCTCGGTTTGTTTAGCTCGGTTCGTTATAGTTCATTATGTTAACGAGCTAGTTTAGTTCGGCTTGTTAATATAACGAGCAGAAAGCTTAGCTCGGTTCGGTCTAGCTTACGAGAGTCGTTTAGCTCGCGAGCCAACTATTTAAAAGATAATTAAATAATAAATATTCAAATAATTACAAATCAAATATCAAAATATGAAATAAATAGAATACATAAGGTTTCAAAAATTAATCATCCATAGTTCCATCATTATTTTTATGATTTCATCAAATTCATCACACATGTTATTTATTTTATACTTTTGTAAGATAAATTCTATATACTTTTATATGATAAATTATATAGGCCATAATAATAAATTTATAATAGCAAGTTAGCAAGTAATAACTAGATACTAACAAATAAATCATAAAATAATGAGTCTCACTCTAAGATGGTATTTTATTATTGCTTTAGTGGGTTGGCTTGACTACTTGTGCTGAGTTCGTTAAGATCGCGAGCAGCTCGCGGAGCCAGCTCAAACTCGCTCATTATACTAACGAGCTAAAACGCCAGCTCAACTCGTTAGGAAAATAGAACGAGCCGAGTCGAGCAAGTTAACGAGCTACGAGTTTTTTTGTCCATCCTACTATTGATAGCAAAAAATTGCATTAAATGGTCAAGATTATCAAAATATCAATTTTAGTAATTTAGGCCAAAAAATACACATGTCCTGGATCGGGCCGAAGCCCTGTAGGGCCGAAGGCCCATTGAGCTTTGGGCTTTGGAAACCTTCCAGCGGGCCTGCTACCTTCGGCCCGAAGGCCTTCGGAGGTCTGCCTCATCGAAGCTTCGGCCTGAGGAGCAGGCTTCGGTAGGCCCTGCCGAAGGCCCACTTCGGGCTGATTTATAGAGATAGAGTTTGAGTCTGATTCTGGCTAATTTTATCCCTAAGTTTGATTAGGCTGAATCCTACTAGATTAATCTTAGAGATCAGAAGACTAGCCCCTATAAATATAGGGGTGAGGCCGGTTCATTAAGCCCCCCAACACAAATCAATCACAAAGCCCTAGCTTTGAACCGTACCTTTATTTTTATTTACCTTTCTACAACCTTCGTGGGTTTTCTTGGAAGCCCTCCGCCGACAACGCCAAAACCATGGTAAGCCTTGCTACTTTGCTCATGAAGTACCCATTAATCTATGTAACAGATTGCTATCGTCTTGTTACTTCGCTTGTGAAGTATCCGTTAATCTACGTAACAGATTACTACCTTCATTTCCCTACTGCAACACTTAGCAGATTCGGTCCCTAGGCCGAATTGGCACTTGATCTTTGTTCTGTTGCAGATTTTTACGCTCGGAGCCCCTTCGCCGGAGGTCTTCGGAGCCAGGAGACTAGTTTCAGAGGCTGCCAGAACACCCTTCGGCGGGAATACTGCTTCGACTACCCATGCCGGACCGTCACGTTGTTGTCAGTTTGACCAAGTCCCGCATGCCAATACGTTCTACAGCAGGCTTTGTCGCCACAGGCTTCGCCACGTTCGTACCCCGCGCCAGACGAAGTCGCCAGTGCGTTGCGTTTGAGATGTTTTGTCGTGTTAGAGACTTCGCACCGAACTCCGCTGTTCGGAGGTGATTTCGCGTTAAGATCTGTTCGGAGCCTGCCTTCGGCCATATTAATCCGAACGCCGAAGACTACCCTTCGGTGAGACCCTTCGCATCAGACGCCGAAGGTACCCTTCGGCGATACCCTTCTCACAGTACTCTTTGAATCAGTCAGGCTCTGGTTAGCTTGCTGGTTTATTTTATTTAATATATTTCTTTTCGGCTAATTGGATTATTTATGTGTGGTCTGATTACCTGGCGACTCCACTCCTTTGCCACTATTAAGGGTGGTCGGAACACGACGTCGGTGTTGTGTTACGCTTAGACTTGTCCCTAAATATCCGCACACTTTTGGATCGTCAAACTGACTTAAGTGCGGGGGCACGTTTTCGTGTCAACACCTACTTAAGGCCATTGGATAGCCGGATGGTCATAAATATAGGATAATTTTTATGGTGCACCTAAATAAATATAAATCGTCTATCCTAATAGATTAAACGGTCGAAATTTAAAAATACAACATATATTACCTCTCTCAAGAGGTAATACCCACTCATTATTATTATTATTATTATTATTATTATTATTATTATTATTATATTTTGAAAACTAATTATTAATAGTTATTAATTAGTTTTTATTTTAAAAGAAATTCGGTATTCAGATTTTGTTCCTACAGATTTAAAGAAAGATGTCAATAAAAAGGAAAGTTATATGAAGCATGTAGTCTGCAATAGCCTGCTAATATATTATTTGATTTTTATTTAAAAAACAATATAGCAGATTTATTAAGATAACTTTTACCTCCGTAAAGATTAATTAGTTCATGATTTGAGAATATGATGCTATAATAAAAATGTGCTAATGATAGATTAATTAGGCTTAATAAATTTGTCTCACGAATTAGCCTTCGTTATATACTTAGTCTATGTTCTCAGACATCCGATGTGATGGGACTAATCTTTCGATTAAAGGATCTAAACGCTGCCTAAAGACTAGTGCTTGTCACTGTGTAGAACAAGATTTGACAACCAAAATCTTCTCTGCAAAAAGTGTTGCAGACTTGCTTTCAGATGCAAGTCATAAAACCCCATGTCACATATGTGTCTCATTGTGGTGTGTGGAAGTTCTCTAGCAAAAGAGGCTAATGATGCTGATAAAATAATGGGAAGAAAAGGATCGGAAAAATAAAAGTAGCATGAATTTGGAATGGACGGACTGTGGGTTAGATAGGCAGGGTCGCAGGGAAACGCCTACCTGGTTGAGCAACCAAAAAGAAACAAAGGGGGAAAGTAGAAACTTTGTATGGGTTGTGATCACACACACTTTTTAGATGCTTCTCTGAAAACGAACTCCCGTTGCTGTTCTTCTCTGAATTTTATCAGCTTTTCAGAGATCAGAAACTATACAAGTTAGTAAGAACAGACCACGCGATCAGTAGATCACTGATCACTACACAAGACTCTAATATACATATCTTTCTACTGAATCTAAGAAATTATTTTAAGGCTATATTAGCCTCGATGCAATCTGATGCAGTGATGCGGAACTAGCGTTCAGCTAAAACATTTCTTTGTGCGCGTACATCTGACGCTTGCTCATCTTTTCAGAAAATCTTTCACGTACAATCCAAAAAGAATGAGCTTTTATGCCAATCGGAAAGCTACAACGTGCAGGAGAGCGAAGGGAGAGGGGGCCCAATTCACCTCCCTATACCTGTCACGCTCTGCACTTCTGAAACATGGCGCCCTCTCTCAATCAACTCATGTCACTCACTCACTCACTCACTTCATGTGGTCCTCTTGCAATCTTGGACTAATTGTTTACTTGTAGCCAAGGGTAGCAGTACTAGCTGGCTAGAAATTAACAGAGAAAAAAAGCTATGACAATTTTTGTATCAGTGATCAGATTGGCGCCAATAATTAATTAGCACGTCTCAGTCAACCCCTAAAGTTATGCACACAATTAAGTATGTGTAATGGGCAAGCACTAACCTCACATAAGCTGCTTTCATGCATGGCGCGTTTGTTTGCCATGGCTAAGCTGCGCCGATCGATGGCAGCGACGGCGAGACGGAGAGTGTCAGAGGGATAAAGTCTTCTGTCTATCGCGAGTGCTTGTCTTTAACTTGCTACTTTTCTATTGCCACAATCAACAGGTCCCTGTCAGTGTCATGTCTTCCTCTCTATCGCTTTGCTTTCTTCAGGTCAAGGCAATGCAAATGCAAATGCAAACGCCAAACGCCGCGGTGCTTTCCTGAGCTAGCTGGACAGCTGGCTAAGCTACCCATCTGCTCCTAATCCTGCATCTCAAAATCAATCACAAATCGTCAACTCCCACATGAACTTGGTGAGAATCGAAGGGCCTAGCTAGCTTGGCTTGTTGTTGCGTTCTCAGCTGATCAGCTAATCTGCTGTGTCTGCTAGTGCTAGGGGGCTCATTGCTCGTGTGATCTGGGCTTAGCCGCTTATCGTTTTCCATGGCTCGATCGATCGATCGATTACGTAGGGGATAAGGGTGCATGTCTGGCTGCAAGTGGAATGGCGCCTTGAGATCTGTGGAGCCACGTAGTGCTATACAAACCACTAGTTAGAGATGAGGATCGATGAACTGATGATGGTGAATGCGATAGCGAGATACAGCCATACACATACACGGAGCTCAGGGCTCCTTAATCAAGCTGTATATAGTGCTACTTACGAATTACGACGTAAATTAACCAAAGAGGTTGGATTTGGTCCCATGTTTAGTCATGCAGGGCAAGCGAAGGCGAGCTATCTGAACTACTAGTATAGTAGTACTACTACTACTACTTTGCATATGAGAGTTCATGTACGTATACGGCATATATACGTAGCCATCAGTTAATAATGTGCGTGGCAACAAAACGAGGATTTGAGCGATAGATAGAACGAGCCAGTTTTTTTTATTACCATGCATGACTGATTTGTTTGCGTCCATGCATGTATTGTTCAGATTAACAGATGGGTTGCATGCTACATCAAATAATATTTGTCATCACATACTCTGATTGCGTTTCATCATCATGTACTGTTAGCAGCTCGATTAATTAACCAACTGAAACTGTACGGCTGTTGTGATGGCGAAGAGACAAGCACAGTGCGGAAAATGCCAAGAGCATGCATGCATGTCTGGGACGGGCAGGGGAGGCACGCGCTCCAAATCCTTGTGCTCTCTGCCAAGTGCCAAGGCTGCAACTGCAAGCAAAAATCCGAGTTGTTTGAAGAACTACTAGTAACAGCGGCAGTAGCCAGTAGGCAGGATCCTGCTGCAGTGAGGCGCCGAGGCCTGATGCGTTGGTGTGCGTGGCGTCCGTCCAGTCTATGTATCATGTATGGAAAACCATGGTGCTACACTGCTATGGGTCTGATTGGATCTAAGAGATTAAAACAAAGTGACTAAAATATAATTAAAATTTTAGTCATTTTTATTTGGATCCAATGACTAAAAAAGGCTAAAGCATTTATGATGAGTGGAAAAGAGACGTTTTAGCTGCTCTTAGCTTCTCCTCGGGGTCTAATAGACTAAAAAATCAGTCCATTTTTAGCCTTATTATTTGAATTTTTAACTTTAAAGTGACTAAATTTTAACCCCTTTTATTTTAGTTCTTGATCAAACACACCCCATATACGCCGCTATTGCAGAGGCGTGGCCGTCCGGCTGACCCCTGGCATGCATGGCCGGCGTTTGGCCCATCTCAGGCTTTCTCGCTGCCGGCCGGCGAGCCCTCTGTTCATCTGTTGGGCCTAAACGAGTGAGACTGAAGTTGTTGTTTTCTTCCTAAAATGCAGGAGCCCCCTGCATTGCAACTTTGCAATGCTGGATTGCATTCAGAATAATTCAGAACTTTGTAGGTGTGGTTCGCATCTCCGGTCATGGTAAACATACGGATGAGACTGTGGTCCAGAAGTCAAAAAACGAGCAATCCCATCCCCCACTTAACTACGCGACCGATATTCTCGTACAAAAAATTGGACGATCTTTCAACACTTGTAAAAATGTTTTATTAGTTTGTCAAAAATATTTTAATAAAAAAATAAAGTGAAAATATGGATAAATATAAGTTGAAACATTTTATTCGTACCTCGCGTGAAACATTAGGTTTTAACTACTAAAACATAAAAATAAATGTTAAATATGATGGTTTCTTGGTGTTACAACCATATCACCGAATGTTACATTTGTTTAAAATATTTTTCATCAAATGATAAAAAAAATCACTAAACGGTTAAACGCCATTCCATTTTTTACACATTCTAGTAAGCTATGGATGAACATATTGTCATTTATTACATCCGTTCTCATAAGAATGATGTTTTGGACATCAACATTGTCTATAATACACATATTTCTATGATATTTTTCTATTAATACACTTTTTAATAATAATACTATAATTACTCCATCTATTTTATATTATAATACTTTTGATGTTTAGATTCATATATAGATCAATGTATATATTTTTTGTATATGTATCAATATTTAATTTATGTGCATCTATGTGAATTTACATATGGCTAGAAAGTCTTATAACGTGAAACAAAGAGAGTAATATTATTTTCATGTATAGAATTTGAACTAAATAGCAGTGATCGGAACTGCAACCTCACAAAGACTCCAGCATATGAATTTCTATGCATATAAAACGTTGTTAGAAACTACACATTGTTCATCTACAGAAAAACGAGATACCAGAAATGCCGGCTTTTTCAGCGAACCGGGCTCCTTTGATGTCAACATCAGAGATTAAGGACCAATCAGATATCAACCGTCCCGCTAGATTCAATGGTGGGAAGCAGTGCTTTACACCGTTGAATCCCAATAAGACGGTTGAGATTCGTCAACTACATTGTATCATCGGCTTCTCTCGTTTCTTTTTCAGAACCCTAGCTGGGTCTAGCTGAATAACCTATTGTACCAGCACGCGCGAGTCGATCGCGACAGCTAGCTCGATCAATGGCTTTAGCTGGCGTTAATAATAAGATAAGATCCACGCGAATTTTGCAACCGGTGGTGCAGCGAAGCGGGGATCGAACAAATCGCACGCCCACGCGCGCAGAAAAAAAGATGATCTGATGTGCTAAATGCGTATCCAGCTAGACCATAACGTGCTTTGGCGATGGCACCCGTGAGAGCAAGGGATCGGATTCTCCTCGCTTCCTTATTTGACAAGGCTGCTGGTTTGTGATTTGTCTTGTCGAGACGTTTAAAAACGAAACTAGCATAGTAGAAAATGCAAAAAATCAAAGGTTTTTTAATACTTATATTAAAAAAATGTTTCAAATATATGCATATTGTTTATAACACCAAAAAAATCCATATGTGCAATATTTGGTGATACTATTTGTAACACCGAAAAGTTACTATACGCAACATATTTGTTATTTATTTTAGTGGTTGAAACTCAATATTTTATTCAAGAAGCAAAACATTTTAGTATATATTTGACAATATTTTACTTTATTTAGTTTATTAAAATATAAAAAACACTTTATTTATTTTATTAAAATATAAACATTTTTCACGAAATATTAAAATTAAAACAGTCTAAATTTTTCTAATTGATGGTGGTCTTTTTTGGATATTTTTCTTTTTATAATGCCTACTTTAAATTTAAAGGTTGTTTATTTGTCAACAAGACCCAATTTGACTATAGTTTGATATTGTGAAAGAGATTTGAGTTAGCTAGCACCAAATTTTGTTAGAACTTCAATATTAAGCATACTCACGTGAAAGTAGTACCAGAATAGGTGACCTCTTAGAAAATTCTCGTATCACATCCCAACACACTCATGACTTTCAAACAAGATCAGGCTCATGTGACTTATTTTAAAAAAAACTATAGTTTGATATGAATTTTGAACTACCTGTCAAGTAATAAACTAACATTAACATTATCTACTCGTTCTAGATAACCATGTTTTTTCATTTTGGCATTTTTAGCGTAAATCATAATTTATCTTATTAATCCATAATTTATCTTATTAACTGTTTTAAATTCGAGATATTTATTGTCTTTTGAGTCAATGATAAGAAATTCATATTCACGTATACAATACAATTATAGATTTTATTCAAGTCAAGGAATATTTTTACGTTCTATATGAAACAAAATATCTATTACATCCTAATTAATTCCTATTATACAAAAGGGTTCAGATAGACTGACCAAAAAAGGGTTCATTTCGATCCTCCAATTTAGAAAATGACATATTATTTTACTTGGTATGAACGAAAAATACAAAGAATTTGAAGTTCCCTACCCCGAATTTTGTACCGCGCGCATTACTTAGAACAGCATAATTTTTATCGTAGCAATGTTAGCACCAGCCCATCGTTACTTTTTTCTAATTGCAAACACGACCGGTCCATAATCTCTCAAGTCTCAACATCCAACAATGCCTAGAATCTGGTCGGTTCCTTGATTGGGCGGGCTCATCCATACGGGCCCATTTATGATGAAAGATTGAGCCTGTTATGTGCTAGCGTGCGGCAGATACGTTTGGGCCCATTGGAAGCAGCACGTTTGGGCCTTAGCCGAGGCGATCGCGGTGATAGCCACGTCACCAGGCGGGGTCTGAGACGCAGAATATGATCGGACGGCCAGATCGACCCCAAGACTTGGACAGCAGATTGGATTAGCGATCCAAGATCTGAATTTTGAAGGGTCAAATGTAACTGATAGAGTCGCCGACTCGCCGTTGCCGGGAAGCTCCGCCGACTCGCTGAGGCGGAGGTAAGAACGAGTGGTGCTGCGCCCTGGCTCGGTGCATTTCAAGTAGGTTTCTCTTCCAGGTTTGCGTTTCCAGTCGAAACATGATGCTAAACGAGTGCATGGAGGATTCCGAATCCACGAGTCTTACACCACATGTGCTATAGATTGCAGCCCAAACGTGATTTGTTCGTGATATTTAGCATTGCCGCATGCTTCAAAGTACAGTACTTCCACTCTCCTCTCCACTCCTGCAGTCCCAATCCCACTGGTGAATGAGCAAGATTAGAACCAGCGCTTCTGCATTGCTGCACAGCTTTAAGAGCCCGTTTTTTAACTCACTTGTTACTAGGTAGAACCGTAGAAATCCAGAAAATTTCATGCATTCCAAACAGGCGCCTTCATCAACGTCTCAAGTCGACGAGATAGAATTGTCTCGAATTCAGTGCATAGTAGGCACTCCTTATACACATCATAAGCACCACAAATCAGACATAGGATGCTGCAATCCTGGGGCTGGAGAGCACCTTCGCCTCAGGTGTAAAAAAATCAGAGGGGTTCGCTCTTCCTGCCCTACCTCAAAAGTCTCCATTTTTTCAGGTTTTTCAGCATTTCTCCGTACTTTTGACAATTTGAGTGATCTCCGGCCTAAAGTTCTTCGATGGAGGACACGGGCAGATCGCTAGCTGCGCCATCCCTCAGGCTGGACTCGATCTTCGCGGCGACCTCTGCCATGACTAGCCTTGACAGGAGCAGCCCCGCGATGAGCGCAGACGCCATCAGCATTGTGAACACACCGCTCCAGCTCTTGGCAGAGATGTAGCCCGTCAGCAACGGGCCGACGGCGGCGCCGATCGACCCTGTCCCATCAATGATCGCCGTGACGGTGGCCAGCGCCCGGGAGTTGCCGTTCAGGGAGCTGTGGGTGCCGAGGTCGGCGGAGACGGCGGTGGTGATGAGGGCGTACGGCCCGTTCACGAGCATCCCGGTGACGAACATGAGCGCGATATCCCAGTATAGGGAGACGCTCCCGTATATGCGGTAAAAGAAGAGCGCCGGAATCGCCGAGAATGTGAAGCTCGCCGCCGTCAGTGCTCGCGCGTCGAGGCGGTCGGAGATATGGCCGGCGAGGATGCCGCCGACGACGCCACCCACATCGAACAGAGTTGATAGCGCCCCCGCAGCGGAGTCTGACAAATACTTTCCACCGATAGCTGCAAAATGGGAACAGATCGACGAAATGTCAATTTTGATACAACGCAAAATATGAACCACCACTAATCCAGTATGCTAAAACCGGATTGGACATTTTACAAACAATATCACTATCTAGATTCATTATAAATATAAAATCACTATCTAGATTCATTGTCAATGTTTTATATGAAATATTTTATAAATTATAATATTATTATACGAACCTGTGTGACTGATATAAAAGGGAAGCCAGTACAAAAATGTATAAGCCACAAGCTTGCAGAAGAAGAGGCAGAGCGCAAACGGAGCAACACCAGGAATTCTCCACGCCTGAATGAACCCTACAGCTTTCTCCTTCGCATCCGGGCGTCCTTCCAACAGAGGTGCGCCCATGTCATCCTTCTCGGCATCCTTCTCATGGAGATCCCCTCTGATTCCGATCACCTCCGGACCAATAGGCAAGAATAGAAACACTGCGAGCCCAACTACTGTGATCATCATACCGGGCACGGCAAAGGACCAGGACCATCCAAACTTGAGCATTGCAGCTGCAATCAAAGAACCGGATATGTTTCCCACAGATGTGTGAGCGTTCCAGATTCCCATTATTAGCCCCCTCCTCTTGCTCTTCCCGAACCAATTGCCAACCACTGCAACCACGGATGGCCAGCCGGACGACTGAAATAGGCCAGCCATCATCTGAACGACCAGAAAGTAGTAGAAGTTGTGTATGTTGAGCCAGTTGCCAGCTCCAAAGGCAGCAGTGAACAACCCAGTGCCTAACATTCCGATGGTCAGAAGTATTCTGAGATCCACCCGATCACCCAAATGGCCAGCAAAGAACATGCCAATTGCATACACTCCAAGGAATGCCAAATCAATCTCACCAAGCAATGCAGTGCCATCGTCAGCGTTGAAAGGAGCCCATCCACTAGAGAGGGTCATCCTGTTGCTCTCTGAACCTTGCAAATGTTGGAGATACAGATGACTCGGCCAATGCAACATACCTAGGTTTGTTGTCTTGGGATCAAGAACACTCTTCACAATGCTTGTGGTCTTCCTAGTAGCATGATAGCTAGCATAGGACAAGAATGTCAGCACCAATACGAGAGCCCGACAAGATCTGAAGGAGAGAGGACTGCCTCGGATACACTCAAAGAGTTGTATCCCCAATGGCTTCATGCTACGGATTTTGCTTCTGGGATTACTTGGGCTGACCATGAATGAACCTTATTTTGGTTTCTCCGCTGAGGTTGCTGCAGCCAGGAAGAACGCCAACCAATGTTATACTACCTGCAAAGGCCAAAAGAGAAAACATCATAATTTTCCACAGGACCACAAGAACTCACAACTTGACACAAATGGAATGGGAACTTCCGGTGCACAATTGTTCGACAGAAAAATGGATATGGATGACAGCTACAGAGCCTTTTCTGCCATAAACACGAAAGCATACGACGAATTGGCAATATTTTGCCGAATTATTGTGGCGAGGACTGCACGTACTTTGAATTAATGTGGACAAGAAGTTAAGCTCATAATAAGACTTTATTACGAATAACAATAATCATTTGTCATTCTCAAAATAATTCTTTTGATTATGATGCCACTCTTCACAATAACATATAAGATCATCTAGATCAACGAGTATGGACTAGGATGGCAAAACTGCGAATGCACTTATTAAGAGTGGCAAATTAACAAATTATCAAATCTTTTGGTCCTGGTATTTGATCTTCTTAACTGAACATGTTAGGAAAATAAACGCAATATATTATTGATTGTGAAAGTACATATTTATAGTACAAGACCAATATTAAAAACAAGTAGGAATGACCAATCAGAGTTCATAACTGACACAATCACATAAGGACTAAACATAGTGTATAATCAATACGAGTAGGAATATTATTCTAACAGAGCGTGTTCTATTATCGGCGTGTAACTACAAACTAGAATGTTTCTATTATGAATACCAAGCATTCCCTGTCAGATATATCGACAAGAACTCGCTAAGTCGAGGAGAAAACAACAAGGGTGTTTTTGTTAGTTTAAATGGCTTGTCAATACAAAATAACTTGAAGTTAACTGAAAAAATTTCGACATACAGAGGGGGTAAATCTAATTCAAACTCTAATGATCACGAATCAAGAACTGCCGAAAGGAGAGAACTTTAGCTCAATCAACTCAAACATTGACGGGGGAGGAGCAAGATATCAACCAGTAGCATCATCTCACCTCCAATTCTGAATCGGACAGAAGTGAAGGAAAGTAGAGAGAACCATACTACCTAATAACGTAGGAGAAAGATAGAGGAACCTACTCTGCTCTTGCAACTTGCAAGCAAGCCAAGAAATCCCATAAAAATCAGAGGACCGGACTCTCTGGAAACGTAAGAAAAATGAAGAAAGGACCATCTAAACAAAGTTAAATCAGATTCCTTGAACTTGCAAGGCAAATAAGGTAGGTTAGGCTGACCAGAAACTAGTTTTTCCAGGCAGATGGAAAAAGATAAGAATTGTGTTCTGAAAATGGGAGTTTCAAGAATCAAGACATGAGAGGAGGCAAAGAGATTGCAGTAAGCAAATGAACTATGCAGTTACCTCCTGCAGACAGAAGTGGTTGTCATGGAAAGTATAAACAGCTGTTGTTCCTGGCTGCCTGAAGCCCCGAGGTGTCAGGTGTGTGGAAGCTGACGACGGAGGGAAGCTTTTCGAGTCGCCTCGGCCGTGGCTTCAGAGGACTTATTGGACTTATAGAGGTTTTACACGAGCCTTTGTGACCCACGAGGCTAGCTCTTTCTCCGGTGAGGTCACACCCACGGATTTCCTGTGATGGCTGATGGCTCAGGCGCCTCTGTTATGCAGGATTTTATGGCTGTTGTTTAACAGCTGCAAGTGCAACATACTCTGCTCTTCTGTTCTACTTCTCATCTGTAATCGTCACTTTAACTACTTTTATAACCTGGAATTTATTTGCCACGGTTAAAGCTTCAAGAATTGTAAAGAACTGTAAAGACGGACATGAATTTGATAAAAAAAAGTTGTGAAAACCAAACATAACACAAATGATATATGATAGAACTGTCTCATGAATATGAGGTGATTGTTGGCTTGTTCAGACTTTGGATATATTTACATGGCTTCATTGTGACAATTAAGCAGGTTTCGGTAGTAGCCATATGGAACATGCATTTTGTAGGTTTGAGCTGGGGTTCGCAATCTCGTTTTGGGGTAAAATTTCGACCCATCGAAAGGACGAAATTCATTCAAAATTCAACATAAACCAAGCTATTTGTCTGACCTAGGGTACAAGCAATTAATTTTAGGGTTTGATTGGCTACCACAGATTTCACATCATTTCATACAAATGGACTAGGATTTTAAAATCTCGACGCATTCGCATGAAATACGTCAAGATTTATGACAACCAAAACTAGCCTTAGTGATAAGCAAATGAGAATTTGTTCATACCTGTCGGTGACGGCAAACCCTGATACACCTACCCTTTTGCCAGTTCAGCGGATTTTGCAAATGGTCACAGTTGAGAGACGCTAGGAATAGAAAATACTAAAGAGAATATTGCCCGAGGATATTCTTCTGCACAAGAATATTCCTTGTGCTAATATTATGCCTTCTACTGGATCTTTCTGAGCCCTGCAACCGTAGGTAATTCAGGTTACAATGTTGTGGGTCAGTCTTTTCCTTATGTTAAAATAAGCAAATTGTAGATAAAATAAGGTTTTGAATGTTAAAAATGACAAAGCTAATGCCCTAGCTAGTTTACGCCTTAAAAATCATAAGTCATATATGAACAAAAACGTATTGTCTAAATAAACTATAAATCCATTTCTATTCATGTTGATGAAAAAACTTCAATTTTATAGCTTTTCGTGCGTATTTGCATCTTTATGTCACCTAATAACAAAAACATCCCAAATAATTGTATTACCAATTAAACATCAAACAAAATAATTCTCAACGTAATTCGATATTTTTACTATACTACACAGACAAAAGCTCAAATTTGAGAAGTTGTTTTTTATAATTTCTTTGGAGAACATCTTATTTAACTTTTAAACTTTTAAGTTAAAATTACTTTATGAATAAGTGGATTTTGTCTAGAAATGGGAACTAAATATATAACTATATAACTGAAGCTTAAATTGTACCTTAAATGGTAGGTAAGCTGACCTTCGCTTCAGGGATTATTAAGAGGCAACGAGACAAATGGTAATGTCTAAGCTGGAAGGATGACCAGAATCCTGGATCTATGGCAAAAGAAGAAGAAAGGAAAACGAACCTTCTAACCTTGCGCCATTCTGAAGATCATGTCGCCTCTCCTGTTGAACAGCCGACGCGTGAAAGTGCAATAATCTAGCGCGGCGTGGCTGCAGAACAGAATCTATCGTGGTGAAAGGCGCAGGGCACGATTGCTATGCGTGCATGCGTCCAAAGGGACGCGTACAACGTGATGCGCCTCGGTTTGTCGAGGGGAATCCGGGCTCACCTCGGCTAAAACCGATTTTAAAGATTATCGAATGTTTTTTTATATATGTACTCTGTCTTTGCGATCCTATATCTAGAACAGACTATTTTCTGTCGAAGATAGCATGCAATCCTCTATTGTTGACATTCTTCTCTCCATATTTACTATTTAGAGTGTATGGTTTGTACGGAAAGTTTTTTCCCTTAATCACCTCGCGTTTCTGACCCCAAAAAACCAGAAATTTGGCGGACACCACCGCGTCACGGGTTCCTGTAGTACGGCTCGCACCTTGTTCGATCCGGCTGTTCGACTTCTCACAATTAATTCTAGTCAATCAAATTTTAACTGTCAGCATTAAAATATAACATGTTAGTATTAAGTAAAACATTAACTGATTGAAAGATTATATATAAATACGTAAAATAAATTATGTTTATAGATGAACTATAGATAGCGTTTGAACTTTGAAGCGTCCGGACTGAGCAATTTCGTTTCCTGTACCGTCTCTCCTGAACATTCGATGGTTGTCCAAGCTTCCTCTCGGTGCCACCAGCTCCCCGCGGCAATGATCGATCGATCTCCGAGGCCACGACCACGACCTGTTGGTGCCAAACTGATGAATCACGCAGAGCTGCACCAAAGATTTACTTGACCAACAAGCGGCGGTTCCGCACGACACGGGAAGGCACGTACGTAACCGAGCAGATCAAGACACGCACCAGACCCAGCGTCGACACGTCGACGCGCTCGCGCTCCCTTTTCGCCGTGCAAACCAGCGCTGTACCGGGTCCAGCTGGATCTCGCGTGCGCCGGACCGGGTGGACACCTGCCTCCGCGCCCAGGGGTGCGGACGTGTGGGCCCTTGTGTGGGCGCGCGTGGCCACGAGTTTCCGAGGGGATCCCGTCCGCGACTACAACTCTTGGACGAGACGAGAGCACGTACAGGTACAACGACGTTACGCCGTGGGCTGGCTCGCGCGCGCGCCGGCGTGGCGGCGTGCATTCATGCCCGAGCGCTCGGACTACCGGCTTTTGTTTCCGGCCACGCGCGCGTCTCTCGGATCTCTTGGCGGAGCGCGCGGCTGACTCGGCGGCGGTGCGTTCCGACGAATTTCGGTCCGTAGACTTCAGCTTTCGCCTCGAGCGACGGGAGGACGCACCTACACCGGTGGCGCGCTGCGGTGATGATGGGGAAAGGCAGATAAGCTCGGGGCTTCGAGAGTGACCACGACCGGCCTTGCGTCCGACGAAAACGGGCGGAGCCGGCGAACAGGCCAGGACTGTGCGGTGGTTTCCCACTCATGGGATTCTTGGCATGTGACGTGACCTACGGGTGTTAAGCTCAGCAGCGGCATATACGTTACAGCAGGCCGCCGGGCAAAAGCCCATCGGTTTCTTCTGTTCCGTTCTGACTTGTCTCCGGTGTCCAGAGTGATCGAAACAGAACAACAAATAAGCTCGATGATGGTACTGATCTTGTTGTGATCTTTGTTGCGGATTCTACTTATTCCTTTCGGCTTTGCACAGTGCTGCTGCCTGCATGCAGTCGTCCTGCTCGCGTAGGCGCGGCCGTGTGTTGTGTTTGCTTGTTGTGGCTAGAGCTGAGACTTGGACCGGACTTTTTTGGGCCGGCCCAAAGCACGTAGGCCCGGCCCATGCAAAGCACGGTTCGGTACGGTCCATAGATGAGCTGGGCCGGCACGACTCGTATAAGGGCCAGACTTGGGCCTGGAGGTTAGGCCCGGTGGGCGGCCCAGGTACGACCCTTAAATTGGGCCGTGCTTGGGCCGGCCCGGCCCAGAAAAGCCCATGGGTAAATAATTCTTATGCACAAAGAGGAGACATGTTATTAAAAAATAAAAAGTCTACAAATTACTATTTGAATATACCTTGCTCTATATCATGTGTAAGACAAATCAAAATTTGAGTCATTCATATATAGGATAAATCAAAATATAAATATATATGCTCAAGAGCAAAGAAAGTAGTATTAATAAATTAGTATCATGTGTAAATTATTAATGAAATTCATTTTCCCCTATTTTTTTGAGTTGTTCTATTATTTTATGTGAACTAGAATTTTCATTATTCAAAGATAAATTAAATAAATATTTTCATAACCTTCTAAAAATGTTACTTGTGGCTGACACCGCCGAATGGGCCTATCATTTGGCCATCCAACAGCCAAAAGTTCAATTTAAGCGGTCAAATGGCTTATGCATCTAATTAGCTGTTGAAACTTTTATTAGAATGGCTACATTTTAATTTGGGGAGACACATAGCGATGCCACTGGAGTTGCTCTTAACTCTTAACACGTTTTTCTGTTGTTCTGTAGGTTAGGTTGGAAAAGAAAATAAACATGTGTATGTGTTTGGTTTGTGGATGAGATGAAATGATCACTAAGAAATGTGTTCAGTCAGATTAAGACCTATTTGTTTTAGCTTTGAATTATAATAATTCAGTTTTTTTATAAGTTGAAATAAATAAAGTGACTTATTCTATTAGCTTATTATAATTTGAAGTACAGATTATAACAATCCAATAAGCTAGTGGAACTCAGCTTTTATTTAAAAGCTAGATTTTTATAATCCAAAACTAAAACAAATAAGCCCTAATTTATCCCGTTTCTTCCCTTCATACGGGGGCTTCAGGTGTTTTATTTTTTATTATTATAAAACTCAATAGGAAAAGCTTATCCCTAATAACGCTTCTCTAAACTAATATTTTCGAAAGTAATCAATTACTATAATGAAAATTTTGAACTATTTAAATCAATCTTTCTTTTTTTCTATTTTCTGTTCCATGAAGTGACCTTTTTACCTCTCATATTGTAGTCTCGCTGTGGCAACCGCTTTTGAGAAGATATGCATACTATCGGTGCCACGGAAGTGCGACAACATCATGTTCTGCTGATCAAGGGTCGTGTCTGACGACTTCTCTATCCTAAGCCATTATGGCTAGCCCAATCGCTGCTCGATCCACGACCACCTTCTCATCGTCAAGACCACGCAATCGGCCCGCTCATCAAAGGCGTCACATCCTTTTCTCGTGCCTTCAAAGCATCTTCAAAAACTTCTCCATCTTACTCTCCAAACTAAAATTTAGCCAACCAATCAAAAAAACGCACTCTAACAGATTGGCTAAACCGATGGCCAAGCCATATGGCTGGCCAAATCCACCTCCTCGCTGGCCTCCCTCGCGCTTGCATCTTGCCAGGTCCGAATTTGCTTGGGATTGGTGTATAATCGTTAAATGTTAGAAGGAACCTCATGTTGCGATGGTGAGATTTGGAAATAAAGAAAAATGAAGAGAAAAGTAAAAAATGAAGAGAAGAGAAAAATATATTTTTAAAAATTTCTAAAATTTGAAAATTTTATAATCTAGGGATTTCCAAGGTTAGAAATTGATATTTCAAAAAGAAATCAAATATTTTGAAATCTTTTGGGATTTTAAAAGTGAGGAATAATTTTTTAGAGAGTTGGAAATAGAGAGTATGTTAGAATCTTTTTAGAGAGTTGACTAAATAGATAAATGGAGAGTCAAAAATAAAGAAGCTTTTAGAGACGCTCTCATCTGTGCGTTTAGTGTAAGTCTTGCTCTGAGTATGCCCAGAGTGACACCTACTTTTTTGCTTCCCATGCCATTGGAGGGGTATCGTGTGCTCGAATTTTTTACTAAGCGGTGGACTGCAATGGAAGGCGGTGACGTTCTTTTGTGTCGATCTGATTTTTAGGGGTGACCTTATATCATACTAAGCAAGTAGGCGCCCTTCAGGCGCCCTATCAATAAGCATTTAAAACCAGAATCGTTGGTATTGCAAATAAAACTTGATACTAGTATAAAAATGACTTATTAATCTGAATACATACAAATTATTGAACAATATAATAAAAAAAATATCATTAGTTTATATGAGATATGGGAAATTAATTACAATAACACGTAAAAGTTTTAAAGCAAAGACATAGTCTTTATTGTTATAAATTCATAGTGACAAAATGATATACGCACAAAACCCTAAATGTTTGATGAGTTCATTGAGCGACAACGTTAACTTATCTAAAGACAATAATTGAGCAACTAATTAAAACAACAGTATAATCTAGATGTCAATATTCGTTCATCCAAGAATATGCATAGTCCTGGAAATAAATTAACCTTAACTTGTGCTAGGCTGGTTGAGCGGGTATTACATGCTCAAAAGCTAAAACAAAAGTTTGTTAGCTGGCATTGAACGCGCAAAAGATAAATAAAAAATTTGTTTCTGTGATAGTAGTGATAACCTTCATCCTCAGACTGCTGAGACAATACTTCATCCTCTGGAATTAGAACTCCAGCTAAAGCAGCATACTCAACATATGTTGCTCAACAAAAACAACCTAGACTGCTGAGACAATACTTCATCTTCTGAAATAAGAACCTCAGCCAAGCAGTAGACTTAATAGATGTTGCTCAACAAAAACAACCCCTAAGACTCAACAGGTGTCAGTTGGTTTCAATATACTCACGGTTCCTTCATTTTTTTTGATATTATGTTGTTGATTGCAGGATTGCTAACAAACTGATAGTTTATGATAATTATTATGTACAAATATGGCTACTTGACAAACACAAAGGTCAAGTTTATCATGGTCACATCTATTCTTGACGTCAAAGACGCAGATACCAGAAATGTAATCTCTTAAAACCTTCTGATTATTTTTAAATTGAACTTTTCAAAATAATATGTAAGGTAAAATATATCTTCTTTCTTTGGTTTGTACAGAATAACTAGTTAGATATTTATTGTCATACAGCCGATCGTTTTTGCAAGAATACTCTGAAAAAGTTTTGATGTTGATGCTTATTCATGCCATTTAATGTAGAAAGCATATGATATGTAGTTGTTTTAGGACGTCAGATATTGAATTCTAGATGATATGTATTTGCTTTTAAGAACACAACATTCTATATGATATGACTCTTAGATGCAATATAACTTGTAGCTCTTGCTTGCTATGCTATAAGGGAAAAAAGAATACCTTCTCATCTCCATCTCCATTTTCTTAGTTTTTCAAGAAGTTCCATGCGGCATATGTATACGTCATTTCAAACCCCTTCCATGTTCGAGGGAAGAAGATTGCCTCAAGAAGCTTTGGTGCAAGAGTAAGCACCATTGTGAAATCCTTCAATTCAGGGACAACTGCCTAATGGCTGCTTATTCTGAATTCCTCTGCAATCAACTGAATCAAGCACGGTGTGTCTGTGCCTTCCCCCTACATCAACATTTTATTTCTGAATCTCTCCATGGTGTCCTGTCTTTAGTAATGGAAAGGAAAAAAGATGGTCTCATTCAAAGATTGTGTTCCCCTTTTCCATTCAGTGTTCCTATTCTCCATCCAGTGATGTTACTTTCTTTGTCTTTTTGCGTGGGTTGTCTCCTGCTTCTCCTATTTCCTCTTGGCTGCAGACTGTAATGGTCCTTTTCAATGTACGTGTGATCATCCGAGTGCAAGTTGAATGAATGGCATTTCAGCAGAAGTACCGCAAAGTTTCTCTATATATGCATCAAGTAAATACTGATGAGAAGCCAGCTCCTTGGTCTCCTCCATCATTAGGTAGACAGATCCTACTCCCATAATCTAGGGTCCATTGATTGTTCTTCTCTTCCTTCAACTGATGTTTTTTGTGTTATGCTGTAAAAACAATCTTTTTTTTGTTAAGTTTCAATTAGAGTTGACCTAATCCTCGTCAAATTAATCAATCATCTGACCGTACCATACCCACACACTTAATATAAGGCAGATATCAAACAAGCACAACATTATCCTAGACAATAATTCTATGATGACTTCTAAGTTCTACATCATCGTCCATGTTCGCGACCACTCTTTAAAGGAAACTCGTGGCTAGTAAAATAAGTAATGTAATAAGAAAGAATTGGGTACAGAGATGCCTTGTACTGTTGTACATACATTATCTAATCCAAG
Organism: Zizania palustris; assembly: GCA_019279435.1. Lineage (NCBI taxonomy): Eukaryota > Viridiplantae > Streptophyta > Magnoliopsida > Poales > Poaceae > Zizania > Zizania palustris. The sequence goes on from JAAALK010000285.1 coordinate 85,481,782, forward strand.
GTGATTGCTCAAGCAAATCATCCATATTGTCGACATCCACAGTTAAAGCACGGGAACTGCATATGCAACAAATAATAGTGACATGCTTCAGGAAATAAATAGTGATGCCAATCATAAGATTCATATATATTATTAGGTTACATCAATGATGGATGATCTTATCACAAGTTTTTATCATTACTCAGACCAAAACATAGGCCCAATTCCAAAGAAAGGAGGGGCAACCAAGTTCTCGCCTTCTCTCCTGGAAGAGAGAGAACTAGTCACGAAAGCTCCTTCCTAATAGAGGAGGGGAAAATGGAGGCGACACTTTAAAAGGAGATATACGAGAATGGAATCAAAACACAAACATAAGCAAGAAAATAAAAACAATATGAATTCATCAACACAATTGTATGGCTCAAATCAAGGCTCACCAAAAATAAGCATTATGACTTAAAGAATATAATAGACACTATAACAACCAGAAGATGTTAGTATCGATAAAGTTTTTTCCTGATCATAAACATATATAAACACATTGGATATTTAGAAATAAATTTCAAGATAAACATAAATATTAATTGGATATTTTATAGGAACAAGCTAGACAATATATTAAACATTTACTACAGCGTGACAAAGCAAAGTTAGAAGACTGCAAAACAAATTTTAGAACATACATTCTAGAAATAGTTCCCCAATTCTAGCAACCTTCTTAATGTGTATTGCAAGTACTAGAAGTATCGACAATCTCATGGACACAATTGACAGAGAAATTGTTATCCACCTACATCTAAGGATCCAGAACACTATCAATTCAAGATGTACGTATGAAATCTCAACACTTGCAGATTACCAACCAAAGCAGTATAATGTTTCAGAACACAATAACCACCTAACACTTTGATATAACATTTGTGATCAAGACTCCATGGAATAAAGTTGTTTATGCCTAAGTCATTTGGAGACACTAAGGTCTGGCGTAGAAACAGAGTCAGCAGAGATCTCAAGATGATCCCTTGGCAGCAAAACACACTCACGATAGGTATTCAAGTACCAAACTAACTAAATCAATTGAAGATTTCATTGAAAATGTATGGATTTCCTAGGATACAGCTCAGTTCCCGTATTAATCAGGAGAATACCAGCACTTCAGATGGGGTCTAAAGTTTCACCCGATTGCAACAAGAGTAGTAATGGAAGTTTTCCACACCGCAGGAGGCATACCGTGGTATCCTAGCGAAATTATCAAATCAATCGAGGAGGTCAACCAGAGAGGCTACAACCAATCCTGACGCGGTGCCTCCATCGTCGGCAGCGTCAGCAAGTCCGACGACATCCACCAAAGCATCTGCAATGCTATCGACCACTTCCCCGTAATCAGCACCACTCGCATCGATCAAGTACATGCCTTCCCCTAGGTGTGCACGACCTCCTCGGGAGCCTTCTCCGTGGCACCGGGGCCAAAGGGTGATGAACGAGAGTACCAGGAGAAGCTTCACACGGGGACGACGAAAGGGAGCAACACGCCATGAGGGGGTGATGGGAGTAGAGGAGTTGGCGAGACCATGGAATGCGAACGGAGGGGACAGGGTTTGGGGGTGGCGACAACCCATGGATATGGTGCCTGGTGAGGCGGAAGATCTATGGTGGGGGTGGCGTCAGCGGCGGATCTAGGGTGGGGGCGGCACCGGTGCCGGCCGAGGAAAACCATAGGGAGGCTAGGGTTCGGCCATGGAGACGAGGGACAGAGGGACAGCCGAACGGGAGAGGGCACACGGGGGCTCTGGACCCCTGGTGGCTGGTCGTTTTTCGAAAACCCCCCTAAATTTTTCGATTTCAGAGCACGCATCAAATTTCTGATTTTTTCTCCTTCGGTTATAAAATCTCAGAAAAGGAGGGCTCCAACGAAAAACAAACACCACAACGAAGAGTACAATGCAGTGACTTCACAAAATTATAGATTTAAAGGAGGGTTTTTTCGCAGAAACGTCGGTTCCGCGGGGGGTGACGTGGCACGTGCTGAGGCTTCCACACCAACCAAAAAGCGCTGGAGGCCTATCAAATTACGAAAAACTGGAGGGTGTTTATGCAAATTGATGATGTGGCTTTCTGTGGAAAGAGCAAACCGCAGCTACTTTTAATAATAGTAACTAGTGCAGGAGGCGCCCCTTCGGGCGCCCCATCAATTAGCTGCATTCGGCTATACTAAATGTAAGGAAGATAAAATATTTTTTTCATGCCTTTTTCTGACTGTTGCGATGTAATTTATGGAGAAGAAAGTAAGCTGAAATTGTAAGCAATCAAAAATCAGTCTATTGTAATCCTTGACTATATTCTGTACGCAAGAATGTCTGTTTGTCCAGTATAATGATAAATGCATAATTCATTTGACAGAAAGCAACCATAAAACAGAATAACAAAGCGTGGTAGCCTACTTGAAACATGTCTATGAATTTTAAACGATACCTTTTTAAACAAGTATTAGGTTGACTTTTGACACAAAAATCTATACTGAATACAATTGCACTTTCCGTCTAGATCTCTTGTCCTCTGAGTGCACTTTGGTTAATTAAGCACTTACTAACCATGCTACGTTCCATCTATAACCAGGCATCTGCTTTCGAAGTATTAGCTAATACTTAGGTCACTCAGTTCATCCACGGTTCCATTCAAAGTGCATGTCTTTCCATCCACAGTTTTCACTTGCACATTTGCCAAAACTCCATTTTCTGATGAATCCTGAAGACTAACAGCAGAATAGGATGTCGTAACACTCTCGCTACCTTCAAAGTATATTGAGTATGAGAAATATTCAGCACATCATGTCTTCCAACCTGTGGAGATAGTAAAGTTAATCCTAACAGTTATATAAGCATAGATGGCTCACTAAACAGAGAATCAACCAGTAAGGTATGAGTTGGAGTCATGTCAGACAAGCATGACAAAGATATGCATTGTCTGTATCACTTTAACAGTTGAAGGGGTTCGATCATGATGTCAATAAAACGATGGCATCAGCAGAAACCTTGGCTCAGGGTCACGCCATCAAAAGCAGTATAGCATAGAGTGGTGATAGAATACAAGTGGTGGCACGTAATGACAAAATTCATGCCCATTAGAAAGAGAGCAGCCAATTGCCAGCAATAACTAATATAAGGAAAATAATTTGGGTACAACAATACTGAATCTTACTATTTGCCATGTCCAGATCACCAAAGACTGTCACGAGCAATTTGTGAACATCAATGCAGTCATGAAAGTTCCATTCTTTAGCGGGACCAGGCGCACCGTTTCTGCATGAAGTCCAAGTGTTGTAAAAAACTACTTACATAGAAGATGGATAAAACCATAGATGTTTTTTGTTTGTAATTTTTACCCTGATGTTGTGTTGGTTACTAAATCTTCAACTAACTTGATTGCCTCAAGCTTCTTATTTGGCTCCAAGAGGTACATCATTTCAGCGGTTGTTGCTCTGTGAATCACATATGATATATCCATGTTCAGTGATATGTAGGTAATGTTAACTAATTTCTGTGTTGTAGAAATACATGTGGCAAACAGATAGAAGGTGCACATTACAAGTATTATGAGTTTGTTTAGGTAGAAAACAAACATTCCTCAGAACCCCATGATCTATATCAGTTGAATTTGATGATAGCTTGGGCCCATTAGATAATAGTATAAAACATAGATATAAATTCCCATGCTGTCAACCTATTGTCCCTAAAGTATGACATTGCATAAATTGTTTCATGATATGTGAAACATGAATCATATGGCAGCATGAAGCTTAAGGTTTTCTTACCTCTATTTCCTGTCGAAAAGGAGTGGGTTTGACTACTATGCACTGGTCATGACCATAGCCCGATAGCACAAGAACCTGTAGAGGGATTAACCATAATATAAATTCAAATGACAATTTAAATAACATGGAAAAAATTACTGCCTTCAACAAGCTTAACAAAAGGTCAGAAGTTTCCTTGCTTAGATAATTCTGGTAGTTGCGTAAAAAACATGTCTCATGTCAATCCTTTAGTTTTTGCATGATAACATTTTGAACAAGTTCCATTAGGCAATGAATTTTCAATCGCTATGATCAAGATTACAAAATCATGAACCCAAGAATTCTAAATAGGTAACAAGTTTAATTTTCAAGAGAACACACATTAAAACACTTGAGGGTTATAACTACATGCACAAAGTATCCATGGTTGTTCGCAGTTCTTTTACCAAGAAGAATATCGAGTAACTCAAAAAAACAGTGTCGTTCTACCTACAGGAAAATCTAGAACTAATTAAGTCGTGTGCTCTTACCATTGCTCTAGAACCAATCCGACAAAACAAAGTTTTTACCGAGAGGAACATCTTTATTTTTTAATTCAACAAGAAATCATAACAGATTGCAAATTCTATAAATAGCATGCCAAGTTTCTCAGGAAATGTATTTATTAAAAATCCTTGAGTCATGTACTTGGCTCCCTACATTGACATATTAGATATGACAACCTTAGGCCACTAAAATGAATGTCTCTACAGTGTTAGCAAATTGTTCCTGAAACATAATATTGAACAATACAAACAATCTATTTTGAACACAAATGTTTCATAATCATGAGGTAGAAGCTAAATAAAATTGAGAACATCAAAAGAAGGCATGCAATAATTTAGTGAGGTTGCAGATACCTTTCGCTCAAAGGTTCGAGCAGACAATGCTATCTTGAGTCCTAGACGTTGTACAGTCTTTTGCAACTTAATTGCATGGCTTCGTGGTTTAGGTCCATGCATGGTTGCACCACCACGGAACTGTTTTAGTTTCAGCTTTACTTTAGTTTAATGAATTCCAAAGTCCAAACCAGATGGTGCATATCTAAGGCACAAAACATTTTTTACGGCTGCCACAATTAGATATAGTAACATTACCTGAGGACCACGCGGTGTACCATGTCGTGCTCTTCTAGATCCCTTTTGCTTGGAAGGTTTTCTTCTTGTGCAATGTGCTCGAAAGATTAACTTAAATGATACAATGATCGACCAAACCAACAGATTAACTACAAAATAGAACAAGAATGAATGCAGGACAATGCAAGTGAAGAAAGAAGCAATAAATACTTTTATAAAAAGCTACAGACCATCATCAACCTCATCATTGAGGTCCTCATCTTTGCTCTCTACTTCTATTTCATTTTGTTAGACCGCAAAATATTAGTCCATTGTCTGATTGCCATCAGACCATATCATCAATTTTAGTATTAAAAACGGTTAGTAATTGAGAAACCAAGGGTTGGTTTCGGTGTTTGTGATGAGTGATTGACAGGCTGTTAACCTCTGATTCGAAGGGGTACCTCCGAAGGGGGTTCGGAGGTTGGACCTCCGAAGGGGTTCGGAGGTGGTTTGGTTGCTGCAGCTGTTGCAGCGGAGTGTGCCTGTCGGAGGGATCCGACAGTACACGATGACTGGGGTTGTACCGAAGGTCTCGGTACTTTGGGCGGTACACTGGAGTGTGTACCGAAGGTTGCTAACCCGGAGAGGTCTCTGGAGTACTGGATACACTTGTCTATTTGTCTGTGGTGCGCAGAGGACTTCGGAGGTGACGGACGGCTCGTAGCAGGTGAACCTGGGTCAAGCGGGAGGCTTGATGCCAGGAGAGCGGGGAGCTCCATCACAATGGCTGCGAAGGGGTCCAGGTCGGTCCTCGGGTCGAGGTGCACCAGGTGAAGGCAGTAAGTGCGGAGCGTGGCTCTGGGTGAAGGTACTCCGAGACAAATTCCTCGGAGGTGAGGCAATTCGAAGGTACTCCGAATGGAGTGACTTCGGAGTTTGGTGGATCAAGTCCTCTGCGGAGGCAAGGCGTTCGAAGTGTGCTCCGGAGGGAGACATTCGAAGGTACCCGACGAAGGTCTCAAAAGTCGAGGCGCATCGAAGGCATGGTCCGGGTGAGGTTCGTCGAGGAGTGTGCTCGGGGAGAGACACTGCGACGAAGGGCTCATGGAATGCTTCATGCAGAGGCCTTGGACGAAGGAGGGACTTCGAAGGGTGGTACTCCGAAGGTGGGGGCTTCGGAGTGTGGTTGTCTTGTGGTGCTTCGACCATGCATGGCTTCGGTACACGGACTGACGGAGTTCGAGCTGGGAGTAGCTGCGAAGCCGTGGTGGTCCACTCCGGAGGTGGTGGTACGAAGGCCCAAGGGCTTTGACGACTTCGGCTCAAAACCGTCACTGTATCGGAGGCTAACTTCGGTGAAGCGAAGGCCATCAGGCTCAAGGCTTCTCACCGAAGCTACCGCACCCCTCGCGTGCGAAGGGGGGCTTCAGGAAGGTCAAAGACTGCAAAGGCTGACATTGTCTGCTCTACAAAAGCTGACGCTGTCACCTCTGCAAAGCTGACAGAGAAGCCTCTAGAATAAAGTAGACTACCTTTTGTACCCCTCTGTTCTGTAGAGACAAAATTGGTGTAAACCCTAGGGGTAAAGTAGTCAATTCACTTGGGTGAACTGTGGGCTATAAATATGGGGGATCGGTAGGTAACATTCAACACTTTGAGCATTTACTGTTGAGCTCCTGTACTAGCCTCCTCATACTTTGAATACATCCAGTGAATTCAATTTTTGTGTTCCTTGTTCAAGCGGCGAAGCCCTGCTTCTGTGTGCTTTTTGCTTGAGCTTGTTTTTCATACCTCGCTGCATACCTCGTCCATTTGTGTGTCACCTTGAGTAACTTGTAGCAGTGCATCGAAGCCTGCGTTGGCGAAGTGTGTTGTGTGCGAGGTGTGTTTTTCTGTGTGCGTTCGCTCTGTGAAACAGGAGGCCAGACCTCGCTGCTTACTAGCGAAGCCCTGATCGCAGCTCGTTTAGCTTCTCGTGTCGAAGCCCTTAGAGGTGTCCATTTGGTGTGCGTTTAGACCTTCGTAGAACGAAGCCCAGCACCAGTTGATGTCGCTAAGTTTTAGGTCGAAGTCCTCGGAGGGTAGTCCACTCTTGCGAAGGGTGAAGTGTGAAGCCTGCTCGAAGCACCCTGTGTGCGGAGCCTGCACTGACTTAGCAGAGTTGTGGGTGGAGCGAAGTCTACTTGGCTTCGGACTTTTACACCTTGCGAAGCCTGTGTTTGGAGCTGTCAAGTACCTCCGAACCAGACCTTTGAAGGTTGGTGTTCGAAGCATGTTCCGTAGTAGACAGATTTAAAACCGAAGGCTGTTTTTAGCCCAAGTTTTTAAAAGCTCCCATTCACCCCCCTCTGGTCGCCGTTTCCAGTCCAACAATTGGTATCAGAGCAGGTTAAGATCACCAGTTGACCTTAACCGGTTTTGTGATCTGTTGGCGACATGGATAGAGGCAGTAAAATTCCTCTGTTCGATGGGACTGAGTTTGCATACTGGAAGGTGCGCATGGAGGCTTACTTGCTAAGCCAAGGAAATGCAATTTGGGAGATTGTAGACTCACAATACTCCATCCCTGATACTCGCACCACTCAAACAGAAAAAGATCAGTATAATGCCAATTCCAAGGCTAGGAATATACTGTTTATTGGTTTGAGCCGGAGTGAGTTTGATAGGGTGCAGCACCTTAGGACTGCTAGGGAGATTTGGACAACACTCACTATTTTTCATGAGGGCTCTACTCAGATTAAGGCCAGGCGCCAAAGCACCTACAATCAACAGTATCAGCTGTTTGTGCAGGCACCTGGTGAATCTATAGATGCCATGTTTTCTCGCTTTGATGCGATAGTGAGTAACTTGCGATCCAACGGGACGCTTGCTTATAATGATCACGATAGGGCTATCAAGCTTCTCTATGCTCTTGACCGTAGCATATGGGAAGTAAAGATATCCAGCATTGAGGAGTCCACAGGTTATGACACATTGACCTGTGATGAGCTCTTTAGCAAGCTAAAGTCCACAGAGATTGCCAAGGCATCTCTTGCAGTGCACAGAAGCTCTTTGCCACAGCCATTGGCATTGGTTTCTAGCACTAGCCGTGGCACCGCTGCAGAACCAAGCACATCTGGTACTTGTGTTCTTGCAGATGGTTTTGCTTTGTCCTCCCTGGTCTCCGTCACAAAGGAGCAGGTGGACACTCTGGATGATGATGAGCTTGCTCTCATTGCTAGAAGGTTCACCCGTTTTCATCATGAAAGACGGGATCAGAGGAGAAGTGGTTTTAGTGGTTGCTTTGAATGTGGCGACACCTCTCATATCAAGGCGAATTGCCCTAAGCTCAAAAAGAGAGATGAGAGTGAGCGCCCCAAATACCACAAGAAGGAGAGGAAACCCTTTGTGAAGGGCAAGCGCGGCAAGATGGCTAAGAAAGTAGCCAAGGCCGCTTCCAGAGCATTTGTTGCTGCTCTTAGCGACATCGACACTTCCTCAACTGAGGAGTCGAGCTCCTGAGGAGGAGGAGTCCCCAAGGAAGGAGGACAAGAAGGGACGAGACTTCACCGGCCTTTGCTTCATGGCCGACAGTGATCACAGCGGCGATGAGCTTGACTCATCTGAGGTACCTCTATCATCTTACCAGCTATTAATAAAATTAGATGAGCTGAATGAAGTAGTTCTTGGTCAGGATAGATTACTTGTGCAAGCCGCTAGAGAAAGAAAAGACCTTAGACTTAGGCTAGAATCTGTTTCTACTGAATATGCCATGCTTAAGTCTAAAGTTAATGATGCTAAATGTGAATCTTGTACTGTAGTCATGAGTGAGCTTGCTCAGTTGCGTGCTGTACATGCTCAAACTCTTTCTGAGCTTGAGACTGCACAGAAGCAGCTTTTGGTGGTGGATTCTAGACCTCATGATAATATTGAATGCATGAACTGTTCTTTATTGCGCGAGAGCATTAATTTACGTGATAAACATGTTCATGATTTAGAGGCTAGATTGGAGAGGGCCGGTAGTTCTAAGGATGTGCAGCCTGTTTGTGACACGTGCATTACCCTTAAGGACCAACTAGGCACTGTTAGAGAGCGAGCTGAAAACCTCATGTCTGAAAATGAATACCTTCTTTCCGTGGTTAACAAATGCACTGAGGGAAAGGGTAGGATGGATTTGCTCTTGGCCAAGACCAAGATGTGTGCTGACAGAGCAGGATTAGCTCTATGTTTGGGATTTGAGAGGATTCCTTCAGAAAATGGAAACAAAACTGTTTTTACCTCTCCCACTACCCTAGAGAAAGAAAGAGCTCTGTTAGACACCCCATCAGCCAAAAAGCCTACACGACCCTCAAAGAAAACCACTCCTCCTGCCAAGAAAAATCCTCCCAAGAAAACCACTCAGCAGAAGCCCAAGGAGCCTGTGAGAGTTGCTCCTAAGACCCATGAGAGTGCCCCGAGGAGAGTGTTTCAGTTCCTATTGTCAGCGGGCGGGTCATTTGGTTGGGTTCTGTTTTCGTCGCATCAAGGATGAGCGACGCTCTTAGGCGATGAGTTACCAGGACATGCATTACCCATCTTTAGGTATGCATGAGTCTGAGTTTTACTATCGTCCTGCTTTTGAGGCTCCTCGTGCTTCTCGGAGAGGTTTTGCTCCTCGGGGTGTTCACCATGTTCCATATGGTGGTAGACCCCGGGCGAGTAGCTTTGTACCTCATCAGAGTAGGAGACCTCGACATGTTGTTCGATCACAGCATGTAGGTAGACCTCGTGCTTTGCATCATTCTGATTATCATGTGCGTAGACCGTCTACTTTTACTGCGCCTACTACTCGTGTCACTCAGTGCTGGATGCCTCGTCATTTTTTCACTCACCCAAGCACTGAGCGATCGAGATTTTCTTATCATGTGTAGGCAACAGATCGAGGCTTGGAGGGCACGTGGATCATGGACTCCGGTTATTCGCACCACATGACCGGAGATGCAGCATGGTTCTCCAGCCTCACCACAACCAAGCAAAGGGAACATATCACCTTCGGAAACAATCGAAGGAGTAGAGTGAAAGGTAAATGTGTGGTAAGAATTAACTCGAATTTTACTCTCAAAGATGTTGCTTTGGTTGAAAACCTGGGATACAATTTGCTGTCTGTATCTCAGTTGCTTGATGAGGGCTTCGAATTGCGATTCCATCGCGATACTTCGCAAGTGCTCAATTCTGATGGCGTTGTGGTGTGTAAGATCTTTAGAGTTGGGAGAGTTTTTGGAGCTGATTTTTCAGAATCATCTGGTTCTTCTCACTGTCTTGTTGCACATTCGACTTCTGAGCTCTGGAAGTGGCATAGGAGACTAGGGCATATGAACTTTGAGTTGCTCGCTCGTCTGAGTGCCCTAGGTCTGATCCGAGGATTGCCCAAGCTCAAGTTTGAGAAGAATTTAGTTTGCGCTCCTTGTCGACATGGAAAAATGATTGCCGCTTCGCATTCGCCAGTCACCACAGTGATGACTGAACAACCCGGAGAACTACTTCATATGGACACTGTAGGTCCTTCTCGGGTTAGTTCTTTAGGCGGCAAGTGGTATGTATTAGTCATTGTCGACGATTTCTCTCGCTACTCTTGGGTCTTCTTTCTTGCCAGCAAGGATGAAGTGTTTTCACACTTTCGGAGCTTGGCTTTGAGACTTTTTACTGAACTCCCTGGTGCATTGAAATTCATTCGAAGTGATAATGGCACTGAGTTCAAAAATAGTCTCTTTGTTGACTTTTGCATGGAGCATGGCATAGAACATCAATTCTCTGCTCCACGTGTTCCTCAACAGAACGGTGTTGTTGAGAGGAAGAACCGCACTTTGGTTGAGATGGCTAGGACGATGCTCGATGAGCATAGGACTCCTAGAAAATTCTGGGCTGAGGCCATGAACACTGCTTGCTACATCTCAAACCGAATCTTCTTGCGCTCAATTTTAAACTTGACATCTTATGAGCTACGTTTTGGGAGACATCCCAAGGTTACTCATCTTCGAGTTTTTGGCTGTCGCTGCTTTATCCTAAAACGTGGTAATTTGGATAAATTTGAGTCGCGATCTTCTGACGGGATCTTTTTGGGTTATACTACACATGGTCATTCTTATCGTGTTTATAACTTGGAGACTAACACTGTCATCGAGTCATGTGATGTGACTTTTGATGAATCAACCCCCTCTGTTAGTTCTGCTTTTGAACAGGCAAATGAACACGACATGGAACAGACCATATTCGAAGAAGAAGATCTCGGAGAATTCGAGGATGAACCCCTACTACCCTCGACATCAACCCCCGAAGCTGACCCCACTTCAACCACTTCGGCACGAGGTCCCGAAGCAACTACCTCGACATCGGTCATCTTGGACCACTCCAATGCACAAGTTGAGGGAGAGGCTGCATCTCATCGCGAGGCTCCACATCATGTTCAAAGGATGCACCCTCTAGAGCAGATCATTGGTGAGCTTGATCAAAGGGTAACACGTTCTCATGCTCACTTCACTAATTCTGCTTTTGTTGCTTCTTTCGAGCCCTTAGATGTTAGTCATGCACTTTCTGATTCTAGTTGGATCAATGCCATGCATGAGGAACTTGAAAATTTTGAGAGAAACCAAGTCTGGACTTTAGTTGATCCTCCACCAAATGTTCATTTCATTGGAACAAAATGGATTTTCAAAAACAAACAAGGGGAGGATGGGACTATAGTTAGAAACAAGGCTAGACTTGTAGCTCAGGGTTTTTCTCAACTAGAAGGGATTGATTTTACTGAAACTTTTGCACCTGTTGCTCGCCTTGAGGCCATTAGGATTTTGCTTGCCTTTGCGACATCCCGGGGATTCAAACTCTATCAAATGGATGTCAAAAGTGCTTTTCTTAATGGCTTCATAGGTGAAGATGTTTATGTAAAACAACCCCCTGGTTTTGAAAACCCCAAGTACCCACATAAAGTCCTTAAACTTCATAAGGCTCTTTATGGACTCAAGCAGGCCCCTCGGGCGTGGTATGATAGACTTAAGTCTTTTCTGCTTGAGCGAGGGTATTTAATGGGCTCTGTTGATAAACACTGTTTACTCTCAAGCATGGCAAAGATTTCCTCCTAGTTCAGATTTATGTGGATGATATCATCTTTGGTGGCTCTTCTCATGCTTTGGTTGCCGAGTTTGCAGATACATGAGCAGGGAATTTGAAATGTCCATGATGGGTGAACTCACCTTTTTCCTTGGTTTGCAAATCAAACAAAGCAAACAAGGTACTTTCGTCCACCAGATGAAGTACACCAAGGACCTGCTCAAGAAGTTTGACATGGCAGATGCGAAGCCCCTCGCCACTCCAATGGCTACATCTGTAGCATTGGATCCTGACGAAGATGGAGAAGTCGTAGATCAGAAGGAGTTCCGAAGCATGATCGGCTCCCTCCTCTACTTGACTGCTACGAGGCCGGACATACACTTCGCGGTGTGTCTGTGCGCTCGTTTTCAGGCTTCACCACGAGCTTCGCACCGCCAAGCGGTAAAACGCATACTTAGGTATCTCAAACATACCCTCGAATTTGGCATATGGTATTCAACATCTTCATCTTTATGTCTTCGAGGTTATTCCGATGCGGATTTTGCTGGGTGTAGGATTGATAGGAAGAGTACCTCTTGTACTTGTCATTTTCTGGGTACTTCTTTGGTTTGCTGGTCTTCCCGCAAACAATCTAGTGTTGCACAATCGACGGCTAAGGCCGAATATGTTGCTGCAGCCAGCTGTTGCTCTCAGATTTTGTGGATGGCTTCCACTTTGCGGGATTTCGGGTTAGATTATAAGAGTGTTCCACTTTTCTGTGATAACACTAGTGCTATTTGTATTGCAAACAACCCGGTTCAGCATTCCAGAACCAAACACATTGATGTGCGGTATCATTTTCTCAGAGATCACAATGAGAAGGGTGATATTGAACTTCAATATGTTGATACCCAACACCAGCTAGCCGATATTTTCACAAAACCCCTCGATGCTTCTCGTTTTGCCTACTTGCGTGGGGAACTTGGTATTTGTCACCCTTACGGCATTTTATGAGGGGGAACTGTCTTTAATTATATTGCATTTGCTCATCATGTGTGAAATTGCATTTACATCTTTTGCATTTATATGCCTGATTGTAATTCATGAAATCGTGTCAGCTCAGCTCTTTTTAATTTATCTGAAACATTAATGTGCATGATGTTTTCTTTTCAAAATCATGCTCACTGCTCAATCTGGTATCTATCATGTTTAGGCAGGACTGCTTTAGCTATCTTTTATCTGCTTGATAACAAGACACTTTTCTTTGGATGCTAAACATTGCAACTTGAAAAATTGTTCTACATATTCGTGGATATTCATAAAGTGCTAAACAATGTGTTCAATTAATCAAAATTCCAAAAATCCATGATTTGCATGCTTCAAGTGAAAAGATCCAGGTGGGTTTGTTTGTCGCACTACTCTATTCTAGTCCGCTTACCAGTGCACATTGGTCTGAACTGGGATAGTGTAGTGTCTGCCAAAATCATTGCCTTAAGCTTCTGATGGCTTTCATGCCTAGGCTTGGCCTGATTGGAAAGTATAAGGTGGACAAACAAATAACCCCTGGCATTATAAGAAGAACAACAAAATTCATCTGATCATCAAGTTTGCTTTCATGGCTCCATTTGAACTGGACTTGTATATCTAAAGTAGAAATTGACTAGCTTTGCGCAATCCTTGCTTTTACTTGTCGAGTTTCCTTGACTACGTGGTGATGCTTTTATTTCAAAATGATAAAATCACATGCTGTCATCATGTTTTTAGAGAATGTTAAATTGAGCTGAGCCCATGATCATTGGTGTTACTGTTGGCATATTTTTGCGTTATATGTCTTTGCAATTCTGCTCGTTTCCAAGCAATGCATCTTTTCATGCTCCTTGATGCTTGCATTGCCAAAGGGGGAGAAATTGCTACGTTCTCTGACGTAAAGGGGGAGAAATTTGGGTTCTCTGTTGCAAAAAGGTATAATTTTCATAGGGGGAGTTTTTTATCTAAAAAAAGGGGAGATTTGCCGAAGGGGCTTTTACTCTTTCAAAAAGGGGGAGAAAATTCTTTTGTCAAGTGACATGATTTGGCTCGTTTCTGAGTTTTTATGGTCACTTGTGTGCTGAAAGTTTTTAAATTTTCTTGATCTTGAATTTGGTTGTCAATGCACTCATCAAGGGGGAGATTGAGAAACCAAGGGTTGGTTTCGGTGTTTGTGATGAGTGATTAACAGGCTGTTAACCTCTGATTCGAAGGGGTACCTCCGAAGGGGTTTCGGAGGTTGGACCTCCGAAGGGGTTCGGAGGTGGTTTGGTTGCTGCAGCTGTTGCAGCGGAGTGTGCCTGTCGGAGGGATCCGACAGTACACGATGACTGGGGTTGTACCGAAGGTCTCGGTACTTTGGGCGGTACACCGGAGTGTGTACCGAAGGTTGCTAACCCGGAGAGGTCTCTGGAGTACTGGATACACTTGTCTGTTTGTCTGTGGTGCGCAGGGGACTTCGGAGGCGACGGACGGCTCGTAGCAGGTGAACCTGGGTCAAGCGGGAGGCTTGATGCCAGGGGAGCGGGGAGCTCCGTCACAATGGCTGCGAAGGGGTCCAGGTCGGTCCTCGGGTCGAGGTGCACTAAGTGAAGGCAGTAAGTGCGGAGCGTGGCTCTGGGTGAAGGTACTCCGAGACAAAGTCCTCGGAGGTGAGGCAATTCGAAGGTACTCCGAATGGAGTGACTTCGGAGTTTGGTGGATCAAGTCCTCTGCGGAGGCAAGGCGTTCGAAGTGTGCTCCGGAGGGAGACATTCGAAGGTACCCGACGAAGGTCTCAAAAGTTGAGGCGCATCGAAGGCATGGTCCGGGTGAGGTTCGTCGAGGAGTGTGCTCGGGGAGAGACACTGCGACAAAGGGCTCATGGAATGCTTCATGCGGAGGCCTTGGGCGAAGGAGGGACTTCGAAGGGTGGTACTCCGAAGGTGGGGGCTTCAGAGTGTGGTTGTCTTGTGGTGCTTCGACCATGCATGGCTACGGTACACGGACTGACGGAGTTCGAGCTGGGAGTAGATGCGAAGCCGTGGTGGTCCACTCCGGAGGTGGTGGTACGAAGGCCCAAGGGCTTTGACGGCTTCGGCTCAAAACCGTCACTGTATCGGAGGCTAACTTCGGTGAAGCGAAGGCCATCAGGCTCAAGGCTTCTCACCGAAGCTACTGCACCCCTCGCGTGCGAAGGGGGGCTTCAGGAAGGTCAAAGACTGCAAAGGCTGACATTGTCTGCTCTGCAAAAAGCTGACGCTGTCCCCTCTGCAAGGCTGACAGAGAAGCCTCCAGAATAAAGTAGACTACCTTTTGTACCCCTCTATTCTGTAGAGACAAAATTGGTGTAAACCCTAGGGGTAAAGTAGTCAATTCACTTGGGTGAACTGTGGGCTATAAATATGGGGGCTCGGTAGGCAACATTCAACACTTTGAGCATTTACTGTTGAGCTCCTGTACTAGCCTCCTCATACTTTGAATACATCCAGTGAGTTCAATTTTTGTGTTCCTTGTTCAAGCGGCGAAGCCTTGCTTCTGTGTGCTTTTTGCTTGAGCTTGTTTTTCATACCTCGCTGCATACCTCGTCCATTTGTGTGTCACCTTGAGTGACTTGTAGCAGTGCATCGAAGCCTGCGTTGGCGAAGTGTGTTGTGTGCGAGGTGTGTTTTTCTGTGTGCGTTCACTCTGTGAAACAGGAGGCCAGACCTCGCTGCTTACTAGCGAAGCCCTGATCGCAGCTCGTTTAGCTTCTCGTGTCGAAGCCCTTAGAGGTGTCTGTTTGGTGTGTGTTTAGACCTTCGCAGAACGAAGCCCAGCACCAGTTGCTGTCGCTAAGTTTTAGGTCGAAGTCCTCGGAGGGTAGTCCACTCTTGCGAAGGGTGAAGTGCGAAGCCTGCTCGAAGCACCCTGTGTGCGGAGCCTGCACTGACTTAGCAGAGTTGTGGGTGGAGCGAAGTCTACTTGGCTTCGGACTTTTACACCTTGCGAAGCCTGTGTTCGGAGCTGTCAAGTACCTCCGAACCAGACCTTCGAAGGTTGGTGTTCGAAGCCTGTTCCGCAGTAGACAGATTTAAAACCGAAGCCTGTTTTTAGCCCAAGTTTTTAAAAGCTCCCATTCACCCCCCTCTGGTCGCCGTTTCCGGTCCAACAGTAATAATAACGTATCAATAACCATCAATAACCCTACAAAAACTATAAAAAAGCACGAACATATACACACACATAGAGGCAATAAACAGGATAATATATAAACTAAGCATAAAAGGCAAGAATATAAAGCATTGTATAAACATGTACTCAAAACGTTTCAGGCAAAAAATCAGGAAGGTTGGGACCTCTCAAATCAAATGTCCATAAAAGCTAACAGCAGTGTGACAAAAACTATAAAAAGCACGAACACATTCACACACATAGAGGCAATAAACAGGCTAATATATACACTAAGCATAAAAGGCAAGAATATAAAGCATTGTATAAACATGTACTCAAAATGTTTCAGGCAAAAAATCAAGAAGGTTGGGACCTCTCTGTTGGAGGAAAATACTTCATTCTCGGGGTCACTACAGTAACAAGACGAAGATAGTCTATTAAACCGAAGTTCTCTAGTATCTAACTCCGGTTTAGTACTGGGTCAAGTTCGAAGGATCAAAGCGGACTCTTGTTCGGAGTATATCTTCGAATGTAGATTCTTCAGAGAACCTCCCTACCAGCTAAGATGGAAGACTTATCTTCTTTCTTATTAGATTAGTCTTTTACCATTTTAGCCCTATTAAGTGTACCGAATAGTTTCCACTATGTCGGTTGTAATAGAGGGGTAAAAAGGTATTTTCCTTAAGATTTTGGCCTATAAATACCCCCGTTTTACCCTGTAATGATGATCGAATATTGAGTTATTCAATACACATCTTTGAACTGCTTCGAGCTATTATCCAATTTAGAGGCTTGGAATAGTTCACTTCGCAAACACTTCGTTTGTTAGTTTCTAGTCTCTAGAAACCTGTTAGCGTAATTTTTTACGCCAACAGTTGGCGCCGTCCATGGGGAGCCTAGTCCAAAAAACTTCGTTCTCTACCAAGTTCTCAAACCATGTCTCCCAAACGGAGTTCAGGTGGTAGTCCTACTCGGAGGTCCCCTCGGACCTCCGGAGCAAGATCTTCGAACACAATCGAGGTCGGAGGACCTTCGATAATTCCTCCACCTCAGACCCCCAAAGGGATTCCCCTTCCTCGAGCATACGGAGTTCCTCCTTCCACTCCATCTATACTTCGGCCAGCCGGAGTCCCTTCTCCAGCTCTGATCCCGCTTCGTACTGATATGTACAATTCTCAAGACCTGAAAGGTCCTTCCGGAGGAGATGAAGATGGTCTTGGCGACATGGCAGCCCAAATGGCTAGTCTCCAAGCCGAAGTGGTGAGGTGGAGGCAAGAAGCCGCAGATAGGCTTCGCTCTCAGGCCACCTCGGTCATTCCCGAAGTGCCCCAAGACGACGAACTTCCTTATCCCGTAGCCCCAGAGAACGCTTCATTCAATAGCGAGTCTCCGCTGCACCCCGAGCTGCAGAAAGTGCGCTTCGACCCTAAGTTTAAAACTTCGAAGCTCTACAAGTATTCTGGAGACGAGAACCCCGGGGAGTTCTCCCGTTCTTATGTGTTGGTAATTGAGGCCAGTGGAGGAGTGCGAGACACCATGACCAAGTGTTTCCCTCTTGCTCTCGGAGGGTTGGCTCTGCGGTGGTTTTGGTCCCTGAAGCCAGGGTAAATTAGAACCTGGGAGCAATTAAGGAAGAAGTTCATATGTAACTTTCAGGGTACTTTCATACCCCCAATGTCTACAGGAAGTCTTTTCCAGGTGAAGCAGCTGCCTAGAGAGACTTTAAGACAATTTTTCAAGCGCTTCGCCCATACGAAGTCGCAAATTCAAGGGCTGACTACGTCCTCCATAGTTGATGCAGCTCGAGAGGGAGTTACCCATGTGGGCCTCCTTGATAAACTTCATCGGAAACAAATATCCTTTGTTGCTCAGCTAATGTCTTATTTTGAAGAGTATGCTAGGTCAGAAGAAGGGTGGCTTCAGAGAACTGCTTCAACTCTGTCAATCCTGCAAGAAGTCAAGTTGGAAGTGAAGATTTCAACACCTTCGTAGGGGCCTAACTTCGAAGTCCAGAATGACAGGCGTCGGGGGCAAAAGCATCCTCGTTCAGAAATCTTGAACATTGCACCTCCACAGAAATTTGCTCCTAAGACTTCACAATCTTCGGGAAGCAAGACCAGCGGCTAGAGGCCACCAGGGAAGCCGGCTAGCAAAGCCCAGGCCTTCTTCTGCTGCGTCCATGGTGAGAATCGAAGTCACGCTACTGATGCGTGCAAGTCTATACTCGCTTTAAGAGGCGAGTACCTTGAAAGAACCTCGGGTCGAGGCACTACTGACCGATTTCCTTCCGAGGTGCGCCCGGAGCCTGTCCAGGCTATGGCACATATAGACAACTTCGACCCTGCAAGGCAACCTCCGGTGGTCAATATTGTGCCACCTCCGAAGCAGGAAGATGGTCAAGATCGAGGAAAAAGAGTAGTCCTCCCCATTTCCGGAGGAGGGACCCTCGGTAGTATGTCGAAGAGACAACAAAGAGAATATGTCCGAGAAGTGGGCCATATTGAAACTTCCTCGTCTGCAGCTACCATGACTGAGTGGTCCCATGTGCCGATATCTTTTTCTGCAGATGATGCAGCTGTCATAAAGTTTTCGCATGCAGATCCCCTTGTTATTACTGCCGACATAGCAGGGACTGAAGTTCGGAGAGTACTGATTGACGGAGGGAGTTCAGCAGATATTATCTTCGTCGAAGCCTTCGATCAGCTCTGTATCTCTAGGAAACATCTTCTCCCTGCAACTCGTCCTTTGCAAGGCTTCGCAGGACCCCCTCTTGATGCCCTCGGCCAAATAGGTCTGGAGGTCGCTTTCCGGAGAGAGGCTATTGGCCAGGACGGAGGAGGTGATTTTCGATGTTGTGGATGCCCCGTACGCATATAATGTTATCTTCGGGAGGGGCATGTTGAATCAGTTCGGAGCTATGGCGCATCATAATAATTTGTGTATGAAGATGCCCACGCAAGCGGGAGTGCTCACTGTCCTCAGAGATCAGGCCACTACGCGAAGAGCAGAATATGGTCATGGCCCCCCTCTTGACCCGAGACAAGTGAACAACGTACAAGGCAACCCGGAGGATATCTCTACTTCAGGTGAACCTTCGAAGAAGTCCTTCCCAAGACCCAGCCCCGAAGGAGAGATTGTAACAAAGGTTATTGTCAAAGACGACAAAGACTATTCATTTCAGTTCGGCAAGGATTTGCCTCCAGAAGTCGCTACTTCATTAGAAAAAGTAGTTGAAGAAAATTTAGATGTATTTGCATGGTCTGATGAGGACATTATCGGAGTCAGTCGGGATATTATTGAACATAACTTGCTTGTGAACCCGAGGGTTCAGCATGTGTATTGACTTTACTCCTTGAATAAAGCATGCCCCCGTGACCCCTATCCCATGCCCCGAATTGATCAATTCGTTGACTCCACTGCTAGTTCAGAGTTATTAAGCTTCCTCGACGCGTATTCTGGCTATCATCAAATCTGGTTAAATCGCGAAGATGAAATCAAAACAAGCTTTGTAACTCCTTCGGGAGTCTTCTGCTATGTAAGAATGCCTTCCGGCTTAAGAAATGCTGGGGCAACTTTTTCGAGGTTAATTGCTAAAGCTCTAGGTCATCAAATGGGCCGCAATGTGGAAGCTTATATGGATGACATTGTAATAAAGAGTGCTCTAAAGCACCGACATAGTCTAGACTTAGCAAAAACATTCAATAGCCTTCGGGCATGTGGAGTCCGTTAACCCCGAAAAATGTATCTTCAGGGCTCAGGCTAGAAAATTGTTTGGGTATCTAGTTTCAAGCAGAGGGATCGAAGCTAGCCCTACTAAAATAACTGCATTACAAAGGATGACTCCTCCGGAAAATTTGAAGCAGGTGCAAAAGCTAACTGGCCTCCTTGCAGCACTTAGCAGGTTCCTAGCAAGGTCTGCGGAGAGAAGTTTGCCCATTTTCAAAGCATTGAAAGGGTCCGAAGATTTTGCATGGACACCGGAGTGTCAAAAGAGTTTTGATGATATTAAGAATTATCTCAGTAACCTCGCTACACTCACGGTGCCTGTTGCGGACAAAACCCTACTCCTCTACTTCGCAGCTACTGGCTCTGCTGTCAGTGCAGTCCTTGTCAGAGAAGTTGATTTCAACGGGAAGTTGGTACATAATCCAGTCTATTTTGTATTCGAAGCATTGTCTGGAGCAAAAACAAAATATTCTGAGCTTGAGAAGTTCACCTATGCTCTGATAATGGCTTCGAGGAAGTTAAGGCATTATTTCCTAGCACATAATGTGATTGTACCAACCTCGTATCCCTTAGGAGATATGCTCCGAAGCAAGGATTCTACAGGAAGAATTGGGAAATGGGCTGTTGAATTAGCACCCTTCAGCATCTCCTTCGTGGCAAGGACAACAATCAAGTCACAGGTGTTGGCAAATTTTGTGGCAGAATGGACTCCCTCCGCAGTATGGGCTCCGGAGAAACCAAATGAAGGAATTTGGACCATATACTCCGATGCAGCTTTCCAAGCATCTGGAGCAGGTGTCGGAGCGGTAATAATTTCGCCTTCAGGGCAAAGAGCAATGTACTCCGCAAGGCTCAACTTTAAGACCACCAATAATACAGCGGAGAATGAAGGAATTTTGTTAGGACATCGTAAGGCGCGTGCTTTGGGGGCTACAAGAGTTGTTATTAAATCAGATTCTCAAATTGTAGCAGGGCACGTTGATAAAAGTTTTCAAGTTCGTCACCCCCAGCTCGCAAAGTATTTGGAAGAGATCCGTAAGATTTAAGTGACATTTAAAGGGATTTCCATCCGAAGTATACCTAGAGCTGAAAATATGCAAGCTGATACCTTGTCAAAAGCTGCAGCCGGAGCTATGGACATTCCGAAAGGAGTTTTTTATGAAGAGCTTAGTTCACCTTCAGTGCCACAGATCCCCCTGCAGAAGTTCTTTTCATTCTAAGTACTGATTGGCGGAGTTCAATTATGGAATTATTGGAAGGTGAAGCAAATTTTCCTGAAGGGCCACAACTTTTGAGGTTAAAGCTCAGAATCCAAAACTATCATATAATCAACGGTATTCTTTACAAGGCCGGAGTATGTTCCCCTCTGCTCCGATGTATATCTCAAGCCGAAAGTCAAGAGATACTCCGAGAAATTCATGTAGGTCTTTGTGGTAGCCATCTGGCCCCTCAGGCTTTGGCAGGAAAAACACTTCGCCAGGGGCTTTATTGGCCTACAATAGTAGCTGATGCGGAGAGCCTAGTCCGCACGTGCCAGGGTTGTCAATGGATGGGAAGAAGAAGTCATCGTCCGCCAACAACTCTTCAAGTCATTGCCCCAGTTTGGCCCATGGCCAGATGGGGCATGAACCTTATTGGCCCCTTCCAAGTAGCAAAAGGAAATTTGAAATTCGCAGTGGTAACAATTGAGTATTTTCCAAGTGGGTCGAAGCAGAACCCCTCACAGCTATCACTTCGAATAATGTACAAAAATTTTTCTGGAAAAGTATTATATACAGGTTCGGAGTACCTCGACAGCTCAAAGTTGACAATGGGACACAATTTGATGCAGAGCCCTTCAGGAAGTTTTGCGAAGATCTTGGCGTACAAATATGCTTCGCTGTTGTGCGCCATCCTCAGTCTAACGGAGCTGTAGAAAGAGCCAATGATAATATCTTGTCAGGGTTGAATCGAAGAATACTAGGGTTGGCAAAAGGGTTGTGGACCGAAGAGTTCCCAAAGATCTTATGGTCCATTCGGACCAGCCAAACATGGTCCACAGGTTTCACTCCTTTCAGACTATTATTCGGAGATGAGGCTATGACACCAACAGAGCTTAAAGGAGGATCTCTTCGTAGCGCCGAACCTAAAATAGAAGGAGAAAGGCAAGCTTCGCTTGATTTAACAGAAGAAACAAGGCTTCGAGCTGTCGCCAATTTGTCGAAGTATCAGCAACAGACGAAGACTTGGTTCGACCCGAAGGTTAAGCTTAATGAAGTTAAGCCAGGTCACCTAGTTTTGCGAATCATTATAGCACCAGGGAAATTAGGAAATAAGTGGGAATGTCCATACATTATTCTCCGTTAGGACGCCCTGGTTCTTTTAAGCTAGCTAATTTAGAAGGCGAAGAGTTAAAGCATGCCTGGCATGCGGAGCACTTAAAGCGATATTTCACATAGGGGCTCCTTGTAATCATTTGTAAACACCTTCTGAATTAATAAAGTTCATGGTTCGGATAATGCCTACCTCTCAAACACTTCCTACTTCTAGTGGACACACTGGAAGAACGAAGTTGGTTGTGAGGGAAGTGTCATTCATTTGAACCAATTTTTCACACTTCTAACCACTGGTTCGAAGCTTCCGACGAGGTGTGAAAGTCACTGAAAAATGGATTCCAAGCCACCGACTTGAAAGCATGTGTAAAAAGAGTCGAAGAAGACCAAATAATGCGGATTCCAAGCTCCGGCTTGAAAGCATTCGTAAAAAGAGTCCAAGGAGACCACTGCGAATTACGAACCACTGGTTTAATAATATTCGCAAAAAGAGCCGAAGGAGGCCAAACAGAACAGAGTTTGAGCTGATAAGCTTTGAATATCTGTAAAAAGAGTCCAAAGTGACCAATCGTTTTGGATGCTAAGGTGTCCGGAAAATTAGTTCGAAGTGACTACTTTCAAACAAAAGGTACTAAGTTACCAGTTTCAGACTCCAAGTAGTCGAAGACATTTTGTGAGATTTTAATCAATCTCTAAGTTGCTAAGGGGGCTCCGAGCCTCCAAAATTGTACTCCTAAGTCTTTTTCTTTGCGCCTAACCATCTTCGACTACACTTCGAAGTTTCTTATGCACAAAGAGGGGCTGGGAAGTAGGGAGACAATTTTAAAATCTTAATCTTTATCATTCAAACAGATTACATTACATTATGAAAAATATGTGTCTATACCAAGAAGGAAACGAAGACCCCTTCGATCCCTAGAGCTACAACTAAAGCCAGAACGATTAGTTCCGGAGCCAGGAGTCCTAATAACTTTACGTTTAATTCTTCTCCCTCCCCTCGAAGCTCGAAAATCTTTTTGTTCCTGTTGGAGAGTAGCCCAAGTTCAAAGTCGCTCGGGGCTTCTCTCCCAGTTTCGAAGTTCTTTAGGCTTCTTTCCTTGTTCTTCAGCAATACTCTCTTATTCGGACCACTCAACGTCTTCAAAAGATGAGGTTTCCAAGTTAACTTCTTTTTCTTCCTCTTTAATATAAGATAATATATCTTTGTGTATTTCGGGCGTAATCGCACTGGAGCTTTCTCGAGGAATCAGAAATCGAGGTCATTTGTGAAGTTTTAAAAGATCGAAGGTAGCCCATAGCAGGCGAAGTTCTTCGGTAACATTTAATACTTCGAGATCATCCATACGAGGTTGGGAAGTCTAAAAACATTTCCAAATAAGTTTTCATTCATAACAGATGAAAGCATAATTTTTACATATTCGGACCCCTAAACAAAACTAAACCTATGGGTCTGGCGGAGGCTGGCTACTCGAAGCTTGAGACCGAGCTTGTTTCTGGCGAAGCCCTGCATCGATCCAAGCCTTGATCTCTGTTCGACCTTCGCTCTCCATGATGCTTGGAAGGCTTGCCAGGCTGCGGCCACATCTTCGAAAGGGTTTAGCAGCTGGTTGTCGTCGAAGGTAATAGGAGCCGCCCCCAAGTCTGGTGCTATTGATAGCCCTAGATCTTCGTAATAACGAAGTATTCCGAGAGCAGATACTTGGCCGGAGAGTTCTCCATACCGAATACCCGTCGTCTTCATCATCTTCATTGCTCCTTGGATCATTTCTAGTCGTCACAGCAAGGAGACGTTGTCACTCGAAGATAGTGTCCAAGAAGTACCGAAGTACTCTAAGACACCTAAAAGATTATCCATGACCTCCGCAGCTACCTTCTCCGACTTCACCTTGTCTTCAATTAAGGCATCCCTTGATGAAGACAGCTCGTCTACCACAGAAGATAGTCTAGCTGTCTCCGTAGCCAAAGAGTTCTTCTCGCTAAGCAGGTTGTTGGCCTCCTCCATGGCCTTCGTCTTTTCTTCTTAAAGTTTAACCAGCTCAGCCCCCGCAGTTGCATGCTCTGCTTGCATTTTTTCTATTTCAGCCCGAAGCACGATTTGCTCGGCTTTGAGCTTCTGATTTGCAGCCTCCAGACCAAGTCTAGCTCTCCTCTCCACTGCAACCATCTCGTCCAAGCTAGAGATTTGAACTCCGGAGCCCTCAAGACTCCTTTGGAGGGCAATAATCCTCTCCTTAAGACGAATACTTCCTCGTTCGTTCGAAACAGCTGCAGCTCGAGCCAAGATTATTTGCTGCGAAGAGAAAAAGCAAGGTGAGAAATTGTTCATAAGTTGAAATTAATCTTGTTTTTGCATATACTTCATACCTGGTATGCTGCCCGTTCCAAGGCTGCGTTCAGCTCTGACCCTTCAGCCTCCCCAAGTATGGCTACCAAGTTTGTTCTCCAACTTCGCGGTTAGCTCGATCCAAAGGTTCGAGCAAGGCCTGAAGCCCAGTCCTTCGCTCCAGAAAGGGAGCTAGGAGGGGGGAGCATGGACAAAGCCCTTTGATCATCTTCATTGGGTGAAGGGCCGGAGCGCTGCGCCGCATCCCCGGAAACCTCGGTGGACTGGCCCCCCTCTGTAGATTGTCCTCCGTATGTCGATTCCGACGGAGTTAATCCTGAGTTCGGAGCTGGAAAGGGTCCATTTTGCCTTTACCTTTTCCGGGTCCCATCTGTGCAGCTTCTAGAACCGACCCCGGAGATGTCGAAGTCCTAGGAGCAGTCTTCTCAGGAGGAGTCGTCTCCATGGGAGCAGACCCTGCTAAATCTAAGGTATTATATATTGCATAATTTTGCAGGGTGAAGGAAAAGGTGCTTTAATGAAGTTTACCTCTGAAATCCCGTCGGCGAATGAGTACAGGGATGCTTGGAGGGTCGAAGGCCCCTTCGAAGTCTTCATCAGACTCGGGGTCTGGAACCAAAGGGTTGGCTGTTGGAGACTCCCTTGGAGGAACAACTACCACTTCGCCTGGAATCGAAGCTTGTTCAGCTATAACTTCGACTCCGCCTTCAGCAGCAGGGGCTTCTTGATGTGGCAAGTCAGGCTGGACACTCGAGGTCCCAGCCTGTTCGGAGCTGTCTGGAGTAGCTAACACACTTGCTACGTCGCCAGTATCTACAACTTCGACATTTGCCTGTGCTTCATCTTCGGTAATTAGGTTCACGAGGAACCTTTGCATTTCTCTCACTCCCTCATCTTCAGATGAATCGGAAGGCGAAGCCCCAGGCCTAGAAGGAGCCACATTCTTAGGCTTTTGGGCTAACTTTTTCATGGGAGTCTTAGCCGGTGCCGAAGTCCCAGCATCCGCTTTCCTCTTCTTCGAGCCTTGCTCAGAAGGCACCTAGTCCGGAAGAGGGGGGCTACGACTCCGATTACGCCCCATACTCGGTTAAGTCGCTCCCAACTGCCCACCAGTTTCTTCCTCCACTCCTTTTCAGCCGGAGTAGGAGCTCCAAGAATCTTCTCTGAAGCTCGAACGACTTTCTCTGAAGTCATAGGGGCTTGAGAAGCTGAAAGATAAGTTTTATTAGTCATTTTATAAAACAATCGTATATAGAACATGTTGTAGTTTTCGAAGTTACCTGTAGGGCTCAAGTTCAAAGAAATTTTTCGGAGTCCTCCCTCCAGATCCTCTTCGAAGTTGATAGGCCAGTTGGCCATCAGAGGTGGAATTTGGAGCCCGGTGAACTCCTCCGCTAAGTCCCGCATGCTCATGCGGCGACTAATTCTTTGAAGCAGGTTAAGGCGGGCTTCGAGCTGGCCAGGATCTGGGTGGACTTCGGCTTCCCTTCGAAGTATATGTCTTGCAGGGGTCTGGCCAGACGACTGCCTGCTCCAACTTCGGCGTAGAACCACCGGAGAATCCAATCTGTGTACCATCTGGCATTGATGGCCTTCGCTGGAAATCACAGTTGGAATTCATCTCGGAGTCTGAAATTGATGCTGCTGAAGGCTACTACGATTTTCTCCCCTCCGGAACCTTGGTAAGTCTTCGGCTAGCAAGATGCCTTGTGTAGTGCTGCAAATATCTCTGCTCTTCCTTCGCAGCCTTTGTAGCGCCCCGATTTAACAAATCGAGACATTATTGAATTTCATAAGAAAAACAATAATACAAGAGGTTCATCATGCGACAATCGTACATACAACAGTGTTCATGGTACGCAGACCATATTTATTACAACATTGTTTTAATAAAAACAGTAAAGTAAAATAATTAGAAAACGGCATGACGAACATCTTCTTCAGGATCTTTATTCTCGACTGGGTCGCTACTCCAGACCGTCTTCGTAGTAAGCATCCTCTGTGGGGTCCAACGGGTATGAGTACAAAAAGTACTCAACAAGCCACCGCAAATGCAAGTAATAATGCAGGATAATAAACAAGGAAAGGTAATGGCTAGTATTGCGGCAAAGTACAGTTTCAGTTATTGCATTTAGTGTTATCATATTTTAATCATGCGGAAAATAAACATGAACATCATCAACATCAACTAACTCGAGGGGTACAGTCAGCCCCACCTCGCTCAACAGTCCTTACATGTCAATCCATCATGCACATACATATTCAAAGTAAACTAACTGGGGGATGTCACGCAACCCGCCCTTGACCGCGGGCTCGGCTTTTCGAAAAGATTTAAGACTCTGATCAGAGATGTACTACTGTACCCACAAGGCACGCACTCATCCCAAACGAGATGACCCATTTCACGGGAACTCGTGCCAAAACCTCAATATGAGATGTTCCAAGCGATAACCACCCGCTCTAGGTTTCGCCGGCATGCCGGGCCGCATCCCGGCTAACGTCGCACCCCCTTTTGCGCCACATTGGTACAAGGTCACCCGCAGGTGCAACTTGACCCATCTCCAAATGGTGGCCTCGGTTTGGAACAACCCATACCTTAGTTAGGACTTACCCACTAGACTTGTGGTTAGTACGTAAGTGTATTGCAACGGATCCCTCAGACCGGTCCTTATAGTGCCCCGGGTGCTACCGACCAATGCCCTAGCTTGCACCCGGAACCCACCATGCATACACTCACAACCATAACTTATCACCAACAGAATTTCCAAAGAGAAGAAGTAATGGGGATCATATAATAGAACCATTTGCTACGACTCATTTTTATCCTATAGCGATCGTGTCAATACATTGGACACTAGCTAATATCATTGATCATATGGTGACAAGGAGGTTAGGCGAGATAGCATGGCTTGGGTTGCACATCAAGGTCGGGGGATCCTAAATAATTATAATGTAAGGGTTCATTTGACTAATGCATATATAACCTATGTGTTTAGCGATAGTTTAATCAAACATGGGTTCAATATGCTCAAAAGATTGGTTTGGTGACTTGCCTTGTTCAGCGAAAGGCGAAGGAGGGACTTCCGGGAAGTATTCCGGTTCCTCGGCGACGTCGTAGTCTTTTTAATATAATAAAGTAAAACAAGAAGAACACATTCAATCAAATGATATAACAATACATTAATAGCACATAAGTTACTGTTGGTTTGATTAAAAGTAAAATAATTTCCATTGTTAAGGTTCTGAAAGTTATTTCATAAATAATTTTAAAGGGATTAAAATGAAGGGTTGTCCTTTTTAGAAAACAAGTGTTTAAATGTGAATAGTCCCATATTAAGTTCCTAATAAGTTTTGAAATGAAAAGTTCATGGTAATTTAGTGTTTTGCAGTATGTGAATAGAAAGGAATAAATATGAATTTTTCTGAAGTTCAAACATTTGAATTCATATTTTAATCCTAAAGGCATTTAAATATTTATTTGAATAAACATGAAAATGTCAAAGTAAACCTACTGTTTTTATTGCATAAACATGTAGAGAAACTTTTTATGAATTTTCTGAAATTGGGATGGTAATTTTTAGAGTTCAAATGCATTAGATATGAATTTTACAAGTTTAAAAGCATTTCTGGAATTTATTTTCAAATTTTAAATCTCTCGGGTCCACGGTGAGCCAGGCCCACGGTGAACCCGCGCACTGTGCGCGTGCGCCGGGTCGATCTGGACCGTCGGATCCAGATCCGACGCGCGAGGGCGAGGCGGGGCGCGTAAGTCACGATGGACGGTCAAGATTAAAACGTGCGAAGGGGTACCACGTGGACGCACGAGATCGCACGCCGGTTTTAAATGAAAACGAACGCGTGAGATCAAAACGTAACGCTTTGACCAGATCCGACGGTGCGGATTAGATCGCGTACGTGGGCTCACGCGCGTCGTCCGATCGCGATCGCACGGTCGGGATCAGATCCGACACGGCACGGGTATTCGACCCGTGCCGGTCGTCTTCTCCGACGACGGCGAGCGGGCCAGCGGCCACGGCGAGCGACGGCGGCCCTAGCTAAGCCTAGAAATGGAAAGAGGGCACTACGGCGGTCACGATGGTACCTTAGGCGAGGCGAGGGGTCGACGGAGCGCGGTCGGCGGCGAGGGTAGACGACGGAGTGGTTCGGGCTCCTCGTCGGCGATGGGTTCCGGCGATCTCCTTGACCAACGGAGGCGTGGCCGAGGTAGGGGTCGTCCTCGCGGTCACGTTGGTGGCGGGGGCGCGGGCGGAGGTGGTCCAAGGCGACGGCGAGCGGTGGCCGGAGACGAAACAGGGGGATGGCGCTAACAGGCGACGTGCGGGCGCTCTGCTTGGTCTAAGTGCGAATGAACGCGTGAACCGAACGCGGTGGAGGGCAACGGTTTAAAATAGGGGTGCCGGCGGGGACAGGGAGGGCGCCATCGGGGGAGGGCAGTGAGTTAACGCCGGCGAGCGGTTTCTCTGCATGCGGGCGACAGCGGGGGGGATTACGCGTGGGATTAAAGGGGAAACGGGCGACGTGATCCGGGGGTTTTAATGCTGGCGAATAATGAAGGGGAGGGGACCGGCGACGAGCGGATCCGAGGGAGTAAAGGTGGCCGGCGAAGTTTGGGGACGACGACGCGAGGTTGAAGGCGAAGCTGACAGGCGGGGGCCACTGGCCAGCGGGCGCGAGCGAGTGGGGAAGGCAGCTGACAGGTGGGACCGCGGTGTCGGGTGCGAGCGCGAGGGGAGGAATTCGGCGCCGACAGGTGGGGTCGACTTGTCAGCCTAAGGCGCGCGAGGTAACGGGCTGGGCCGGCTGGGAGAGAGAGAAGGGAGGGGGAAGGCCCATCACTGTGCTAAAAACATTTCTGAATAAAAATAATTCCAGGAAATAGATTAAAATATTAGGGCTACTTCCAAGGTTGGTAAAAATTTATAAAAATTCTCAAAAATATATTTTGGTCTTAGGATCATATACAAAAATTTTCACCTCCTAGTTTGGCCATCTACTCTATGTTGTAGTTGAAAAGGGTATAAAGGAGTATTAAAAGTATTTTCAAAAATATAAATTCCAAGAATTGAATTTAATAATATTTTTATTGTTGTGAAAATTTGGGGTGTTACAAACCTATCCCCCTTACAAGAATCTCGTCCTCGAGATTGGAACGCTACTCGAATAACTCGGGGTATTGGGCTTTTAGTTCGTCTTCCTTTTCCCAAGTGGCTTCTTCGGTGGGATGGTTGTTCCATTGGACTTTGCAGAAGCGAACAACGTGACTTCTGGTTACTCTCTCCTTGGTTTCCAAGATCTTGATGGGTCTTTCTATGTAGGTCAAGTCTTCTTGGACATTAAGCTGCTGAAGGTCGGCTTGCTCGGTGGGTACACGGAGGCACTTCTTCAGCTGAGAGACATGGAACACATCATGAACTCCTGCTAAGGATGGAGGCAGTTCAAGTTGATACGCCACTTCTCCTTGTCGGTGGAGGATCTGGAAAGGTCCGACGTAGCGGGGTGCTAGTTTGCCTTTCATGTTGAACCTTTGAGTGCCACGGAGGGGAGTGACTCGGAGATAGACATAATCGCCCTCCTCAAAGGCTAGGTCTCTTCGACGGTTGTCGGCATAGCTCTTCTGCCTGGATTGGGCTACCTTCAATCGGTCTCTTATGATCTTAACCTTCTCTTCAGTTTCTCTTAACAAATCAGTCCCAAACAGTTGCGATTCTCCGGTTTGATCCCAGAGCAATGGTGTTCTGCACTTACGTCCATAGAGTGCTTCGAACGGGGACATTTGCAGGCTGGCTTGATAGCTGTTGTTGTAGGAGAACTCTGCATATGGTAAGTTCTTGTCCCACATTCCGCCAAAGTCTAGAGCACAAGCTCTAAGCATATCTTCCAATATCTGGTTGACCCTTTCGGTTTGACCGTCGGTCTGTGGATGATAAGAGTGCTAAAATTCAGCCGGGTGCCGAGTTCCTCTTGAAGGTTCTTCCAAAACTTGGAGGTAAACTGACTCCCACGGTCAGATACAATCTTCTTAGGAACTCCGTGAAGGCACACGATCCGGGTCATATACAACTCAGCCAACTTGGCGACGGTGTATGTTGTCTTGACCGGAACGAAGTGAGCTACCTTGGTGAGTCGGTCGACGATAACCCAGATAGAATCATGACCAGCTTGGGGTCCTGGGCAGTCCCGTGATGAAGTCCATTCCTATTTCTTCCCACTTCCATTCGGGGACCTTGAGAGGTTGAAGAAGTCCGGCAGGTCTCTGATGCTCTGCCTTGACTCGTCGGCATGTGTCGCACTTGGCCACATACTCAGCTATTTCTCTCTTCATGCTGACCCACCAATATTTTTCCTTTAGGTCTTGATACATCTTTGTACTCCCGGGATGGATGGAGTATAGAGTATCGTGGGCTTCTTGAAGGATGAGGGTCTTCAACTCAGGTAGGTTGGGTACACATACTCGGTTTCCGAACCAGATGGTACCATGCTCGTCCTCGGAAAATCCGGGGGGCTTTACCCTTCCTCATGTTCTGCTGGATCTCCAGGATGTCCGGATCTTCCTTCTGCTTTTCTCGGATCTGGTCTATTAAGACAGGTCGAGATTCCAAGGCAGCGAGGTACGCTCGAGTGGTGATCCCTAGGTTTAGCCTTTCCATCTCCTTGTAAAGTAAAGGAGCTTGGTCTTGAATCATGATGGCATTGCAGTACCCTTTTCGGCTAAGGGCGTCTGCCACCACGTTCGCTTTGCCCGGATGATAATGGATGCCCAAGTCGTAATCCTTGATCAGTTCCAACCATCTCCTTTGCCTGAGATTCAGATCTGGTTGGGTGAATATGTACTTGAGGCTCTTGTGGTCGGTGAAGACCTCACACCGATTCCCCACAAGGTAATGTCTCCATATCTTCAAGGCATGAACCACGGCTGCTAGTTCCAGGTCGTGAGTTGGGTAGTTCAGCTCATGCGGTCTCAACTGTCGGGAGGCGTAGGATATCACTTTCCCTTCTTGCATTAAGACGCATCCCAACCCTTGACGAGAGGCATCACAGTAGACGTGGAAGTCTTTCCGGATGTCTGGCAGAGTCAGAATGGGAGGTGACACTAGCTTCTTCTTGAGGGTCTGGAAGCTTTCTTCGCAGTCGGGGGTCCATTCAAACTTCACTTCCTTCTGCAGAAGTCTGGTCATAGGCTTGGCGATCTTGGAAAAGTTCTCGATGAACCGGCGGTAGTATCCGGCCAATCCGAGAAAACTCCGGATCTCGGTCACGGTCGTGGGCTGTAGCCAGTTGGTTACTGCTTCAATGGTGGTTGGGTCCACCGCTATTCCTCCGGCAGATATGACATGGCCGAGGAACTTCACCTCAGACGACCAAAATTCACATTTGTTGTACTTGGCATACAGTTGTTGCTCCCTTAGCTTTCCGAGGGTCAGACGGAGGTGTGTCTCGTGTTCTTCCTTGGTCTTGGAGTATATGAGGATATCGTCGATGAATACCACGATGAACTTGTCCAAGAACTCCATGAATACATTGTTCATCATGTTCATGAAAAAGGCCGAGGCATTCGTGAGTCCGAACGACATCACGGTATACTCGTAGAGTCCATAGCGGGAGGTGAAGGCAGTCTTGGGTATGTCTTCTTCCCTAATCCTCAACTGGTGATAACCTGACCTGAGGTCAATCTTGGAAAACACCGAGGATCCTTTCAGCTGATCGAACAGGTCGTCGATCCGAGGCAATGGGTACTTGTTCTTGATGGTTACGTCGTTCAAGGCTCTATAGTCCACGCACATCCTCTTGGTCTTGTCCTTCTTCATGGAAAATATAACCGGTGCACCCCAGGGTGAGGTACTCGGCCGAATATACCCTTTTTGTTCTAGGTCTTCGATGTTGCTCTTGACTTCGGCTAGTTCATTGGCGGCCATTCGGTATGGGCGCTTGGAGATTGGAGTGGTCCCGGGGACAAGTTCGATTCTGAATTCGATGTCCCGCTTGGGAGGCATTCCGGGTAGATCTTCAGGGAAGACATCCGCAAACTCCTTGACTATGGGCACCTCTTCAAGAGCTATCGAGCAAAGGGATGCTCCGAGTGGTTTGCGACTGGTCATCCGAAAGGTGACGGCTGCGCCTTCAGGGTTGGTCACCGTGACGGACTTGTTGGCACAGTCGATCACTCCCTTGTGCTTCATCAACCAATCCATCCCTAGGATGAGGTCAAGTCTGTTGCATTGGATGAGGACTGACTCGGCCCTAAACAGTACTCCTTGGATGTCAATTTGAATCTTAGGGTTGTATAAGCGGGCTGAGGTCCTATTGCCGGGAGTGGCAATCACCATGGGAATGGGTAGAGGGAGCACGTCCAGTCCGTTTATTTTCACAAAATTTTCCGAGATGAAGGTGTGGGTTGCTCCAGAGTCAAATAATATGACGGCCGGTACGGAATTCACAGTAAACGTACCGAGCACGGCTTCAGGAGCCTCCTGAGCTTCCTCCGCGCTGATGTGGTTGACGCGGGCGCGAACCGCCTGGTTGGGTGCCGCGCCCTGAGCTGGCTTGGGGTGAGGACACTGGTGTGCATAGTGCCCTTCCTTGCGGCAGTTGAAGCAGACGACCGGCCTTCCTTGGCGATCCTTCAAGATCGGGGCCTTGGCGGCTGGTGTCGGCTGAGCGGCCGGAGCTGGTGGGGCGGGGCGAGGATGCCCGGCGTTGGATCTACCGGCGGTGTGAGGCGGCCTGTAGGCGGGCCGAGGATGGTAGGCAGGCGCTGGTGGCGGAGGGATGAAGCGGGGCCTCTGAGAGTTCGCCTGCTGATGCTTGAAGGCGATCATCTTCCTCTTCTTGAGGTCCAGCTTGTTCTGCTCAGTCTCTTGGATGAGCGCTTTGTTGACCAGCCGTTGGAAGTCGGCGAAGTCGGCGGCGACGAGCTGGATGGACAACCCATCCTTAAGTCCCCTGAGGAACTTGGCTTGGCGGAGGGCGTCGGTGCGCACTTCCTCCGGTGCGTAGCGGGCGAGGCGGTTGAACTCATGGAGGTACTCCATGACGGTCTTGTTGCCTTGTTGCAGGTCGCGGAACTCCTGCTGTTTCACCGCGATGACGCCGGCGGGGACGTGGGCGGCGCGAAAAGCGATGGTGAACTCCGCCCAAGTCACCACGTGGTCCTCTGGCTGGGACTCACGATAGTTGTCCCACCATTCAGCGGCGGGACCCTGGAGCTGGTGAGTGGCGAAGGCCACTCGCTCCCGGTCGGTGCAGGGGAGGAGGTCGAGCTTCTTTCCGATGGTGCGAAGCCAATCTCCGGCCTCCATCGGGTTGGTGGTGCTCGAGAAGATGGGCGGGCGCACGCGCAGAAACTTGGAGAGTTGCGGAGCGGGCGCGGGTGCGGGTGCGCGAGGGGCGGGCTCCCCGTTCTGCAGCGGTCCAACTGAGCCTGTTGGTTCTGCATTTGGGTGAGGAGGGCGGTGATCAGGTGGTTCTGATTCGCCATCATCTCCGCCAAGGTGGGGTAGTTGGCGGAAGGCGACCCAGATTGACGCGGGCCCGTTGCACCCCAGTTGGGTACAACACCCTCGGGCGCATCACGGCTTCCTCCTGCTCCGTTGTTGGAACCGGTGTTCTGGTGGTCGGCCATCTTCTGAATATACATAGTGATAAAGCAAAGATGACGAAACGATAATACAACCAAAAATATCATATAAGATTCAAGCACATAAATATATAGAGAGTGGTAGAAATTGTTCATTACAATCAAGTTTTTATTCTACCCATGACACACTCGTCGTGGGTAGCACCACATACAAAATTTGCTTTTATTAAAATAGCGACTCCTAACGCCTACTCGCCACCGGACGCGGTCTCCGTGCTCTCGGAACCACGAGTGCGCGGCTCCAGAGAGATGGTGGGCTCGAGGAAGTTCTCGATGATGGAGTCGGAGACGAGGCCGGGGCGTGGAGGAGGGGCGCTGGTAGAGGGCCTGGCGGGGGAGGGTCGTGGCGGGATCCTCTTGGGGCGAGGGAGGGGCTCACGGATGGGTTTCTTCTTCCTTGGAAGAAGAGGAACCATCTCCGCTATATCCTTCTGCAGCTGCATAATCTTGCGCTGCAACTCGCCGTTCTGCTGGATCAAGTTCTTCGTTTCTTCACGAAGGAACTCAACCGCCTCATGGTGCTCGTCGGCGTCGAGCACCGCCTCGGTGTGGAGATCAACCATGGCCTGTAGAAGACGCGACTGCCGGGCCATGACCGGATCACGCACGGAGTGAACTCCGAGGTAGATGCTACGGTGGGCTCCGGGAGTACGCTTCGGTACGAGCCGGAAGGACGAGTTCTGAAGACGATCGTCGTAGATCATCCTCAGCTCCATGAGGGCCTGAAGGGCGACTCGTTGGCACGCGACGTCGAAAGTCGGGCCTCCAAGTGCGGTGGTGTAGGGCGGCAGGTGTTCCCCGGAGCCGTGGACGGTGAGGGAGACGTCGCAAGGCCCGGCGAACTCGTCGGGGTACACTCCTTGAAATTCGGGTTCGAAGAGGAACCCGAGGAAGGTGAGCATCATACGGAGCTCCCGGACGAAGCCCTCGTAGTGGCGGCAGTAGCTGTGGACTTGGTAAACAGGCATCTACAAAACAGCAAGTTGAATAAAAGTGAGGAGAGGAACAAAGTTTATGAAGTAGATTTTCGAGAAATAATTTCCTGTGGCTAATGGCTAGGCGGGTCTGTTTGGCTTCCTACAGTCGAGTCGGCTCTGATACCATCTTGTAGCGCCCGATTTAACAAATCGAGATATTATTGAATTTCATAAGAAAAACAATAATACAAGAGGTTCATCATGCGACAATCGTACATACAACAGTGTTCATGGTACGCAGACCATATTTATTACAACATTGTTTTAATAAAAACAGTAAAGTAAAATAATTAGAAAACGGCATGACGAACATCTTCTTCAGGATCTTTATTCTCGACTGGGTCGCTACTCCAGACCGTCTTCGTAGTAAGCATCCTCTGTGGGGTCCAACGGGTATGAGTACAAAAAGTACTCAACAAGCCACCGCAAATGCAAGTAATAATGCAGGATAATAAACAAGGAAAGGTAATGGCTAGTATTGCGGCAAAGTACAGTCTCAGTTATTGCATTTAGTGTTATCATATTTTAATCATGCGGAAAATAAACATGAACATCATCAACATCAACTAACTCGAGGGGTACAGTCAGCCCCACCTCGCTCAACAGTCCTTACATGTCAATCCATCATGCACATACATATTCAAAGTAAACTAACTGGGGGATGTCACGCAACCCGCCCTTGACCGCGGGCTCGGCTTTTCGAAAGATTTAAGACTCTGATCAGAGATGTACTACTGTACCCACAAGGCACGCACTCATCCCAAACGAGATGACCCATTTCACGGGAACTCGTGCCAAAACCTCAATATGAGATGTTCCAAGCGATAACCACCCGCTCTAGGTTTCGCCGGCGTGCCGGGCCGCATCCCGGCTAACGTCGCACCCCCTTTTGCGCCACATTGGTACAAGTCACCCGCAGGTGCAACTTGACCCATCTCCAAATGGTGGCCTCGGTTTGGAACAACCCATACCTTAGTTAGGACTTACCCACTAGACTTGTGGTTAGTACGTAAGTGTATTGCAACGGATCCCTCAGACCGGTCCTTATAGTGCCCCGGGTGCTACCGACCAATGCCCTAGCTTGCACCCGGAACCCACCATGCATACACTCACAACCATAACTTATCACCAACAGAATTCCAAAGAGAAGAAGTAATGGGGATCATATAATAGAACCATTTTGCTACGACTCATTTTATCCTATAGCGATCGTGTCAATACATTGGACACTAGCTAATATCATTGATCATATGGTGACAAGGAGGTTAGGCGAGATAGCATGGCTTGGGTTGCACATCAAGGTCGGGGGATCCTAAATAATTATAATGTAAGGGTTCATTTGACTAATGCATATATAACCTATGTGTTTTAGCGATAGTTTAATCAAACATGGGTTCAATATGCTCAAAAGATTGGTTTGGTGACTTGCCTTGTTCAGCGAAAGGCGAAGGAGGGACTTCCGGGAAGTATTCCGGTTCCTCGGCGACGTCGTATTCTTTTTAATATAATAAAGTAAAACAAGAAGAACACATTCAATCAAATGATATAACAATACATTAATAGCACATAAGTTACTGTTGGTTTGATTAAAAGTAAAATAATTTCCATTGTTAAGGTTCTGAAAGTTATTTCATAAATAATTTTAAAGGGATTAAAATGAAGGGTTGTCCTTTTTAGAAAACAAGTGTTTAAATGTGAATAGTCCCATATTAAGTTCCCTAATAAGTTTTGAAATGAAAAGTTCATGGTAATTTAGTGTTTTGCAGTATGTGAATAGAAAGGAATAAATATGAATTTTTCTGAAGTTCAAACATTTGAATTCATATTTTAATCCTAAAGGCATTTAAATATTTATTTGAATAAACATGAAAATGTCAAAGTAAACCTACTGTTTTTATTGCATAAACATGTAGAGAAAAATTTTATGAATTTTCTGAAATTGGGATGGTAATTTTTAGAGTTCAAATGCATTAGATATGAATTTTACAAGTTTAAAAGCATTTCTGGAATTTATTTTCAAATTTTAAATCCCTCGGGTCCACGGTGAGCCAGGCCCACGGTGAACCCGCGCACTGTGCGCGTGCGCCGGGTCGATCTGGACCGTCAGATCCAGATCCGACGCGCGAGGGCGAGGCGGGGCGCGTAAGTCACGATGGACGGTCAGGATTAAAACGTGCGAAGGGGTACCACGTGGACGCACGAGATCGCACGCCGGTTTTAAATGAAAACGAACGCGTGAGATCAAAACGTAACGCTTTGACCAGATCCGATGGTGCGGATTAGATCGCGTACGTGGGCTCACGCGCGTCGTCCGATCGCGATCGCACGGTCGGGATCAGATCCGACACGGCACGGGTATTCGACCCGTGCCGGTCATCTTCTCCGACGACGGCGAGCGGGCCAGCGGCCACGGCGAGCGACGGCGGCCCTAGCTAAGCCTAGAAATGGAAAGAGGGCACTACGGCGGTCACGATGGTACCTTAGGCGAGGCGAGGGGTCGACGGAGCCCGGTCGGCGGCGAGGGTAGACGGCGGAGTGGTTCGGGCTCCTCGTCGGCGATGGTGTTCCGGCGATCTCCTTGACCAACGGAGGCGTGGCCGAGGTAGGGGTCGTCCTCGCGGTCATGTTGGTGGCGGGGGCGCGGGCGGAGGTGGTCCGAGGCGACGGCGAGCGGTGGCCGGAGACGAAACAGGGGGATGGCGCTAACAGGCGACGTGCGGGCGCTCTGCTTGGTCTAAGTGCGAATGAACGCGTGAACCGAACGCGGTGGAGGGCAACGGTTTAAATAGGGGTGCCGGCGGGGACAGGGAGGGCGCCATCGAGGGAGTGCAGTGAGTTAACGCCGGCGAGCGGTTTCTCTGCATGCGGGCGACAGCGGGGGGGATTACGCGTGGGATTAAAGGGGAAACGGGCGACGTGATCCGGGGGTTTTAATGCTGGCGAATAATGAAGGGGAGGGGACCGGCGACGAGCGGATCCGAGGGAGTAAAGGTGGCCGGCGAAGTTTGGGGACGACGGCGCGAGGTTGAAGGCGAAGCTGACAGGCGGGGGCCACTGGCCAGCGGGCGCGAGCGAGTGGGGAAGGCAGCTGACAGGTGGGACCGCGGTGTCGGGTGCGAGCGCGAGGGGAGGAATTCGGCGCCGACAGGTGGGGTCGACTTGTCAGCCTAAGGCGCGCGAGGTAACGGGCTGGGCCGGCTGGGAGAGAGAGAAGGGAGGGGGAAGGCCCATCACTGTGCTAAAAACATTTCTGAATAAAAATAATTCCAGGAAATAGATTAAAATATTAGGGCTACTTCCAAGGTTGGTAAAAATTTATAAAAATTCTCAAAAATATATTTTGGTCTTAGGATCATATACAAAAATTTTCACCTCCTAGTTTGGCCATCTACTCTATGTTGTAGTTGAAAAGGTTATAAAGGAGTATTAAAAGTATTTTCAGAAATATAAATTCCAAGAAATTGAATTTAATAATATTTTTATTGTTGTGAAAATTTGGGGTGTTTCAGCCTTCAGCCCACAGCGCTCATTCGAAGATGGTCAGGCGCGCTATTGCGTTCGGAGACAATTGAGGAAGGGTGACATGGAAGAGATCTAGTACCTCCGACAGGAAGTCCACCACCGGGAGTCCTAACCCTGCTTCAAAGAAGGCTTCGAAGAAAACAACTTCACCGGGCCGTGGCGAAGGGATGGCTTCTTTTCCGGGTTTGCAGACATTGATCTCCGGGCTAATCTTCCCCTCGACCACTGTTGCGATCGTCTTCCTCTTGCAGGTGGATAGCCCCAGTTTGTTAGACTGGTAAGGATACTTCGAAGAAGACGGGAGGAGGTCATGGGGACCAATCTGTTGGGGATTCCCCGCCGGCGCCGCCACTGTTGGCGTCGCCGCTGCTGGCGTCGCCGCTGCCACCACCGCCATGGCCTGTTGCCGGGATAGGCCCAAAGTCGCCCCAGGAGCCTTGAAGCTTGTCTTCTCCATTGATTCGAACTGAACGCTTAAGGCTAAGGTTTTGAGGCTGAAGGTTGATTGCGCAAATACGGTGAGAAAGGTGTTTGAGAAGTTTCTAGGTCCTCTATTTATAGCCTAGGTTCACAATTTTTTACCGTTCACACTTGCCGTTTTGCATTCTTGACCGTTACGGTTTGCGAAATTAACGCATCGCATAATTTTTTCTGAAAGGAAAAGTCCAACGGCTATTTCTTCTAAGTCTAAAGGGCTTTCTAGCTTCATAAAGTTGATTTCAGAATTGTTCGAATATAACTCCCTTAGAAATTAATTTGAATCTATGAATCCTAGCATATTCCGAAGGTTGATTAAATTTGTTAACCCCTACGCATGATTATTTTCTTGCGTATACTGCTCTCCTAACTTTACAGATCAAGCGGAGAAGCGTATTCGAGGGGCTACTGTTGGAGGAAAATACTTCATTCTCGAGGTCACTACAGTTACAAGATGAAGGCAGTCTATTAAACCGAAGTTCTCCAGTATCTAACTCCGGTTTAGTACTGGGTCAAGTTCGAAGGATCAAGCGGACTCTTGTTCGGAGTATATCTTCGAATGTAGACTCTTCAGAGAACCTCCCTGCCAGCTAAGATGGAAGACTTATCTTCTTTCTTATTAGATTAGTCTTTTACCATTTTATCCCTATTAAGGGTACCGAATAGTTTCCACTATGTCGGTTGTAATAGAGGGGTAAAAAGGTCTTTTCCTTAAGATTTTGGCCTATAAATACCCCCCGTTTTACCCTGTAATGATGATCGAATACTGAGTTATTCAATACACATCTTCAAACTGCTTTGAGCTATTATCCAATTTAGAGGCTTGGAATAGTTCACTTCGCAAACACTTCGTACTCGAATATATATACACACATAGAGGCAATAAACAGGATAATATATATACCAAACATGAAAGGCAAGCATATAAAGCATTGTATAAGCGCCGTGATGCTAACGAAGTGCTCGAGGAAGTAAATTTTGCAGAAAATGGGAGAGAGCTCACCAGTTCGACGGGGCAAATCCAGCAGAAAAAAGAGAGAGAGCTCACCACCATGTAGCCCACCATATTATATAACCTCCAGCAGATCACTGGGAGCAGGCAGCACAGTAGAGGGTAATTGACAGGCGCAGGTAAAACAGTAAAGTGGACTTTCACAAGATTCAACATAGTCAGTACAGAAGGTGACCTCACCATAGCCTGTAGAAGCAGTGGTCACCGATACATTTTTCTATGCAAACAAACTTAACTGGAACTAGATTACCAACAACCCAAGTTACTCTGTAACACTGCAACTAACATGCCAACCCATAAGCAAATATTGAATGTTGCATTTCAAAACTGTAATCCTAACCATTACACCTAAAAATTATCTGAAAAACTACATGTAAAATGGACTTTAGCATATCACAACTAAACATAATTACCATATAATAAGCCTCCTAATTTTTAACAAAAGGGGATAAAACACATTTAGATGCACTGATCAGGGACAGTTGAAAGAGGTGGCCAATCTACATACAAGTTGTCATTTACGTAAAAGCACCTACAATATAGCTCACTACGAACTGACAGATGCCATAAAGATATTTTGCTTAACTTCTCCATTTTCTCATGTATATTGAGAAGGAAGCGGACATCATTTGTAGCTGCTCGAATCATCATTGCAGACATAGGCCTATTTGTCCAAAAGTTAGGGTCCTGAAAATCCACCAAAGTCATTTGTGAGCTTTTTAAGAAACTATGATATCAGGGCATGTAAAAAACTACTTCGGTGGGAGGGGAACATACACAACACCCAAATCCGACATGGCAACAAAGAGGGAGGGGCTCTGGGCTAGGTTTCGGAGGACATCGCAGGTGGGTGGAACCGTAGAGACCGGAGAAGGTGACGGGGGCAGGCACCTCCACCGCATCGGTGCCGGCGGTGGCTACGACTCCTGCCTGGTCACCGATTGGTGCCGTAGCGCCATCAACGGAGTCTCGAGAAGCCTCGGCGGGAGGAGAACACATCGATGCGTACAACATGGCAGCGAGGCGGGAGGTAGTTGGCTAGGGTTCAGAGGGCGGCAGGTGGAGTTGCAGACGCTGGAAAGACCGACGGGGGTAGGTGAGCCGAGGCCATGAGCATCCGGCTAAAAAATATCAGGACCTTACCAGATTAGCAGAAAAGACATGGACTTTTTCGCAAAAGAGTGGAAAGATTAAATGGGTGGAGGTCTGAGGACCTTTACAGATTAACAAAAAAACAGGGACTTTTTCAGAAAAGAATGATGTGGCTCATCCTGGGAGTAGCAAAGGGGTGGAGGTTTAAAGTAATAGAATGATAGAAAACAAAAAATGAAAGATTAATTTAAATAGGTCAACAATTCTATTACACTAGTAGTGGGCCCGTGCTACGCAACGGAAAAAATAAAAAACAATAAATGTAGGAAATATATTGGTAAAGATCGTGGATGAGTATAATAGCATCAAATAGGTATACACCAGTTCATTTGATTCTCATGCATTCCAACATGAGTAATTGCGGCTGTAGGAGCATAATCAAAGACACCATCAATGTCCTAAAATCTTATGATTGAACCAGCAGAAGTCAAGTTAGAAACGAGGTTCTGACGAGAACCACTTAAAAACAAAACAATATAGATATAATAGTAGAGACATGCAGCAAATGATCAGCTTGGGCAACAAACCAAACACTCAAACATAGAGAGAAATGCACAACATTTTTTTAAAACAGGTTCAATCCTGTATGGCAAAAAAAAGATAACATTTATTCTAATATTGCTTGTAAAGAATAGGGGAAAACATATTAAGCAAGCTCAATGACATGACTCAGATGCAAATTAGTTAGTAAGCCACCTACTCTTTGGTAGGTTCTACAGATGTATCCTTTGGTGGTGAAAGCCCGACTATTATGCTAGTGCCAACTTGGCTTTCAGAATCATGCTTGCATAGAAAAAGATATATAAATGGCAAATTTCCATAATGACATACTCCCTCTAGTGTACAAATATTAGTCGTTTAGACAAAATTACATATACCAAGGTGATATTAAATAAAGTTACAAGGGTTGTTTCAATTGGTTATAAAGCCTAGATTTTAGTGGTGCTACCCAAGTTCAACTTCCGATGGCCACATCCCATTTGGTAGTAATGCTTTGATTGACGGGATGACTAATATTTATACACTTTCAATAAAAACCAAAACGACTATTATTTGTACACCGAAGAGAGTATGTAATAGTTAGAATTTTGATATTACAATAATGGACCTAAATTATACCTTCTCAACATATGACTCTTTCAGGTGTTTGATTCTCATAGCTCGTGGCATCTCCATCATGATGCTCAGCTACCTATATCACCCGTCAGTTTTGCTAGCTCCGCTTCATCTTTAGCAAATGCTACTTTTGCCTTTTCAACTTCCTGATTTCAAATAACGACTCCACTTTTGTATGTAGCCCCTCTTCAGTTTTTTCCTTGTCGTTTTACCAGCCTCCCAGCAAGTATTCTTGCGTGTGGAATTGCAATCATATTCATCACTCCCATCATAGCAATCTAAAAGGCAGCAGCGAACACGCATAGGTGAGTAGAAAAATATAACATGAATTCGGATGAGCACTGCACCTTTGGGAGTAAAATATCCTACAAGCTTCCCGGTCTCTGGAATTGTATAAGAGTACATATAGTAGTAACAAAAGGAATGAAACAGAAAATGTTGTCAGTTATGAGGCTCTCACCGTAGATATCGTCATTCACTCACGACGAAAAGGTCGTGATTGGAGAATGGCTAGCATTGTTGCAGTAGAACTTCCCCTCTAGGCATGCCGACGTCCCTGCCTAGGAAAAGGAAACACAATTCGATTAACTACTCTTCCAAAGTGCATTCCACAGCTAACTCAAACATGGGAACCTAAACCAGCACACGCCAGTAAACAACCACGAGCACCTCCATAGCAACCGCGGGGAAATCAATCTCACAACCCAAAAAATTAAGAGTAAAAATATCATCTTAGGCAAGAAGAAGGCTCCACTGTGGAATCCATTCGTTAGGATCACCGGGGAGCTCATTCGCTTGACTGCTACTACCTGGAAAAATGGTTCGACTCAGCTACCAAGTGAGCCATACCGAACGAAACAATCAAGCGAAGCTCAAAGGAGACTCTACCAGTATTTCTTATCATAAAACTAAGCACTAACATAAATTGGATGAACCGTGAAATGTCTTGTACATACCAAAGAACTTGTCGGTACTATAAGCCATATTTCAAATGTATGTCATCGTAGAAAGGTACTCTGGCACTAATGTTTAAGTTTTTCTAGGTCCTTAGAATAACTCTTATTAAATGTTCATTGGTTATATTATTGGCAAGACAAGTTACATGTATATAATCAATAGGGTAAAATATATCATGATGATCTGAATAGCAATCACTTGCTTGGTGTGCATACTACAAGAGCAACATCTATCTTAAATTCAGTGACATTTCAGTTACACGATCAGACCATGTGTATAGATTCCAAACAATAATGCACTATTATTAATTGCACCTTGTACCACTCAAATCATAACCATTATTTCTCACTAAAGGAACAATTGTTAGTACAAAGGTACATACAAAATCTAATTGGTTACTCTAACTGTTCCATATCAGTCATCCAGTCTATTCAAGAACCTACATAACAATTTAATAATATTTATGTTTAGAGGCATCAGCGCACAATGAAAACAGTGAGTTAAGTTAGAAGTACAAAAAGAAAATCTTGCTTCCATGAATCACCAAAAACCCTAATGTCATAGTATGCAATTTCCTCATCATAAAATTCACATTAATTAGACATGCCTAGTTCTAGAATGAAACACCTAGCACCAGTTTCACAAAAAATACCCTCATGCCATTATACGGTTTAAAACATAGAAATTCATCACAGAAGAGGATATGTCACATTTATAGCATATCGTATCTGATGCAAACAAACTAAAAATTAGAAAGGCTAATGAGTTTATCTGGGCAGGGAGAAGCTGTAGCCTAGAGGCTCGCGGTGCCTGGCCTTGCATCAGCCATTGCGACTTAAGGACATATCAGTCCTGCTCCATAGAAGCGGGCGACACTCACCATCTACCTACCAACGCCAGCAAAGAGGCAGGGTCCCTTTCTCCGTCGATCCAATGAGCGAGCAGAATCCACGTCCACAATGCGACCGCACATACCTCTGTCGTCACCTCCTAACTCTCCCCACCAATCATCTCATGGAGGTGACCTCCACTCCACTCCTCCTCCCCCTCTCCTCCTTACCTAGCGGGTGGCCGCCAGGCGCCTCGCCCAAACCCTTGCGAGGCTACACCTCAGCGCCCACCGAAACCCTCAAACCCTAGTGGCACCCCCACAAGCAGAGCAAAATTCTCAGCGAAATTATATATCCTAAACTCATGCGGGTGCGATGGGTGCAGCGAGGGCGGCAGACGGTTGTGTCGGCTCGACATGGGGATCGCGGGGCGTTCAGAGGCACCAGAAGCACCGTGAGTGTCGTGGTTTGGTACTGAGGATGATGCGCCACGACGGGTGACAACGACGATGAGGCGGAGGGGCGCGTGGAGGACGGCGACGCGGGCCATGGCGCAGACGACCGGTGTGGCAGCGGTGGTGCAGATCCGGCCCCTTGGGCATGCGTACGGTGGCAGCACCACAGATCCGGAGCAGGCGTCGTGGATCTAGAGCAACCGACGGCCGGGAGGGCGTGGCTCGGTCACTTCACGTGTGTGCCGGTGGAAGTGCTTGTGGAGGGCCACGACGCGGGCTGCGGTGCGGACGACGACGTATAGGACGACGCGGAGACCAGCATAGGCTGATGGTGGACCGGCAGTGGGGCAGATCTGGCGGTC
Source organism: Zizania palustris (assembly GCA_019279435.1). Classification (NCBI taxonomy): domain Eukaryota; kingdom Viridiplantae; phylum Streptophyta; class Magnoliopsida; order Poales; family Poaceae; genus Zizania; species Zizania palustris. Next base: position 85,526,744 of record JAAALK010000285.1, read on the forward strand.
GACGTTGTCGAAGCAGTCGTCGTAGTTGGATGCCCTAGCGGTGGCACACATGTCGTGGTGGTCGGCGGCGTACATCCGGTGGTCGGTGGCGTAGATCTGGAGCAGCGAGGTGCGTCGACGATTGCGGGCGACGAAGACGACGCAGGCTGGAGGTTCGGGGAATGGGAAACCAGATCGGCGAGTCCGGCGGTGGCGTGTTGGCGTGGGGAACACGGGACAAAGGGAGCTCGGTGTGGATGACGGAAGGTTGCTGCAGAAATGGAAGGAGATCTGTTTGAAAGGAAATAACACCATGCATGTAGGAAACAGATTGGTAACAGATCGTGGATGATTCCGGGTGATTAGTTTGGAAGGTGATCAACGGTGGAGATTGTTTTAATGAGTATGAGTAAGCAATCAATGGTTCAGATTGTCCAGATGAGTAAACGGGCTCGTTAATTATATATTAGTATAGATCTCCTCCTTACCTAGCAGGCGGCCGCCAGGCGCCCCGCCCAAACCCTTGCGAGGCTACACCTCAGCGCCCACTGAAACCCTCAAACCCTAGTGGCACCCCCACAAACAGAGCAAAATTCTCAGCGAAATTATATATCCTAAACTCATGCAGGTGCGATGGGTGCAGCGAGGGCGACAGACGGTTGTGTCGGCTCGACATGGGGATCGCGGGGCATTCAGAGGCACCAGAAGCACCGTGAGCGTCATGGTTTGGTACTGAGGATGACGCGTCATGACGGGCGACAACGACGATGAGGCGGAGGGGCGCGTGGAGGACGGTGACGCGGGCCATGGCGCAGACGACCGGCATGACAGCGGTGGTGCAGATCCGGCCCCTTGGGCATGCGTACAGCGGCAGCACCACGGATCCAGAGCAGGCGTCGTGGATCTGGATCAACCGACGGCCGGGAGGGCGTGGCTCGGTCACTTCACGCGTGTGCCGGTGGCAGTGCTTGTGGAGGGCCACGACGCGGGCTGCGGTGCGGACAACGTGGAGACCAGCAGAGGTTGATGGTGGACCGGCAGTGGGGTAGATCTGGCGGTCGACATTGTCGAAGCGTTCATCGTAGTCGGATGCCCTGGCGGAGGCACACATGCCGTGGTGGTCGGCGGCGTACATCCGGTGGTCGGTGGCGCAGATCTGGAGTAGCGAGGCGTGTCGATGATTGGGGCGACGAAGCCGACGCAGGCTGGAGGTTCGGGGAATGGGAAACCAGATCGGCGAGTCCGGCGGTGGCGTGCTGGCGTGGGGAACACGGGACGAAGGGAGCTCGGTGTGGATGACGCAAGGTTGCTGCAGAAATGGAAGGAGATCTGTTTGAAAGGAAATAACACCATGCATGTAGGAAACAGATTGGTAAGAAATCGTGGATGATTCCGGTTGATTAGTTTGGAAGGTGATCAACGGTGGAGATTGTTTTAATGAGTATGAGTAAGCAATCAATGGTTCAGATTGTCCAGATGAGTAAACGGACTCGTCAATTATATATTAGTATAGATTAGCAATAACAAAATAAATTAAGATTTATATTAAAAGAAGTCGATGGCGAATCAAATAGGTTGTCATGTGTAACGAATATTCACGATACAATATGAATCATATTACAAACCTAATTAGAATTTTCCACATAAAAAACAAGTAAAGTAAAGATTGGTGAATATGTATAGTTATGTAAAATAATTCTAAAAGGGATCAGTACTACATTCATGACTTAACACATGAAAATGTATAGACCAAGTTAGGTCTTTCCATCTTTGTTCATAAACATGGAAGAACATGAAGAACTCAAGCAAGACTGAACAAGATTTGAAAATTGAGTCATGTAAATTTTAAAGAGTTCATCAATTTCGGAATATCTAGGAAATAGTGGCTTCTGGTTCGCTATTTCAGCAAAAATACAACCAACTAACCATATGTCAAGAGGGGTGGAATAGTGACTTACACTAAGAAGAATTTTAGGTGCACCAAACATTTCGTTAGATAAAACATCATTATGCGCCAAAAAATCCTGGAGAAAATGTGATCCATATAAAATTGCAAACATCATTAGATAAATAAAACTTAAATTTCTAGTTCCATCAAATTGCACCAAAAATAATATTTTATCAGTGTTCAGTAGGATTTCTATTTCTCATAAAACATAAGAAGTATCAAATTGCAATGCATGGCATTGATAAAAGCAGTTAATGAATACCCACCATACATAAATTTTGTTCCTTTTTAAAAAAATTCAAAAAATTGCTACTAAAAATATACAAACCAGCATGACTCCTTTTGTAGCATCATCCCGAACATGCTCGGTTCCATCCAACTGAAATCCAATGAAGTATTGAACATCACCCTGATCTAAACACAAATTGGGTGCATGTCAAATGACGTGCAAAAGAATCGCATACCATTATATCGAATAACTCCAAAAATTATCCATGCTCATTTCTAGAGTACCTTTTGATCACACATCGGTTGCAAGTGGAAGAGATTCCAAAATTTTTACCTGTCCAAGTGATGATCACCAATAGATAAATTTAGCTAATTTCCATTACAGTGACAAAATAATTTAGAAGTCATGTACAAGAATATGCAAGCAAGCGCAGAGTAGCATATCACTCTTTGTATAATTTATCAACTGATCAGTAACATATGTCTGTTATCTATATCATCTCTTATTTTTCTAATTGTCGCATGGTGACTTTGGAGAAATGTTGGACCGGAAATGGCGACAGAGGGGGGGTGAATGGGAGCTTTTAAAATTTCAGGCTAAAATAGCCTTCTGTTTTAATACAGTCTACTGCGGAACAGGCTTCGAACACACCCTTCGAAGTTCAGGTTCGGAGTTATTTGACGGCTCCGAACACAGGCTTCGCAAGGAGTAAAAGTCCGAAGTCAAGTAGACTTCGCTCCACTCACAACCCCGAAAAACAACTCTGCTAAGTCAGTGCAGGCTCCGCACACAGGGTGCTTCGAGCAGGCTTCGCACTTCACCCTTCGCAAGAGTGGACTTCCCTCTGAGGACTTCGACCAAATACTTGGCGACAGCAACTGGTGCTGGGCTTCGTACTTCGAAGGTCTAAACGCACACTAACAAACTTCGCTAGGGGCAACGACACGATAAAAACACAGGCTTCGATCAGGGCTTCGCTAGTAAGCAACGAGGTCTAGCCTCCTATTACACAGAGCGAACGCACTGAAAAGCACACTTTGCACAAAACACACTTCGCCTGACAGGCTTCGGTGCACTACTACTAGCGAGGTATGCAAACAAGCTCAAGCAGAAACTCAACATAGAAGTAGGGCTTCACTGCTTGAACAAGGAACACAAAAGATGAACTCACAGGATGAATACAACGTGTGGTGGCTAGTACAGGAGCTCAACAGTAAATGATCAACGTGTTAAATGTTACCTACCCAGCCCCCATATTTATAGCCACTATTCACCCAAGTGAATTGACTACTTTACCCCTAGGGTTTACACCAGTTTTGTCTCTACAGAACAGAGGGGTACAAAAGGTAGTCAACTTTATTTGGAGGCCTCTCTGTCAGCTTTGCAGAGGGGACAGCGTCAGCTTTTTGCAGAGCAGACAATGTCAGCCTTTGCAGTCTTTGACTTTTCTGGAGCCCCCTTGAGCCTGACGGCCTTCGCTTCACCGAAGTCAGCCTCCGATATAGTGACGGTTTTGAGCCGAAGCCGTCAAAGCCCTTGGGCCTTCGCACCAACACCCTCGGAGTGGACCACCGCGGCTTCGCAGCTACTCCCAGCTCGAACTCCGTCAATCCGTGTACCGAACCCATTGCATGGCCGAAGCACCACAAGTCAACCTCACTCCGGAGCTAGCCTCGCTCTGAAGCCTGCATCACTCCGAAGCCCTCCTTCGGAGTACCACCCTTCGAAGTCCCTCCTTCGTCCAAGGCCTCCGCACGAAGCATTCCATGAGCACTTCATCGCAGTGTCTCTCCCCGAGCACACTCCTCGACGAGCCTCACCTGGACCATGCCTTCGATGCACCTCGACTTCTTAGACCTTCGTCGGGTACCTTCGAGTGTCTCCCTCCGGAGCACACTTCGAACACCTTGCCTCTGCTGAGGACTTGATCCACCATACTCCGAAGTCACTCCTTCCGGAGTACCCTTCGAAGTGCCTCGCCTCCGAGGACTTTGTCTCGGAGTACCTTCACCTGGAGCCATGCTCCGTACTTACTGCCTTCACCTGGCGCACCTCGACCCGAGGACCGACCTCGACCCCTTCGCAGCCTTCGTGACAGAGCTCCCCGCTCAACTGGCATCAAGCCTCCCGCTTGACCCAGGTTCACCTGCTACGAACCGTCCGTCGCCTCCGAAGTCCCCTGCGCACCACAGACAAACAGACAAGTGTATCCAGTACCCCGAAGACCTCTCCGGGTAAGCAACCTTCGGTACACCCTCTGGTGTACCGTCCAAAGTACCGAGACCTTCGGTACAATCCAGTCATCGTGTACTATCGGACCCCTCCGATAGGCACACTCCGCTGCAACAGCTGCAGCAAGCAAACCCACCGAACCCTTCGGTGAAACAGCCTCCGAACACCTTCGGAGGTCCAACCTCCGAACCCCTTCGGAGGTACCCCTTCGAAACAGAGGGTAAAAGTCCGTCAATCACTCATCACAAACACCGAAACCAACCCACCGAAACCAACCCTTGGTTTCTCAATCTCCCCCTTGATGAGTGCATTGACAACCAAATTCAAGTTCAAGAAAATTTAAAGAATTTCAGCACACAAGTGACCATAAAAACTCAGAAACGAGCCAAATCATGTCACTTGATAAAAGAATTTTCCTCCCCCTTTTCAAAAGAGTAAAAGCCCCTTCGGCAAATCTCCCCTTTTTCAAGATAAAAACTCCCTCTGAGATAATTTTCCCTTTTTGCAACAGAGAACTCAAATTTCTCCCCCTTTGGCAATGCAAGCATCAGGGAGCATTCAAAAGATGCAAAGCTTTGACATGAGCAGAATTGCAAAGACATATAAAGCAAAAATATGCCAACAGTAATACCAATGATCATGGGCTCAGCTCAATTTAACATTCTCTAAAAACATGATGACAACATGTGATTTTATCGTTTTTTTGAAATAAAAGCATCACCACTTAGTCAAGAAAACTAGACAAGTAAAAGCAGGGACTGCGCAAAGCTAGTCAATTTCTACTCTTAGACAGACAAGTCCAGTTCAAATGGAGCAATGAAAGCAAACTTGATGATCAATGAACTTTGTTGTTCTTTTCTTAATGTCAGGGGTTATTTGTTTGTCCACCTTATACTTTCCAATCAGGCCAAGCCTAGGCATGAAAGCCATCAGAAGCTTAAAGCAATGATTTTGGCATACACTACAATATTCCAGTTCAGACCGATGTGCAATGGTAAGCAGTCTAGAATAGGGTAGTGCGACAAACAAACCCACCTGGACCTTTTACTTTGAAGCATGCAAATCATGGATTTTTGGAATTGTGATTAAGTGAACAAATTGTTTAGCATTTTATGAATATCCATGAATATGTAGAACAATTTTTCAAGTTGCAATTTTTAGCATCCAAAGAAAAGTGTCTTGCTATCAAGCAGATAAAAGATAGCTAAAGCAGTCCTGCCTAAAGATGCTAGATTCAAGACTAAGCAGTGAGCATGATTTGAATTTGGAAAGAAAACATCATGCACAATATTGTTTCAGATAAATTAAAAAGAGCTGAGCTGTCATGATTGCATGAATTAAAATGAGGCATATAAGTGCAACAGATGTAAATGCAATTTCACACATGATGAGCATATGCAAGATAATTAAAATCAGCCCCCCCTCATAAAATGCCGTAAGGGTGACAAATACCAAGTTCCCCACGCAAGTAGGCAAATCGAGAAGCATCGAGAGGTTTAGTGAAAATATCGGCTAGCTGGTGTTGGGTATCAACATATTGAAGTTCAATATCACCCTTCTCATTGTGATCTCTGAGAAAATGATATCGCACATCAATGTGTTTGGTTCTGGAGTGCTGAACCAGGTTGATTGCAATACAAATAGCACTAGTGTTATCACAGAAAAGTGGAACACTCTTATAATCTAACCCGAAATCCCGCAAAGTGGAAGCCATCCACAAAATTTGAGAGCAACAGCTAGCTGCAGCAACATATTCGGCCTCAGTCGTCGATTGTGCAACACTAGATTGTTTGCGGGAAGACCAGCAAACCAAAGACGTACCCAGAAAATGGCAAGTACCAGAGGTACTCTTCCTATCAATCCTACACCCAGCAAAATCCGCATCGGAATAACCTCGAAGACATAAAGAGGAAGACGCTGAATACCATATACCAAACTCAAGGGTATGCTTGAGATACCTTAGAATGCGCTTTACCGCTTGGCGGTGCGAAGCTCGTGGTGAAGCCTGAAAACGAGCGCACAGACACACTGCGAAGTGTATGTCCGGCCTCGTAGCAGTCAAGTAGAGGAGGGAGCCGATCATGCTTCGGAACTCCTTCTGATCTACGACTTCTCCATCTTCGTCAGGATCCAATGCTACAGATGTAGCCATTGGAGTGGCGAGGGGCTTCGCATCGGCCATGTCGAATTTCTTGAGCAGGTCCTTGGTGTACTTCGTCTGGTGGACGAAGGTACCTTGTTTGCTTTGCTTGATTTGCAAACCAAGGAAAAATGTGAGTTCGCCCATCATGGACATCTCGAACTCCCTGCTCATGGCATCTGCAAACTCGGCAACCAAAGCATGAGAAGAGCCACCAAAGATGATATCATCCACATAAATCTGAACTAGGAGGAAATCTTTGCCATGCTTGAGAGTGAACAAGGTTTTATCAACAGAGCCCATTAAATACCCCCGCTCAAGCAGAAAAGACTTAAGTCTGTCATACCAAGCCCGAGGGGCCTGCTTGAGTCCATAAAGAGCCTTATGAAGTTTAAGGACTTTATGTGGGTATTTGGGGTTTTCAAAACCAGGGGGTTGTTTTACATAAACATCTTCACCTATGAAGCCATTAAGAAAAGCACTTTTGACATCCATTTGATAGATTTTGAATCCCCGGGATGTCGCAAAGGCAAGCAAAATCCTAATGGCCTCAAGGCGAGCAACAGGTGCAAAAGTTTCAGTAAAATCAATCCCTTCTAATTGAGAATAACCCTGAGCCACAAGTCTAGCCTTGTTTCTAACTATAGTCCCATCCTCCCTTGTTTGTTTTTGAAAATCCATTTTGTTCCAATGAAATGAACATTTGGTGGAGGATCAACTAATGACCAGACTTGGTTTCTCTCAAAATTTTCAAGTTCTTCATGCATGGCATTGATCCAACTAGAATCAGAAAGTGCATGACTAACATCTAAAGGCTCGAAAGAAGCAACAAAAGCGGAATCAATGAAATGAGCATGAGAACGTGTTACCCTTTGATCAAGCTCACCAATGATCTGCTCGGGAGGGTGCATCCTTTGAACATGATGTGGAGCCTCGTGGCGGGATGCAGTCTCCCCCTCAACTTGTGCGTTGAAGTGGTCCAAGATGACCGATGTCGAGGTAGTTGCTTCGGGACCTTGTGCCGAAGTGGTTGAAGCGGGGTCGACTTCGGGGGTTGACGTCGAGGGTAGTAGGGGTTCATCCTCGAAATCTCCGGGATCTTCTTCGAAGATGGTCTGTTCCATGTCGTGTTCATTTGCCTGTTCAAGAGCAGAACTAACAGAGGGGGTTGATTCATCAAAAGTCACATCACATGACTCGATGACAGTGTTAGTTTCCAAATTATAAACACGATAAGAATGACCATGAGTAGTGTAACCCAAAAAGATCCCGTCAGAAGAACGCGACTCAAATTTATCCAAATTACCACGTTTTAGGATAAAGCAACGACAGACAAAAACTCGAAGATGAGTGACATTGGGCTGTCTCCCAAAACGTAGCTCATAAGATGTCAAGTTTAAAATTGAGCGCAAGAATATTCGGTTTGAGATGTAACATGCAGTGTTCATGGCCTCAGCCCAAAATTTTCTAGGAGTCCTATGCTCATCAAGAATCATCTTAGCCATCTCAACCAAAGTGCGGTTCTTTCTCTCAACAACACCGTTCTGTTGAGGAACCCGCGGAGCAGAGAATTGATGTTCTATGCCATGCTCCATGCAAAAGTCAACAAAGAGATTGTTCTTGAACTCAGTGCCATTATCACTTTGAATGAATTTTAATGCACCAGGGAGTTTAGTGAAAAGTCTCAAAGCCAAGCTCCGAAAGTGTGAAAACACTTCATCCTTGCTGGCAAGAAAGAAGACCCAAGAGTAGCGAGAGAAATCGTCGACAATGACTAAAACATACCACTTGCCTCCTAAAGAACTAACCCGAGAAGGACCTATAGTGTCCATGTGGAGAAGTTCTCCGGGTTGTTCAGTCATCACTGTGGTGACTGGCGAATGCGAAGCGGCAATCATTTTTCCATGTCGACAAGGAGCACAAACTAAATTCTTCTCAAACTTGAGTTTGGGCAATCCTCGGATCAGACCTAGGGCGCTCAGACGAGCGAACAACTCAAAGCTCATATGCCCTAGTCTCCTATGCCACTTCCAAAGCTCAGAAGTAGAATGTGCAACAAGACAATGAGAATAACCAGATGACTCTGAAAAATCAGCTCCAAAAACTCTCCCAACTCTAAAGATCTTACAAACCACAGCGCCACCAAAATTGAGTACTTGCGAAGTATCACGATGGAATCGCACTTCGAAGCCCTCATCAAGCAACTGAGATACAGAAAGAAAATTGTATCCTAGGTTTTCAACCAAAGCAACATCTTTGAGAGTGAAATTCGAGTTAATTCTTACCACGCCTTTACCTTTCACTCTACTCCTTCGATTGTTTCCGAAGGTGATATGTTCCCTTTGCTTGGTTGTTGTGAGGCTGGAGAACCATGCTGCATCTCCGGTCATATGGCGCGAACAACCGGAGTCCATGATCCACGTGCCCTCCAAGCCTCGGTCTGTCGCCTACACATGATAAGAAAATCTCGATCACTCAGTGCTGGGGTGAGTGGAAATATGATGAGGCATCCAGCACTGAGTGACACGAGCAGTAGGCACAGTAAAAGTAGACTGTCTACGCACAAGATAATCAGAATGATGCAAAGTGCGAGGTCTACCTACATGCTGTGATCTAACAACATGACGAGGTCTCCTACTCTGATGAGGTACAAAGCTACTCACCCGGGGTCTACCACCATATGGAACATGGTGAACACCTCGAGGAGCAAAACCTCTCCGAGAAGCACGAGGAGCCTCAAAAACAGGACAATAGTAAAACTCAGACTCATGCATACCTAAAGATGGGTAATGCATGTCCTGGTAACCCATCGCCTGAGAGCGTCGCTCATCCTTGATGCGACGAAAACAGAACCCAACCAAATGACCCGCCCGCTGACAGTAAGAACAATGAAAAACTCTCCTAGGGGCACTCTCATGGGTCATAGGAGCAGCTCTCACAGGCTCCTTGGGCTTCTGCTGAGTGGTTTTCTTGGGAGGGATTTTCTTGGCAGGAGGTGTGGTTTTCTTTGGAGTTCGAGTAGGCTTTTTAGCTGATGGAGTGTATAACATAGCTCTCTCTTTCTCTAGGGTAGTGGGTGAGATAAAAAGAGTTTTGTTCTCACTATCTGAAGGAGTCCTCTCAAAACCCAAACCTAGAGCTAACCCTGCTCTGTCAGCACACATCTTGGTCTTGGCCAAGAGCAAATTCATCCTACCCTTTCCCTCAGTGCATTTGTTAACCACGAAAAGAAGGTATTCATTTTTAGACATGAGGTTCTCAGCTCGCTCTCTAACAGTGCCTAGCTGGTCCTTAAGGGTAATGCACGTGTCACAAACAGGCTGCACATCCTTAGAACTACCGGCCCTCTCCAATCTAGCCTCTAAATCATGAACATGTTTATCACGTAAATTAATGCTCTCGCGCAATAAAGAACATTTCATGCAATCAATTATATCATGAGGTCTAGAATCAACCACCAAAAGCTGCTTCTGTGCAGTCTCAAGCTCAGATAGAGTTTGAGCATGTACAGAACGCAACTGAGCAAGCTCACCCATGACTACAGTACAAGATTCACATTCAACATCATTAACTTTAGACTTAAGCATGGCATATTCGGTAGAAACAGATTCTAACCTAAGTCTAAGGTCTTTTCTTTCTCTAGCGGCTTGCACAAGTAATCTATCCTGACCAAGAACTACTTCATTTAGTTCATATAGTTTAATCAAAAGCTGGTCAGAAGATAGTGGTACCTCAGATGAATCAATCTCATCGCCGCTGTGATCGCTGTCGGCCATGAAGCAAAGGCCGGTGAAGTCTCGTCCCTTCTTGTCCTTCTTGTCCTCCTTCCTTGGAGACTCCTCCTCTTCAGAGCTCGACTCCTCATTTGAGGAAGTGTCGATGTCGCTGAGAGCAGCAACAAACGCTCTGGAAGCGGCTTTGGCTACTTTCTTAGCCATCTTGCCGCGCTTGCCCTTCACAAAGGGTTTCCTCTCCTTCTTGTGGTATTTGGGGCGCTCACTCTCATCTCTCTTTTTGAGCTTAGGGCAATTTGTCTTGATATGAGAAGTGTCGCCACATTCAAAGCAACCACTAAAACCACTTCTCCTCTGATCCCGTCTCTCATGGTGAAAACGGGTGAACCTTCTGGCAATGAGAGCAAGCTCATACTTATCCAGAGTGTCCACCTGCTCCTTTGTGACGGAGACCAGGGAGGACAAAGCAAAACCATCTGCAAGAACACAAGTACCGGATGTGCTTGGTTCTGTAGCGGTGCCACGGCTAGTGCTAGAAATCAATGCCAATGGATGTGGCAAGGAGTTTCTATGCACTGCAAGAGATGCCTTGGCAATCTGTGTGGACTTCAGCTTGCTGAAGAGCTCATCACAGGTCAATGTGTCATAACCTGCGGACTCCTCAATGCTGGATATCTTCACTTCCCATATGCTACGATCAAGAGCATAGAGAAGCTTGATAGCCCTGTCATGATCATTGTAAGCAAGCGTCCCGTTGGACCGCAAGTTACTCACTATCGCATCAAAGCGAGAAAACATGGCATCTACAGATTCACCAGGTGCCTGCACAAACAGCCGATACTGTTGATTGTATGTGCTTTGGTGCCTGGCCTTGATCTGTGTAGAGCCCTCATGAAAAATAGTGAGTGTTGTCCAAATTTCCCTAGCAGTCTTAAGGTGCTGCACCCTATCAAACTCACTCCAGCTCAAACCAATGAACAGTATATTTCTAGCCTTTGAGTTGGCATTATACTGATCCTTCTCTGTTTGAGAGGTGCGAGTATCAAGGATGGAGTATTGTGAGTCCACAATCTCCCAAATTGCATTTCCTTGGCTTAGCAAGTAAGCCTCCATGCACACCTTCCAGTATGCAAAGTCAGTCCCATCGAACAGAGGAATTTTACTAACTCTGTCCATGTCGCCAACAGATCACAAAACTGGTTAAGGTCAACTGGTGATCTTAACCTGCTTTGATACCAATTGTTGGACCGGAAACGGCGACCAGAGGGGGGGTGAATGGGAGCTTTTAAAATTTCAGGCTAAAATAGCCTTCTGTTTTAATACAGTCTACTGCGGAACAGGCTTCGAACACACCCTTCGAAGTTCAGGTTCGGAGTTATTTGACGGCTCCGAACACAGGCTTCGCAAGGAGTAAAAGTCCGAAGTCAAGCAGACTTCGCTCCACTCACAACCCCGAAAAACAACTCTGCTAAGTCAGTGCAGGCTCCGCACACAGGGTGCTTCGAGCAGGCTTCGCACTTCACCCTTCGCAAGAGTGGACTTTCCTCTGAGGACTTCGACCAAATACTTGGCGACAACAACTGGTGCTGGGCTTCGTACTTCGAAGGTCTAAACGCACACTAACAGACTTTGCTAGGGGCAACGACACGATAAAAACACGGGCTTCGATCAGGGCTTCGCTAGTAAGCAACGAGGTCTAGCCTCCTGTTACACAGAGCGAACGCACTGAAAAGCACACTTCGCACAAAACAAACTTCACCTGACAGGCTTCGGTGCACTACTACTAGCGAGGTATGCAAACAAGCTCAAGCAGAAACTCAACATAGAAGCAGGGCTTCGCTGCTTGAACAAGGAACACAAAAGATGAACTCACAGGATGAATACAACGTGTGGTGGCTAGTATAGGAGCTCAACAGTAAATGCTCAACGTGTTAAATGTTACCTACCCAACCCCCATATTTATAGTCACTATTCACCCAAGTGAATTGACTACTTTACCCCTAGGGTTTACACCAGTTTTGTCTCTACAGAACAGAGGGGTACAAAAGGTAGTCAACTTTATTTGGAGGCTTCTCTGTCATCTTTGCAGAGGGGACAGCGTCAGCTTTTTGCAGAGCAGACAATGTCAGCCTTTGCAGTCTTTGACCTTTCTGGAGCCCCCCTTGAGCCTGACGGCCTTCGCTTCACCGAAATCAGCCTCCGATACAGTGATGGTTTTGAGCCGAAGCCGTCAAAGCCCTTGGGCCTTCGCACCAACACCCTCGGAGTGGACCACCGCGGCTTCGCAGCTACTCCCAGCTCGAACTCCGTCAGTCCGTGTACCGAACCCATTGCATGGCTGAAGCACCACAAGTCAACCTCACTCCGGAGCTAGCCTCGCTCCGAAGCCTGCGTCACTCCGAAGCCCTCCTTCAGAGTACCACCCTTCGAAGTCCCTCCTTCGTCTAAGGCCTCCGCACGAATCATTCCATGAGCACTTCATCGCAGTGTCTCTCCCCGAGCACACTCCTCGACGAGCCTCACCCGGACCATGCCTTCGATGCACCTCGACTTCTGAGACCTTCGTCGGGTACCTTCGAGTGTCTCCCTCCGGAGCACACTTCGAACACCTTGCCTCTGCTGAGGACTTGATCCACCATACTCCGAAGTCACTCCTTCCGGAGTACCCTTCGAAGTGCCTCGCCTCTGAGGACTTTGTCTCGGAGTACCTTCACCCGGAGCCACGCTCCGTAATTACTGCCTTCACCTGGCGCACCTCGACCCGAGGACCGACCTCGACCCCTTCGCAGCCTTCATGACAGAGCTCCCCGCTCCACTGGCATCAAGCCTCCCGCTTGACCCAGGTTCACCTGCTACGAACCATCCGTCGCCTCCGAAGTCCCCTGCGCACCACAGACAAACAGACAAGTGTATCCAGTACCCCGGAGACCTCTCCGGGTTAGCAACCTTCGGTACACCCTCCGGTGTACCGTCCAAAGTACCGAGACCTTCGGTATAATCCAGTCATCGTGTACTGTCGGACTCCTCCGACAGGCACATTCCGCTGCAACAGCTGCAGCAACCAAACCCACCGAACCCTTCGGTGAAACAGCCTCCGAACACCTTCGGAGGTCCAACCTCCGAACCCCTTCGGAGGTACCCCATCGAAACAGAGGGTAAAATCCCGTCAATCACTCATCACAAACACCGAAACCAACCCTTGGTTTCTTAAGAAACCTGCATGAAGAAGAGAGGAAAACATTAGGAAAGTTATACAGTAGTCTTGGACATCAAAAAGCCAACTTACATAAAAATTTACAATCTAAAATTTTCTACAATAATATGCATTAAAAGGGGCAATATAGGATCATCATTGACATGCAGTTTCTTCCCAATATTTTTTCACAGCTGTACTCTGTCAATTGCAGAAAGCTATCAAATGCAAATATCTGAAAATAATAATCAAAAAATACAAAAAATCATCATTCATGAAATTTTTTAAAATGCATATCAATAAAAAGAATAATAGCATCAGAGGTACAAGAGGTCCTATATGAATCTTATAATGAGATTATCAGGCAATCTAGATCAGCGATGACAAAATTCTTCTCAATACCCTCCTAATTTCTTTGCTCCTTAGCTCATCATCAAAACTCTTAGGTATTTCATCATCACTTTCGAGCAGCGGATCTTTGTCTCTTGGTTTCAGCATGTTCTTCTCTACACTTCCATGGACATAACAAGAAAACTACATGCACAAATTGAGTAAGACAAGACAAAATCCAAGCAACACTGTATTTTGCACCTATTTGATGAATTTTTATATGCACCATGTCAGTCCATAGGCACTGCACGCATATTTTTGACCCTTAAGCACATCGTTGTTTTTAGATTTTGGAATAAATATTTTTAGCTAACTCATTGCTTTTTTTAAAATAAACGGTAACATGGTTATCCATATTTATAATGTGCTTATTATTGTTGTCATGAATATAATTTCTCCTCTTATACCTACCTTCTTCATGATCCAGGAATAGAGAATAATCCATACATGGGTTTCTTTTACACATCATTTGAAGAAAGAACTACATTTATATCCCATGGCAATACTACTGCAAGGCATGCCAAGGAGTATGAGGACCTTAATCTGGCACAAATTTGTGGAACAATAGCAACTGATGAGAAACGCCATGATACAGCTTACCCCAAGATAGTGGAGAAGCTTTTTGAGATTGATCCTAACTACCCGGTTCTTGCATTTGATGACATGATGAGGAAGAAGATCTCAACACCTGCACATCTAATGTATGATGGCAAGGATGACAAATTATTTGAACCTATTAACAAGCTACGTTGTGCACTCACCACCCGACCAACGCAGGCGACAATGCTGTTGTCATGGGCTGATCTCGATGTGAGGTGGAGAAACGTGAGGCGTTGAGGCCAGGCCGTCGCCAGCACCAGCACCAGCCAGATTTGTTCCCAGCCCAGGCGCAAAAGAGCGCCGCCACCATTGGTGACAATTCAAGCATTTGCGATCGCATCCAAGAGGAGGGGAGAGAGGTAAGGATTAGGGCTTACCATCGTGGGAGTAGGCGTACGCGACCCTCCTTCCAATGTGATTGTCGAGCCTGATCTCCCGCATACCACTTCCCTCACGCGCGGATTTTTTGCTTGCCCCGTAGCTCACGAGGAGCAGCACCGCCTGCTACTTCCCCTCTTTTGCGAGGTCATGAACTGTATGCGCCCTTGTTGGGCCACCCGCTATCACCATTGCCGGCAGCTTTGCCGCACGACAACCATCAGTTAGGTGCGGGAGAGGAGGATATGACGGCCTGGCGAAGGCGGACGAGGCTGACCCATTGGTTTTGGGGAAGGGAATGACCGACAAGGCGACCCTTTCCGGGGACTTTTGTGACTACAGCGGAGCATGGCGGTGGGGGCACCGACGAGAGACGGATACAAAGGGGAGCAGCGTGGAGAGAGGGAGTGGATGTACGCCGATGACGGGTGAGCGGGGATGGCGGGGAGGGGCTGTGCGGCAAGGGTTTTGCTGGATGGGGGAAGGCTCAGATGAGTGTGTTCTCTGACGGGAGGAAGGCAACTGCGGCTAGGGTTAGGGAAGAAAATTGTAACAATGCCACTTCAATTCGTTGCCTTCGTAAAATGCCATCGTTTACATTATACTTGTAAAAATGCCATCTAATTCATCAGTAATTTGTAAGTTTACCATTTTGAGTGTTTTTCTCTACTGTTAATATTTTTTTAACAAAAAACATGTAAAAGGACATCTTTACCCTTATGCAATGGTAGGTTGTTGTCGTTGAGCACTGATTTCATCTTCCTCCTCAGTCTCTCAGTGATGATAAGGCGAGCTCCAAGGATTTCAATGCGTTTAGCCTTTGGTCGCAGTGGGTATGGTAGTGTTTTTTCTCACAGATCTCGCAAAGGCCCTCGCTCGCACGCAAGAACTCAAAGCAAAATGCCCTCACGCGCAGGAACTGGACAATGAGAGATTCTGCCGCTGCCTGTGCCGACCCGGCGGCCGTCGCTCAAGTCGTTGTTTGCCCACCGCTGCCCATCTCCCGCTGTTCACTATCCACCACCTACTAGCTCTCTCCTCCCGCATGTCAGTTCCAGTTGTAGTTTTGTACAAGGGCAGTTTGGTCATTTGACTTTATTTTTTTGGTTTAAGAAATTTAAAAATAGAGAGAAAAACTCAAAAGGGTATAACTACTGAATACACACGAAATAAGTGACATTTTTACAATTACACTGGATCGGGTGGCGTTTTTACAATGTCAACGATCTAGAGTGGCGTTTTTACAATGTCAACGATCTAGAGTGGCGTTTTTACAATGTCAACGATCTAGAGTGGCGTTTTTACAATTTTCTCGGGTTAGGGGGAGGGGAGAGGGGGAGGCCAAGGAAGGTAGGGTTGGGCTGCGGAGGAGCGGTTGCGCGGAGTGGAGATTTCGGGATTGAGGATTGCGAGCTGCAGATAAACGGTTCAAATCTGTTTAATGAGTATGAGTAAATAATTGATGGCTCAGATTGTCTAGATAAGTAAACAAACTCGCCAATTATATATTAGTATAGACTAATGGATTAATTCCTGTTTTAGAAGAGTTCTGTAAACTCCCATCGCGAGGTGAGCATCTCCTCCCTGCCGCCGCCACGCCTGGTAGCCGCGGTCCGCGCGTCGTCTCCCTGGCCGCCGCCAAGCCATCCCGCTTCGCCCCAGATCTGAGGCCGCCGCCGCACCGTTCCACTTTGCCCCAGATTGAGGCCTTCCCCGCACCTTCCGCCCCCGCCCTGCCTTCCGGTGCCCTCCGCCGCGCCCTCCCCGCCGCCGCAGCTCTCCCCTCCGCCGCGCCCTCACTGCCGCCACGCATGCCCGGAAGCCCCGCCCTCCACCCGAGCAGCCGCAGCACTCACTGCCGCCGCGCCTAGCTGCAAGGCTGCTCATCTCTTCATTTATTTTCGTCATTCTTCTATTTCGTCTTTGTATTAATTGATTGTTTCCTGTTTATCTCAACAGATCAGCTGCTTTCGCTCGTATCTGTGTTGTTTCCTCACACGTTAGAGGTAAAGGTGTGTTGCCTTCATACTAAACATGCATGGATTTATATGATTTTGTTTGCAAAATGGTTATTCTTAGCAACAGCAAGATTAATCAATATTGTAGTATTTTTTCTAACTAGTGATTAAGCATTATATGACAATATCTGTTTTATTTTCTATTTTTCGTGGTGTAGATGGAAAAGAAGATCAAGCTTTTAATTTTTGTTGCTGCTGCAAAAATTTTATTGTCAATGATGGCTATGATTATTGACTCTAGAAAAAGAAAAAGAACAACAAGACTTGACAAACTATTAGCTATGGACCAATGGAAGTTGTGTCAACATGCTTATACTTGCTAGACTGTAGTGAATCTGGCAATCAGCGAGATGAGAGAGAGAGCGAGAGAGAGAGAAAGCTGTGATTTTTGGTGCTGCAAGAAGCGGCAGCTTTTCTGGTTCTTTCACATAGCAAAGCAAAATATGAACACAAGTCACAGGATGCAATAACTCACACAGGACTCAACTGGCTGTATGCAGACATGGCACACGTCCAGCTCCAACTAGCGCATAACAAGGCATGCCAAGTCATACGCTTAACTGACGCAAAGCAGAAACAAACAACTGACTGACACTTCAGGGAAAAGTAAAACAGCAGCTAATGAAATGATAAAACAGCAGTTAGATTTATTCTAACATGTCCGTTTACATTAATATCTAGAATGCTTGATGTTTGTACTAGAACGACACTTTAGTTACAATCCCCTGAATTTTTTCTAGACACCTACTATCCTGCCAAAACAATTAGGTGTACTGATTTGATATCATGTATATGGATGGCAATTATACCCGTATATCCGTTTACCCGCGGGTAAAAACCCTATTAGGGTAGGGTTTGTTCCAAATTTTATACCCGTGGGTATGATAATGGATCAAATCTTATACCCAACGGGTAAACGGGTACGAGTATGGGTATTCACTACCCATACCCGCTTTACCCGTTTACCCGAAATATATAAACCATACCAAAAATCAAAACCCAAGTCCATCCCGTATTCCCGTGAATCCCTCATTCCCTCCTGAGACCCGCCGCCTCTCTTCCACAGATCTGCACAGGACCCTATCTCCCAACTCCCCGGTTGCGCCGTCCGCCAAGAATCCGCCGTCCGGCGAGCCCGCGTCCGCCGTCCGCCGCCGCCGAGGTCCGAGCCCGAGACCGGCGCCGCCCTCCGTCGAGCCCTGCACCGTCGTCCACCGAGCCTCGCTCCGCCGTCCGCCGAGGGGCCCCGCACCGCCGAGGTCCGAGCCCCGCGCCGCCGTCCGCCGAGACCGGCGCCGCGCCGCCGTTCGCCAAGACCGGCGCCGCCGAGGCCCGATCCCCGCGTTGCCGTCCGCCGAGACCGGCGCTGCCGTCCGCCGAGATTCAACTTCCGCGCCACCGTCCGTCGAGCCCTGCGCCGCCGTCCACCAAGCCTCGTGCCGCCGTCCACCTAGGTACTGCCGTCTTGTTGTCGGAATGTTTCAGTCCACTTTCATTTGGACATGGGTGGTTAGCACTTGATAGAAGAGGATACTGACCTCTCTTCCACTGCAATCACTGCCTACGTGATAGTTACTACATGATTTTATTTTTCGTTTGAATGTTTCAGTTCTGATTGTGAGTGTTTTATAGTTGAAGGACTAATGCTCCGAGTTAGCTGTATTGATGCCAATATATTTTACTTTGTCTCATGTTTTTTAGAGAAGTTGTGCTGAAATATTGTTGTTGTAAGTGTGCTGAAAATCCTGAAATGTTGCTATTGTGATGCTGATTGCTATTTTTTGTTCGCGGGTATCGGGTATGGGCACGGGTTTTTACCCGTCGCGGGTAACGGGTACGGGTACGGGTTTTTTTCGCGGGTACGGGTATGGGTATGCAGTACCCGTGCCCGTGCCATCCCTAATCATGTATTCATGTTCAATAAAGAAAAGTTTTTCTCAGGAATACACAAAAACTTTAATATCATTGGTTCAGTAAAGAAAATCCAAGCACAATATGTGAATCAGAAAAAATCAGAAGTAATTCTGGTACTCCTCTTGTAGGTCCACAATTGGAGATCTTGGCATCTTGCTGCTGCTGACAAGACTTTGGCTAAGATCAATAGATCATGGTGAGCTCATTTCTGGTCCTGTTAAGTAGCATGTGCAAGTTTATTGCTTTAACATTTGTTTTTTTATGAATTTTCTTCTGTGCTGTGGTCATGTGTGATGTGTTCCGTTTTTCTAAATAGTGCTACTTTACAGGCAAGCCTTGCTGATTCTTTCTTAGCGGATCTTGATGAACTGTCAGACAATGAAGCTTATCCTGTGAGTTGGTTTCATTTTCTATGACGTTACAGATTTGTAAAATGATTTATTTCTTGAGAATTTATTAACCAATTATCAAAATTTCAGGAGGAAGAAAACGCTGAGGCAGTGGGTATGGAAGAAATTGGTGATGATGATATGCCTGACCTTGAGTCTCTTAATTATGATGACCTTGATAATGTTTCAAAGCTTCAGAAGACACAACGTTACAGTGACATAATGCAAGTATGTGATCAAACTCATAAATCCCCATTTTCATGCAAATAGTATGGTTGGCTACTTGGTTTGTTTTTTCTTTTACTTTTTTCACAAGAGGGCTATTTGCGATTTTGCGGTCAAAAATTTAATTTGATTCTATAGGGGACTGATTCACATACATGTCAATTTGTGTCACTGTTTGTTTGCAGAAAGTTGAAGATGCACTTCAGAAAGGCACAGACTTTTCCAATCAAGGATCCATCCTGGAGGAGGATCCAGAATACCAGCTCATTGTTGATTGCAATGCTTTATCAGTAGATATTGAGAATGAGATCATTATAATCCATAATTTCATACGTGACAAGTATAGGCTGAAGTTTCCTGAACTGGAATCCCTTGTTCATCATCCGATTGATTATGCCCGTGTTGTCAAGAAGATTGGAAATGAAATGGATTTAACACTAGTAGATCTTGAAGGGCTTTTACCTTCTGCAATTATAATGGTCATCTCAGTGACAGCATCAACAACAAGTGGGAAGCCTCTTTCCGAGGAGAACTTGGTAAAAACTATTGAAGCATGTGACAGAGCCCTTACTCTTGATGCTGCAAAGAAGAAGGTACTTGAATTTGTAGAGAGCAGAATGGGTTACATTGCACCAAACTTGTCTGCCATTGTTGGCAGTGCTGTTGCCTCGAAATTGATGGGAACTGCTGGTGGTTTGGGAGCACTTGCAAAAATGCCTGCTTGTAATGTTCAGTTACTTGGTGCGAAGAGGAAAAATCTTGCTGGGTTTTCTACTGCCACATCTCAGTTTCGTGTTGGCTATCTTGAACAAACTGATGTATTCCAGAGCACCCCACCAGCTCTGAGGACTCGTGCTTGCAGACTTATAGCTGCGAAGTCAACTCTAGCAGCAAGGATCGATTCAATTAGAGGTGATCCAACTGGAAAAGCTGGGCGTAATTTGTTAGAAGAAATCCGTAAAAAGATTGAGAAGTGGCAAGAACCACCTCCTGCAAAGCTTCCAAAACCACTTCCTGTTCCAGACTTTGAGCCGAAAAAGAAGAGAGGGGGTCGTCGACTTCGAAAAATGAAAGAAAGGTAACCATCATCTAATTGTTAATTTTTCTATTGGCCTATTTGCGCAAACTTGGTTCATCAAATTCACAGTATTGTATCTTGTCATAAAGTTGGAACTTGATTCTGCAGATATGCACAGACCGATATGATGAAGCTTGCTAACCGAATGCAGTTTGGTATACCAGAAGAGAGCTCATTAGGTCAGTTAGTATTGACATCACCAGTTGAATGATGTTTTATTGTTTTGTTTCTCCATGAATTAGTATGGAAACTATATTTAGTTTCTAACACAATCAGATCTTGATGTCATCAGGTGATGGTTTAGGGGAAGGTTATGGCATGCTTGGACAGGCAGGAAGTGGAAAACTACGTGTGTCAACTGTACCAAATAAACTTGCTGCAAAAGTTGCCAAAAAGTATGCAATTTCGGTTCCCTCTAGTGTGCTATTTGCTTCTTGTTGTGTACTGGGCTATAAAACATGGGACGACTCAGTGCCATCCATAGTTATTAAGGCGGTAAGGCGAGGTGAGGCGGTGGCCTACCGCCTTACCGCCTAAGCGGTAAGGCGTAAGGCGAGGCGACGCCTTATGCCACATTTGGGAAAAATATCCATACATAAGTATTAAGTTCCACACATAAATAGCAATATAGCAAGTCTAAAACAGCAATACAATACCAAGTGCAATACAATAGCATAATGAAAGTAGCAACTAGCAAATAAGTTCAACACCCTAAGTTCCAATCAATCCCATCTCTCAATTATTATAAAAGTGATCATCATCAAACTCAAAGGGGGATTGCTAGTTGTGTCATCTCTTTCTCCATCATCTTGAGCATTAGCAACTTCATCATTCTCACTCATATCCACATCATCATATGGATCCTCTTCCTCAGATTCATCATTCAATGATTCATCATGTCGGTATTCATCTTCCTCATCTTGAACCACCATTTTTCCACGTCTCTGATAGGTCATAGTTTGTCCAACTCCATGACTCCTTCTATTAGCTTGTCTTGGAAGGTTACGACCTCGTAGTGAGCTTGATGCCCCAATGGCTTCATCAACCATATCCCATGTGAGGTCATTCTCACACCCACGCCCACCTTGAGTGTGTACAACCGATGAGTCAATCCACTCATTGTCCCAATCAAAGTCCTCAATGACAAGTGGGTCAATGCTTTTACCTGCTTTCTCAGACCTATTTTGAAATCTATCCTTCATCTTTCGGTTGTATGAAACAAAGACCAAATCATTTAATCTCTTGTGTAGCAACCGATTCCTCTTCTTTGTATGCATCTACAATACCATAGATGACAATACTAAATGCTTAGAAGAGTAGTAAGATCTAAATTGTAGCCAATTACATATAAGATGCAAAGTGACTCACAAATTCGAAGGTACTCCAATTCCGCTCACAACCAGATGATGAAGCACAAAGACTAACCACTCGTAATGCAAATCTTTGTAGCTCAAATGCTCGACCACCATAAGAACGCCACCAATCAACTAGAATAACAAATGCACATGATAGGAGTTAGAGAAATGAAGAAGTTAAAATTAACAAGTTAAAATTAACTAGACTTACGAGGGCTCTTTGATGCTAAGTTTTCATTTGCCAATATGTTTGAAAAGATAACTCCTGCTTTGGCCTCGTATTGCAAGGCTTGTGCATCAATTTTGCTTCGCATGTTGGCATTATTTTCCATCTTTGCAAGCACATCAAGAAAGCAACACCTAAGGTCTGCAGCCCGCCTTAGGTCTCCCTTCTCTTTGATGGCAAAGTATTTTCCAGGGTTCAAATACAATGCAGCACCATATAAAGGATGATCCATTTGTCTCACCCATCGTTGCTCAATAATGTCCATAACTTTTTTGAGCAAGCGTTGCTTGTTTTGTGTGGGGAAGCTGAGTTTGATCCTTTTTTTTGCATGGTCCATTAATGCCGCTACCTCTGGCATGGCTGGTTGCTCATCTCCATCAACCACCCTAAGCACAATGATAAGTGGGGCTGAAGCTTTAAGACAATCTTCAACTAAAGACCAAAACTCTTTAGATAGAACAATGTTGCACACTCTATCTCCAGCCTCTGTCCTTGCCAATTTGAGATCAATCCATACATCACTCGTAAAAAGAGCCCTCAAAGCATCTTTATGCTTGTATAAGCTCTTTAAAGTAAGGAAGCATGTGGCAAACCTAGTAGCCGCAGGTCTCACAAGATCTAGCCTACCTGTTTTCTCCCTCATTGCACTAAGAAGCCTTCCATGCCTATAAATGAATGTGGTGACACGCTTAGCTTGAGCAATGGGCTTTTTAAACTCTTTCAAATTTCCAATCTCTTCCAACATGAGGTCTATGCAATGTGCAGCACAAGGACTCCAAAACAGTGTTGGAATCCTCTCCATTAGAAGCTTTCCTGCTGCCTTGTAGTTAGCACCGTTATCAGTGACTACTTGAACAACATTATCCTTTCCAATTTCCTGAACTCTCTTCTCTAGCAGATTAGCTATCATAGTTGCATCATGTTGCTCACTTGATGCATCAATAGACTCTAAGAAGAAAGTCCCTTCTGGACTATTCACAAGGAAGTTGATCAAGTGATGACCCCTCCTATCAGTCCATCCATCTGACATTAGTGTGCATCCATATTGCTTCCATGCTTGCTCATGATCCTTCCTCAATAAACTTGTCTCCTTCACACACTCTTGAAGCAATGGTTCCCTCAATTCATGAAAACTAGGAGGCACATAACCCGAACCATATTGTGCAGTGGCCTCACAAGCAATCTGAAATTGTCTTGAGCTTATAGCATTAAATGGTACACCACACTCATAGAACCACATAGCCCATTGCTTGTTCACATATTCTCGTTGAGCCTTAGTCTTTGTACAAGTTTCCATGGTGCTTTGATATGAGCCACTACGTCTTTCATTAACAATCTCTTCAGGCGTTCTCCGAAGTTTAGTTGCAATTGAACTTGAAGAGCTCTCTTTTCTCTTAAACTTGCTTGGTAATGGTACTTGTGTCTTCCATTGAAAGCTAGCCTTTCTTTTGGCGGCTGTACCTGAACTTGGTTGTTGTGACTGTTCTTGTCCTTGACTTGCCCTTTCATCACCAACATCAATAAAAATTGCCTGATTCCTCTTGTTACTTTCCAAGTACTCTTTCATTTCTTTTCTAATCTCAGTACTAGTCTTTGAACACATGGCAGTATCACCATAGCCACCAGCAAGGTGTTCTTTCAACCGTTTAATTCCTCCTATTGTAACAGTCTTACAAAGGTTGCATGTCACCTTATCTCGGTTGCCAATTTCTGTCCAATACCCATATTTCCATCCTGGATCATTGGACTTTGCTTTCCGTTTTGGATCAGCCATAGGATCATACTGAACAGCAGGTGAGGAAGCATTTGCATCACTAGCAGACATTGCTGTAATCTTAGTTGTCGGGTGCTAGACTGCTAGCTACAGAAAAAGAAACTGGGCTAAGTCATACGGCTGTAAGTCATACTGCTAGCTCCAGAGCAGAGAAAGAAAGGGCCAGGGGTAAGAAGCCTACCAGAGGGGACGCACACTCGCCGGTGGTATGAGTGTTGTGCCGCGCCGGCCGGGTCTGCGCCAGCCTACCAAATGGGGACGCGCACTCGCCGGGGCTGCGCCGCGCCTCGCCGGATCTGCGCCGCGCGGCCGCGCCTCGCCGGATCTGCGCCGTGCCTCGCCGGATCTGTGCTCCACCACGTCTCCACACTGCGCCGGCGCTTGGTCTCTCTCTCGACCGGTTCTGGACAGGGGCATAAAAACCTAGCAGTAAATATCTCTCTGACGCGTGGGCCACTGGGTTTGCAAATCTGGGAGTAAGGCGTCGGGACGCCTTGCCCCTCCGCACCGCTCTATCGCTTCAGCGACGCTTTAGCGACGCCTTAATAAGCATGGTGCCATCATGAAAATAGCACTTGTGCTCTTTTGCTCTAAATTGGAATTTCGTTGAGTTCCAGGCCAAACAGGTTAAAACTATTAGACAAATGTGCAAACAGTGGACTTAGTTGTTATCCTCAGTCTTAAGATACCAATAAAAATACCAATAAGATTAGGCTCCTATAGTTTTCTGTTTGATATTTAAATAATTTAATGTAACATTAGTTGCCCATAACTCTCTTCACACAATCTGCCACAATCTCTACATTGTAATATTAACATCCCCCTCTTGCCCTCAAATCACAGTATCACTTCTGCGGTTCTGCAACAGCACTTTGATTTCATATTGCTGTCTTATCTCAGATTCAAGGAGAAGAGCTATGGTAGCAGTGGGGCGACATCGGGGCTGACTTCTAGCTTGGCATTTACACCAGTTCAGGTAAACCCTCATTTTTGGTTGTCATAGCTGCTCTAGTCGAATGCTTCTAAATTTGTTGCTTTGGAGCCATGATCAACCGTGTATGTGGTATAATTATACACTTTGCTGCTGCACAGATGCACACAATACAATGCCTTTTCCTTATACATCTGGCCCTGTTTTTCTACGCTCCATTGTCTCGTCCGCTTGTCTTTGCAACTCTGTTGTTTTACCGTGCAGGGAATAGAGTTATCAAATCCACAGGCCCACGGAAACCTACTTGGAAGTGGAACCCAGAGCACCTATTTTTCGGAGACCGGGACGTTCTCGAAGGTTAAAAGGACCTGAGAGCAAAGCACTATTTTTCAGATGCACTGACGAAATTCCCCCTTTGTAACCTTTTGGCTTGTGCCTGAAGTGACGCATAGATTTTAGATGATAAATCGTGTAACTGTTTGCAATATCCGCAACCTTGCTACCTTCCAGTTCGAACTCGAAATCTTGCATGTAATATGAGGCCATCTTTCTTGATAGGTGATAACCTGTCATCTCATCTTAAAAACATAATGTACGTAGTATGTTGTTCCTTGGAGAGTGCCAGCATTACGTCTTGGACATCTCGGAGCCACCCATTAATCGTAATGGAACTCTGTGCAAAGTTTCCCCCTGTGAGATGATTTAGGGAAGACCTTTTTATTTCGTCTAGTTTTAAGTTTGCATAGTGTTAAATTTATAGCAGCACATCTTCTCTATTTAGAACGTTTATGTAGCCTTTCTATTAGCAGAACTCTTTCTATACTATATAATTTTGCAAGCTATAGAAGCAGAGGAATATAGGAGGGGGACAATAGATCAATTAGCCGACCAGAAATTATCTTTTGTCTCGTGTTCCTTGAGGCTTAGGGTTGACAAGTGGTATCATCGGAGCAATGTCAGCTTTGTCGATGAATCGAATCTCTACCACGCCACCAAGGATGAGGCATGGGTGTTCTCTGTCATGTCAATGACAGCAACAAGATGTTGTTGAAATTGGTCCGTCATGTCGACGATAGCAACAAGATGGTGCTGAAAGCCTGAAATTGGTCGTGTGGTTGCCACGCAGCATGTGGTGAGGGTCTGAGGTCGGTGGCTCGGCTTGCTCACGAACACCAACTACAACGATAGGGCGTTCTTAGGAGGACCGTATGGCACTCTAAGCAATACTTCGTGTCTACCGCCGGAGATGATCTCGATGCTCGATGCTGAATGCTCACTATTAAGGAGACAACAAAGGAGGCCAAGGATGCCATCAAAATGACATGCGTCAGAGGTTATCGTGTGTGCAAGGCGAATATGCAACAAGTCCGCAAAAGGTAACTGTTTGCTAAGATAAACAGCTCAATGTGATGCCTTTACACTCTGTTGTTTGATGTCATGCAATCCATGTCTCTCTCTCTGCACGTAGCTCCAACGAGGCTTGGTGCTGGCACGCGTGGTTTGGTCACCTGAATTTTTAGGCCTTGCGAAAGCTAGTCCAACAAGACATGGTGCGTGGACTCCTGACGGTCGACCACATTGAGCAGGTGTGCGATGCCTGCCTTGCAAGCAAACAGAGGCGCACCTCCTTCCCTCAGCACACTGACTACTGTGACTACCGCACATACATGGAGAAATCTGTGGGCCCATCACACCGACCACGTCGAGCAAGAATTGCTAGAAAAGACCAAGCACCTCAGGCCATCAAGTAGTTCCAAGCGGCGGTTGAAGTGGAGTCTAGGCACAAGCTGAGAGAGTTGCGCATGGGCCGACGTGGCAAGTTCACTTCAGTGGAGTTTGGCAAATATTGCGCAGATCAGGGGGTACGATACCACCTTACTGCCCATATTCTTCACAGCAGAATGGAGTCATCGAGAGACCGAATCAAACCGTCGTTACAATGGCCCAGAGCATGTTGAAGGCGGATTTTTTCCGAAATAATATTTTTTAAAAGAAGATTTCAAATCTATACGGCGATTTTGAAAAATTGCAAAAGTGGGTACCAAATGGCACTTGAAGTGTCGACTGGTGCCACGTCAGCTCCAGTCGGTACTTCAAGTGCCGATTAGATGCTGCCCCCTATCAGATTCTTCCACGTCAACTCAGTCGGCACTTGAAGTGCCGACTGGAGCTGACGAACAAGTGCCGACTAGAGTTGACGTGACATCCAGTCGACACTTTAAGTACCGAATGGAGCTGACGTGGCAAGTGCCGACTGGTACCTACTTTTGCAATTTTTCAAAATCACCATACAGATATGAAATTTTCTTTTTTAAAAAATATTATTTTAAAAAAATCCGATTAAGGCCAAGAACCTATCCAGGTCCCAGGTCCCAGAAGGTTATACCGCTATGTTCATCCTCAACCGGTCTACTTTTACATGTTTGGCTGCATGGCTCATGTGAAGAACGTGAAGCCACACTAGAGCACATTGATGGTGTTTGTCGGCTACGAAGCCAGCTCAAAGGCGTACCAGCTGTATAATCTGGTTACCAACCACATGCGCATCTCGAGGGATATCATCTTCGACATGCCTAGTAGGACTGGAAATCAGAGCAACTCGAGGATATTACTGGGATACTCAATTTTGGCTGTAGATTCAAGAAATGGCCCAAGGAGCAAGCAAGGCTTCATGGATTTAGTGACAGCGATATGGCAAGAGACATTAATGATCGCTAAAGCATGCCAGATTGATGTTCTTCTTTGGTTCAAGACCAACAATTGGAAGTCACGTGGCTCTTTCTTCATGTGAGGCCGAGTTCTGAGTCGGGGGAGTTGAAGGTTGACAACAAATCCTTTCACTACATTTAGGAGTGTGAAAAGATCGTGATTGAGTTCACTAGCTCAGCTGAGCAACTAGTGGATTTGCTCACAAAGCTACTTCCGCGCATCAAGTTCCTAGATCTTCGATCAAGAGTAGAAATTTAGTGAGCAGATTTGGCAAATGCAGGATTAGGGGGAGATTTGTTGCCTAATAATCACTCGCCACATCGCAAGGAACGTGCTGCTAGACCACGTGCCGCCAAGGAGAGCACCCAATGTCATTCCTCCGAGGTATCATCGGACTACATACTATGGAGCATCGTCGTACAGTGATGAAGGATAATACATACATAATGATATTTGGCCCGACCAATATCAGCAGGCCCCAATACCTAATCGACACCTTACGCCGGGATAACAAGAAAATGACTGGGTGAATCGGATAATGGAGGTTATTCGAGACCAATTTGGGTTGAAACCCAAATAACATATGTACATGTATCGATGGTCGTATCGAGAATGGTTTGATTGAGTACCATTGCAAGGCCGATACAAGGTACCCAATTTCACCAAGTTATCGGGACAAGACTCGGTCTCCACGATCAAGCATATTAGTCATTTCCTCGCCCAGTGTGGGGAGGCATCGGCCGACTAAGCGCTAAGGGTCCAATTCTTCCCACTTTCTTCGTTGTCGGCAGATTCCATCAGAGGATGGGAGGATTTATAGAAAAAGTTTCATAAATACTTCTTCATCGACATTCATGAGATGAAGCTCACTGACTTGATAGTCGTAAGGCAGAGGATGGACGAGTCGATATAGGATTATGTCTAGAGGTTCCGGGACGTACAGAGCAAGTGTTATAGCTTGAGCTTCAGTGACACCTAGTTGGCGGAGTTGGCGTTCCAAGGACCTCCTGAATCCAATTAAGGAGAGATTTTTATCACATGAGTTCAAGAGCCTCTCACAACTAGTGCAAAGGGTATTGGCACACGAGAGCCGATTCCAAGAAGCAAGAAAAGATTGGTATCAGAAAAAGGTGGCATATACTCAGGCCTACTATTCGGGCTCCAACGAAGATAGTGACTCTAAGGCAGAGGTCGGGTTAGCTGAATTGTCCAAGAACAAGAAACAGGTTGCATGCCCTTAGGTGAAGCCTACCGATAAAGAAGAGAAGTACAATTTTGACATCAACAAGGACAATAAGATATTTGACCTATTGCTTATGGAGAAGCAAATCCACTTGCCAACTAACTATGTGATACAGACTGTCGACGAACTAAAGAAAAGAAAATTATGTAAGTGACACAATTCCCCATTGCACAACACCAATGAATGCAAGGTGTTTATGCAACAGATCTAATCGTTCATAGATCAAGGCCGAATCAAGTTTGACGATGGAAAAAGTCGATGAAAATCGATGGACATCCATTCCTAGTCAACATGGTGCACGCTCACCACACTGATGATCGGCATGCGAAGAAGAATGGGCGAGCCAGCAATAGCGTCATTTCCTCAAACCCCATTGGGAAGTATCAAGAAAGTTGAAGAAGAGGATGGACAATGAAGACAACCACGACTACTAACGTTTCAACCCCATTGGAACTGTGAGTTCTTCAGGCTGTGCTAGAACGAGGGGCTATGTCTGCTATCAATGGACGATTGCCGGGGTGATGCATCGAGGGTAGAGCACAATATGATCATCGACCAAGCAACATCAAGCCAAGGCCGCATGGTCAAGAAGTCGTTCACTGAATGTGGTCACCGCCAAAGGTATCCGCGCTTTACAGGCTTGGCCCCGTCAATCCTGAAGAAATCGACCAAACGGACGATGGTGAAAAAACTACACCAAAGGAGCCACAATGGTGCCCCAACGGGATTTTCACAAGGCACTAGAAGAGAAGGGTACAATGTCCGCGGTAGAGAGAACTAAAGGCAGAAAGGTGCAATGAGGATGATGATCGCCCCCCCTAGGATCAAAAGTGAATGGTGAGTGAAAGACAAGGCC
This sequence comes from Zizania palustris, assembly GCA_019279435.1. NCBI lineage: Eukaryota > Viridiplantae > Streptophyta > Magnoliopsida > Poales > Poaceae > Zizania > Zizania palustris. Next base: position 85,556,285 of record JAAALK010000285.1, read on the forward strand.
AATCATGATGACAAGAGGGACATAGGGGTAAACATGGTATTCTTTCTCCTTACAGAATATCGGGCGTCTTTTGAAGACAACATAGCTCAAGCAGATTTGATGGCTCAACTAGTGTTGGCTCCATAGCCAGCAGTTTTTGACAAACCAGAAGACCCTAGGCATCGCCACCTAAGACCTTTATACGTCAAAAGCCTAGTTAATGAGAAGCTGATGTCCAAAATGATGATAGACGGAGGGGCAACTGTCAACTTAATGCCTTATGCCACTTTCTGTAAGCTAGAAAAAACACCGGAAGACCTCATCAGAACTAATGTGGTCTTAAGGGATTTCGGCGGCAACTCGCTAGACACGATGGGAGTACTAAATGCAGAACTAACGATCGGAAGCAAGATGATGTAGACTACCCTTTTCATTATAGAAGGAAAAAGATCTTATAGATTGTTACTGGGGCATGACTGGATACACACGAATTGCTGCGTCCCCTCGACAATGCACTAGAGCCTAGTTTAGTGGGTCGACGATCAAGTGGAAATTGTTCCCAATGATAAATCAGTTAACATAGCAACAATCGATTTGTCAGTGTGGGAGGTGGAAGGAGTCGTTTGTCTGTCGAGGAAGGCTTGAGATGACAATTTTCTTGAAGTATCAGATGATGGAGCCAATCTCGTCAGTGAAGAACTACCCAAGATCACCCTGTGAGGGCAGTATCGACGAAACAAAGGAAGGACTCGGTCAAGGCTTCGCTACTACCGATAAACTATGAGAGGTTGACATCGGACATGGTGATAGACCAAGGCCAACCTTCGTGTGTACCTAGACTCCCCTATGAAACAGAAAAATGATCGATCATGTCATGTCAAGGATGTCGAGAAGGTTCAGATGAGAAGTGCTTGATCATTCAGACGAAAACACATAAAGATCTACACACAAATACAAGACGATACCAATGGTATCGCCTTCAGACAGCCGATGCGAAGGCATCACCCTTAGACACAAAGGAACACAAGATCAGGACAAAGGAATCAATGACAATATATTACAAAAATGGATAAATGTTTTATTACAAGATCATTGATTTTAAATGGTCAAAGGAGTGCTCTGTGAATGGATTCAATCTCTCGCAGCCAAATTGCATCGACACTCTGAAGGACGGCCTGGTCTTCAGCATCCGAACCCAGAATATCTTGAAGGAAGTGATGACGACGCTGCGCCTAGCGAATGACACCAGCGATCCACTACTTCTAGGCATCAAACCAAGCCGGGAAAGAGGCGGCAACACTCTCTTGCTCAATGATCTTCACTGGAATCCCCTCTAGCTTCATCAACAGATAAGATTCTTCCACCCGCAGCCGATCGAGCTCTCGCGATGTTTACAATGACTCAGTTTCAATATGATTTAAGAGGGTACCGTCGGTCACGACCCTCTTTGTGAGTCTTCATCGCTTCCAACAACAGCGCATGACTGGCCGATCGAATAGATGTAGTGCCCATTCGCCCCACCAAGCGTCGAAGTCAACGGATCTGATGGCGCAAGCCGACCAAGGGGCAAGATCACCATAAGGCACTTGGTCAGCCACTTGGGATAGCTATTCATATTCCCGGTCATCCAAAACCTCTCCATGAAATTGAATTTGGCCGATAAAAATAAGTGAGGGGGGAGTTGGCTGAATCCCAACTGCCGTGAGCAAATAGTTGGGTGATAGAACTCATAAGAAGCTCCTCGGGTGGTAAAATTGATAGGCAAAAAGCAGGAAGTGATCAAGGTTTTGAAGATTCTGGAAGACCCTTCATCCCGATATACGTTGTTCAGGAGGAACCCTTGGGGGTATTCATACTCAGATAAGTACTCATATGCAAACCAGGTAGTCTTCTCATCACCGAAGCCGTGGTAAAACCCCACAAACTAGAAGCTCAAAGAGTTGGTCGACAATTGGGAAGAAGATCGATAGGCGGCCGTGTTGACACCAAGAATTGGTAAAGCCCAAGGCCCACCAAGGAAGGCGCACGGTCAACAGAAGGTCAAAGAAGATCTGGTCAAAGAAAGTCAAAGAAGTTGGTATCCTCACTACTGCATTGGTTCGATCCAATCTCTTGAGGAGAACGGTGAAACAACACGATCGTCGGTTGTTCTCAGTATATTTGGCTAGGTCTAAGGCTGCATCAGTTAGGTTTGATCTCTTAGATTGATGTGATCTGGGTTTGATAGCCTGAGGCTTCATCGATTAAGTCCGACATCTCTTGTTGTTGTATCTTTTTCATGCAGTATACTATTCATCTAAATAAAGTTTGCCCGATTTGTTGATATATTGTTCAAATCATCGTGACTAGCTACTGTCTCGGTTAGGTCCGATCTAGTTATTGATATGATTTCCATGATATATATCTGTTATCTAGCATGCTTTATTTATTTCTATCAGAGTACAAGCTGATAAGTTATCTTTAATTCATCTTCGTATCATGTTCACCGTCGAAGGGTGCCCATCGGGCTATATGCATATTCTGTTTTCTCTATCAGCCAATGGCGTGCTCGCTCGATTGGGCCAACTCAAGCTATCGGTCGTATGACCGATCGACGCGCTAGTTCACGACTTTATCCTTTATGCAACAGTCATCGGCTTTTCAGCCGATCGGCTATGCTATTAACGTCTATTTTTGTGATCCCTTATCAGTTGTAGGATCAAACTGATTGGCACGCCCTGAACCCTTTTCTAAGATATAGGACCTACATTGAAGTCAAGAAAATCTCTCAGGCCACGCGTGTTTCAGTGTGTGACCAAAAAGCACGCCAACACGTTTTTTGGCGTGCCCAGTTGGACCATCTCCGACAACTTTACCATGGTGGGCGAGCTCAGTGAGGAAAATGTCATCACGATCACCATGGACACTCTGTCTGAGGATCAGAGAAAGGAGGTGCAACAACATGTGGAGGAGTTCCGGAAGTCATGCCTGCAGGTCTACAACATGAATCGGCTGGGTCCTGTTCAGAGGGCCCCGTTCCCAACGCCAGTGCTGACCATAGAGGGTGGTCAACCAACGGAGAACTTTCAGGCCAGTCTTTAGGAAACTGTTGATCAGGCGATCCGTTAGTCGCTAGTCAGCCAATCAGGGACACTGGCCAAGACAATTCAAGGACTGATCAAGAATGCCATCGGGGGCATAGTGATTCGCGACACACCGCAAGGTCTGACGTACCTTCCCAATGACCCATTGAGACTACTGCAGCACACTTGGCCGGTGTCACTATCGCAACGGCCGATGAGGCTAGAGGACGGAGGTGCAACAACATGTGGAGGAGTTCCAAAATTAATGCCTGCAGGTCTATGACATGAATTGGCTGGGTCCCTTTCAGAGGGCCCCATTCCCAACGCTAGTGCTGACCATAAAGGGTGGTCAGCCAATGGAGAACTTTCAGGCCAGTCTTCAGGAAACCATTGATCATACGATCTGTTAGTCGCTAGTCAGCTAATCAGGGACACTGGCCAAGACGATTCAAGGAATGATCAAGGAGGCCATCGGGGGCATAGTGGTTCGCAACAGACCGTAAGGTCCGACGTACCTCCCAACTGACCCATTGAGACTATTGCAGCACACACGGCCGGCGTCACTGTCACAACGGCCGATGAGGCTAGACCAGCCGAGCTCTTCGCTCAGCTATGAAGGTGACAAGATGACTAAACCATCGGCCCCCTCACATAGTACGCTCTAGGACACGCTAGGTGGGGCTGATAAGAATGCATAGGCGTCATTCCCGGTGTCCGATATCAGGATTCCAGGGCAACGGATACCGCAAGTGACATACAACATCGCAATAGACCCCCCAGTAGACATCGTGCCACCAAGGGGGCACCCGATATCGTCCCTCCTGGATATCACCGGATGACATACTATGGAGCAATGCTTGTAATAGCCCTAATTCTCAAAGTTAAAAATAAAATCAAGAAATATAAATTTTCCAGAAAAGAATTATTTTTTATTTTCAATAAGCTGAAAATGTCCAAATAAATAAAAATCTAGAGAAATAATCCAAATCATGATCTGAAAAAGTGTATTATGTTCTTAAGACCAAGATATAATTTTGAGAATTTTTACAAATTTTTATTACCTTTACTACTAACTCATAATTTATAAACTATTTTCTACAATTATTTTTATTCAGAAATGAATTTTAAACAATATTGGACTGCACCCTCCCTTTCTCCTTCCACAGGCCAGCCCAGCCCGTTAGCCCCGTGCCCCCTCCCTGACATGTGGGTCCCGCTCACCAGACTCCTCCCCCTCTCACTGCCCTTGCGGTCCTTCCTGTCGGCGCAACCTACCGCGACCATGCCCGCTTACGGCCGTCCCCACCTTTCAGCGCCGACCGTTTCAACCCACCGCGCCCATGTCAGCACATTGACTGGTGGCCCCCTCTTGTCAGTCTTCGTCCTCCCCACATCACTGCCGCCCCGAAGCCCCAGCCAAAACCCTAGTCCGGGGAATCCGCCTCCGCCGTGGCCCTTTCCCCAAATTGATGCCAGCTTTGAATTCCCGGTGATCCCATGAGCGTTTCCCCTTTTAAACCGACACGTTTAATCCCAAGATCATCGGATCCCTAAACATGGAAACCCCCCTTGGCTTACCATGTATACGCCTACCATTTACACCACCAACACCCTCTATTTAACCCCCACGCCCTACGCAATCTGCTACCCCATACACGCTGAGACTCTCGCATTACCAAATGCCCAAACACCAGTTTAGCGCCACCCCTATGCTCGCACTCCAACGACCGCTCACCGGAGCCCGCCATCTGCCTCGCCGTCAACTCCGTTGTGTTCCTCGGAACATCCCCGACCCCGGCCACCCCTCCATTCCCGTTTAAGATCGCCGGAGCTTCGTCCCCGCCGATGACTCGAGACGCCTTCACCACCCTCCCTCATCACCGGCCATGATCCATCGACCCCGAGCCCTCGCATTGGTACCATCGTGCTCGCCTCACCATCCTGTTTTCATTTTTGGACTTAGTTGGGACCGCCGGCCATCGACGCTGCCGCCACGACCACCGCGAGCCCTTGCCGTCGCAGGAACATGACGATCGACATGGGTAATTACCCGTGCCGTGTCGGATCCACGCGCAACCATTCGATCAGATCTGGATGGCCAGGATTAAAACCCGATCGGGTTCAATCTGGGACATCCATCTAATCGAAGGGGTACCATGTGATCTCAGTCGTCCGATCTCATTTTTAAAATTAAATGCCTATCCAACGGTGATCCGCGATCCGATCCACATCACAGTGCGCTGGTTCACTGTGGACTCGGTTTACCGTGGACCGACAACTATTTTAAAATTAAAATAAATTCCAGAAATTGTTTTAAATTTTAAAAATTCATAACTTCTTCAAATTAACTCCAAATTTGACCATTCAAATTTCATAAAATTCATATTTTTATTCTCTTCATGTTTATACAATAAAATTCATATGTTTGTACTGTGATTTTTCATTTTTAATTGTTTGTTATTCTCGTTTTGCGTGCCAAAAATATTACGACGCCGTCGAATGGCCAGAGTACTTCCTCGAGGTTCCACCATCACCATTTGCTGAACACGGCAAGTCACCACCCAATTTTCGAGCATATTGAACCCAATTTTTCTTAAATATCATTAAAATCCATAGGTTATAAATGCATTAGTCAAATTAAATGCCTTACATTATAGTTGTTAGATCCTCGACCTTATGTGCAAACCCAAGCCATGCTATTGGGCCTAAACTCGTTATAACCATTATACTTAGTATTATTAGTTTGTGTCCAATGTATCGACACAACTACTATAGGCTAAAAATGAGTCGTATATACTTAGATTCTACTATATGATCCTCGTTATTTCTCTCATCTCTGGTATTCTATTGGTCTTGGAGGTTTTGTTAAGTATGTTAACATGGTGGGTTCTGGGTGGAAGTGAGGGCATTGGTTAGTCACACCTGGGGCACTACAAGGACCGGTCTGTGGGATATGTCGCAAAACACTTCCGTACTAACCACAAGTCTAATGGGTAAGTCCTAACTGAAGGTATGGGACGTTCCAACTTAAGGTACCATGTGGAGGGGTCAAGTATCACCCGCGGGTGACTTGTACCGACGAGGCACAAAAGGGGGCACGACATTGGTCTAGTGCGCTGGCGAAACCTAGAGTGGGTGTTATTGGGTTGGAGTGTTTCATGCTAAAGGTTTTGGCACGAGTTCCCGTGGTATGGGTTATCTCGACACGCTATGGTGTGTAGGGATGAGTGCGTGCCTTGTGGGTACAATAGTACACCTATGATCAGAGTTTAATTTTTTTCGAAAAGCTAAGCCCACGGTTAAGGGCGGGTTGCGTGACATCCCATAGTTAGTTTATATTTATGAATGTTGTATGATGAAATGAAATATAAGGACTGTTGAGCGAGAAGGACTGACTGTACTCCTCGAGTTAGACAATGTTGCATTATTTATGATTTATTATTTTGTACAAATAAACTTGACTACATTAAATGTTGTAACATAAAAATGTACTTTTCTACACTTTAAACCATTATCCCCTTTTGTTATTATCCTGCATTATTCTTGCATTCTCGGTGGCTTGTTGAGTACTTTTGTACTCATACCCGTTGAAAATCCCATTCAAAGGCTATGTATTACGATGAGGATGGTCTGGAGTAGCAACCCAATCAAGGACGCGAGAATAGCGGAGATGTTCATCGCATAGTTTCTTTTATTAATTTCTTTTATCTTTAACACTTGTGTAATAATGTGGTATGTGAACCACGAATGATTGTCGTATGTACAAGGTCGCGTGATGGATATCTTGTTATTATTGTTTTTCTTTGGAAATTAAATAAAGTATGGACTTGTTAAATTCCACGCGTTACAATGTCCTACAACGATGCAGGGCAATACAGATATGACGCTGCTCGGCGGGACCAATACCAATAGGCACCAATGCTTTCCTAATGTCCGTCGCTGGGTCAGTAGGAAGATGTGTGGGTAAACCAGATCACAGATCTCATCAAAGATCAATTAGGAAGCCCAAAGAGGAGACCTATATGTACCTACGTCCGTATCCCGAGTGGTTTGATCGAGTACCACAGCCGAACCAGTACAAGGTGCCGGATTTCACCAAGGTGTCAGGACAAGACTCTATCTCCACGATCGAGCACATTAGCTGGTTTCTTTCCCAGTGTGGGGAGGCATCGGCTGACGAAGAGCTGATGTTTCGGTTGTTCCCACTATCCCTGTTAGGATCGGCCTTCACATGGTTTTCTTCACTGCCGACGGATTCCATCCGAGGATGGGCAGACCTTGAGAAGAAATTTCACAAGTACTTCTTCGCTGGCATCCAGGAGATGAAGGTGACCGACTTGACTCCCGTGAAACAAAGGATGAATGAGTCAGTCCCAGACTATATACAGAAGTTCCGGAACGTACGAAGCAGATGCTACAGTGTAAACCTCACCGACAGTCAGTTGGCAGAGCTAATATTTAAAGGACTCCTGAGCCCTATCAAAGGGAAGTTTTCATCGCACGAGTTAAAAAGCCTCTCGCAACTAGTGCAAAGAGTATCTGCCCATGAGAGTCAATTCCAAGAGGCCTAGCAGGACAAATACTAGAAGAAGGTCTCGTACATTCAAGTGTACCACTCGGACTCCTACGAGCACATTGACTCTGATGCAGAAGTAGGGATGGCAGAGTGGTCCAAGAATAAGAAGCAGGTCACATGTCTATGGATAAAATACGCCGAGAAGGAAGAACGGTATGACTTCGGCATCAACAAGGCCAACAAAATATTCGACCTGTTGCTTAGGGAAAAGCAAATCCACCTGTCACCTGCCCATGTAATACCATCTATCGAAGAGATGAAGAAGAAGTACTACAAGTGGCACAACTCCCCATCGCATCACACTAACGAGTGCAAGGTCTTCAGGCAACAGATCCAATCGGCCGTAGAACAAGGTTGAATCAAGTTTGACGATGGGAAACAACCGATGAATATAGACGACCATCCATTCCCAGTAAACATGGTGCATGCACACTATGATGACAATCGGCATCCAAGGAACAAAAGGTATCAGAAGAGGTCAGCAGAAAGAGAAGGTAGCGGAGACAGCCATAGCCACTCGCGTTTCAATCCCCATTGGAATTGTGAGTTCTTAAGGCTTTGTTGGAACAAAGGGCTACGACTATCGTCTATGGACGACTGCCTCAGATTCAATGGAGTACCGAGTGATCATCGGCCCTGTAACAATGAGCTAAGGCCGCGTGATCAAAGAACCATGCGCGAGAGGTTGTCTCTCCCAAGGGTATCGGCGCTAGAAAGGCTTGGCCCCATCGGTTCGGAAGGAGTCGGCCTGACGGCCGAAGACAATGATGGCACCATAGGAAAGCCGTGGTGGTGTCCCCTAGGAATCTTCACACTAAACCAGAAAAGAAGGGTGCAACGTCTGCGGCAGAGGGAAGGAAGGGCATAAGTGCACGATGAAGGAGTTGATCGCCCCCCTAAAATCAGGAGTGAATGGCGCTCAAAAGATAATGCCGATCACGACGACAGAAAAGATGTGGAGGTGAACATAGTCTTCTTCCTTCCCATAGAGTATCGGGCCATCTTAGAGGAAGACATGGAGCCAACCGATACCATGGCTCAGCTAATGCTGGCTCCGTAGCTTGCAATTTTTGATAGGCCAGAAGAAATGGAACATCGACACCTAAGGCCTCTCCACGTCAAAGGGTTGGTTAATGGAAAGTCAATGTCCAAGATGATGATAGATGGAGGGGCGACCGTCAACTTGATACCTTACGCCACCTTCCAAAAGCTTGGGAAGATGCTAGAAGACCTCATTAGAACTAACATGGTATTGAGGGATTTCGATGGTAACTCGTCAGACACAATAGGAGTTTTAAATGTAGAACTGACAGTTGGAAGAAAGACGGTGCCGACCACATTCTTCGTGATAGAGGGAAAAGGATCCTATAGCTTGTTGCTAGGGCATGATTGGATACACGCAAACTGTTGTGTCCCCTCAACAATGCATCAAAACCTCATGTAGTGGGTTGGCGACCAAGTGGAGGTGATTCCTGCCGATAAATCGATTAACATAGCTACAACCGATCTATCAATATGGGAGGCAGAGGGAGTCATCTGTTTGTCAGGAAAGGCTTGGGATGGGAATTTCTTGCAAGTGTTAGATGATGGTATCGCACCATTTAGCGACGAGCCGCCCAAGCTTATGATATAAAGATGTCATTGAAGACGACTTTGGCCAAAACGACACCACGACCTATAAACCACTAAGATGCTTGTGTCAGGCCGAAGTCATTCGCTTCAAGGTACTACGCCTCCAAAGAAATAGCAGCGAGTTAAAAGTCACCATGTCAAGAAGAAAAGAGGTCGAGCAAGAGGACTATGGGAATACTTTCTGATTGTTTGGACAAAGTGCACAACCGATGCCTATGGTATCATCTTGAGATAGCCGATACAAGTGCATTACCTTTATCCCTAAACACAGCAAGAAGACTCTGATGCAAAAGAGACCGAATGAAGCGACTAAGGAAAATATTCTAGGCGTTCAGGCGAACTACATTCAGCCGATGCTTATGGCATCGCCTTGAGACAGACGATGTGAAGGTATCACACTTAGACAAAATCATGAAGAACAGGGGGAATATAACTCAAAAGACTCAGCGAGCAACAATACATGATATAAATGAATGCTGATTTATATATTCATAATGTTTTGATTACAATGAGATATGATACAAACCCTCTAATCGGTGCACGGAAGGCCCTCAGTCGCTTCACCTCTACAGAGTGCCCTTCACCTAAGTGCGAACCGACTACGACCGTCTCCCATTCACCCATGCTGTAGGAGTGGGGGTGACGGTGCCAAGCTTCATAGTGGCTGATTCTGGTCCGTATCATATCTGCCAGTCGCTTAGGCTCATGGAAGGGGCCTCCTCATCAATGTCCTGCAAAAGGAAAAGGCAAGGCCCGATCACATGAGAAAACAAAAGCAGCGAAAGGAAAAGAGAAGGTCGAGGTACTCACGTCGGGATCTGCCTTGGTGCCAGTCGGATGAAGCCATTCCCGGTAGACCAACGAGGATTGGTTAAAGACATAGAGCTTCACCTCACCCTACCACTCGCGGAAGATGGAAGATGTCGCCCGACAAGTCCTCCAGGTAGCGACCCTTCCGAAGGGTAGCCCATCGGCCATATGGGAGAGGCGGTCCCACTCTAGAACACTCATGACCCTTCCACGGGCCTGGATCCGTCCGACAAAGAAGAGGTGAGGAGGAAGCTGGCCGAAGCCTAACTACCTAAAGAACACCGACGGGTGGTAGAACTCATAAGAGCACCGTCGGGAACGATCATCGATAAAATGACTAGGAGCAAGCAGGGAAAGGAGGCGACGGAGAAGGACTCTGCATCCCAGGATACATTGGGAAAAACTAGTCAGTCGGGGAGTGCGTACTCTGAATAGAAACCAAAAGGAAACCAAGTGATCCGAATGGAGAATTTGAGGTAGAAGAGCTTGAAGGATGTGGCCAAAGCCGTAGGAGAAATGGGAATGAAAGGATGAAACGAGGCCGCTTCGCCCAAGGAGCGACACCAATGGAAAGTAGGAGGCGCTGACTCCAGAAAATTGTTGGGAAAGAGCGACTGGGAAAAAAGGGCCTCTATGGTAGCTTTAGTAGTGTAGTAGACATTCAGCTAGAGTTGAAGAATCCACCATGGCCCTGACACTAGCCAATGAGGTTACCAACCGATAAATCGACTAACACAAGGTGGAGGAGACGATAGGTGGCCCCTAGAAGATAACAACCCAGGGGTATCCGCTCGTGGGCGGCAAGCCGTTCGGCCAAGTATTGGAACTGAAGAGTCAGGGCCGGGGCCGACACACAAAAAACAAATTCCTCTAGCCAAAAGGGTGAGGAAGGCGATGTGTTCGCGGGTGCTGACCAGGCCAACTTTATTGTTGTGCCTCCTGATGTATCGACTCCAGTTGTTAGCCGGGTTGGCACCGTGGACCGGTGAACTAATGTCAAGGCAAGTCAAAAAAATAGACATTGAGTAAGGAGGGGCTCATCGGGCCATGGCCAATAAGGAAAGCATTAGGGCGTCAGACTAGAAGTAGCACGATGCGGCCAATATCGGCTCATTCTAGAATGGCGTGACAAGGGAGAGATCGATACAGTGACTGATATCGATCTCATCCCAAAAGGTGCGGTAAGTGTCTGATACCCTAAGGTACTAGTCACGCCAGTTAGGGATGGAGGAAGGAAAAGGCGTGAAGCCAAGGTCCCAGTCGGAAGGACGCATGGGGGAATACTTGAAGGGGATTCGGCAGGTCTCAGCATTCATGAAGTTGATCGGATCGAAGTCACCTAGGGGGCCCAAGAAGAAACTGTATGGATGGGTGACGATCGGAATGAAGACCTGGTTCCAAAGAGCCTACATGCAAGAAAATGGTTCAGAAAATGGTGAAAATCACGAACAAAAGAGAAAAGGGCCAAACTTATAAAAAGAAAATGCTTACCAATGAGATTCTTTTCAAGTCTGCCATTCTAATATCTTCTCGATGTTATGTGATGATGGCAAGATGGTGATGATCAGGGAGCAGCAGAAGCCAATGACAATGGGTTGAAAGCCAGAGTAGTGGTGAGCAGAAGGTGTGGAAGAAAGAATATGGAAGATGGATATTTATTGACCCGGGTGATTCTTCGGCTACCCCATCGTACTAATCACGAGAAGCGAAGGCGAATATTTTTTCGGCTGATAGTAATAAATGTGAGATGACCGTGTCAAAATACTTGGCGGTATAAGGTAATTATGACTGATAGTTTCAAAGCGTCAGATGCCTCTTAACGCCCCAAAACTAGGGGGCATGTGTTGACACCAAGAATTGGTAAAGTCCAAGGCCCACCAAGGAAGACGCGCGGTCAATAGAAGGTCAAAGAAGATCTAATCAAATAAAGTCAAAGAAGTTTGTCTATCATAGCTGCATGATCGAAAGGGGAGCCGATGGAGATAAGCGCAACAACAATTACATATTCATTTAAAATTGGATGGATAGATTTCTTGGACGGCAAGTCTACGGACTATAAATATGCATCCCTTAGGTAAGGATTAGTTTAACTCTCGTTCAATCTACAATCGGCGCATCACCACCCTTGTGCCCCAAGGTTATCCGGTGGGACTCGGGATTTTAAAGCTCGGTTGCATCAGTTTGATCTCCGGTGAAGAGGTGAGTCCAGCCAACCCTTACTTCTGTGCCAACTAGGTTAGTATCCTCATGGTTACATCGGTTCAATATGATCTCTTGAGGAGAACAGTGAAACAACATGATCGCCGATTGTTCTCAGTGTATTTGGCTAGGTCTAAGGCTGCATAAGTTAGGTTTGATCTCTTAGATTGAGGTGATCTGGGTTTGATAGCTTGAGGCTTCATCGATTAAGTCTGACATCTCTAGCTGTTGTATATTTTTCATGCAGTATATTGTTCATCTAAATAAAGTTTGCCTGATTCGTTGATATATTGTTCAGATCATCGTGACTAGTTACTGTCTCGGTTAAGTCTAATCTAGTTATTGTGATGATTTCCATGATCTAGATCTGTTATCTGCCATGCTTTATTTATTTCTACCAGAGTACAAGCTGATAGGTTATCTTTAATTTATCTTCGTATCATGTTCACCGTCGAAGAGTGCTTATCGACCTATATGCATATTCTATTTTCTCTATCGGCCAATGGCACGCTCGCTCGATTGGGCCAACTCAAGCTATCGGCCGTATGGCCGATCGACACGCTGGTTCACGACTTTATCCTTTATGCCACAGTCATTGGTTGTCAGCCAATCGGCTATGCTACTAACGCCTATTTTTTCTGGTCCCTTATCAGTTGTAGGGTCAAACTGATTGGCATGACCTGAACCCTTTTCTGAGACATAGGACCTGCACTAGAGTCAAAAAAATCTCCTAGGCAACGCGTGTTTCAGTGTGTGGCCCAAAAGCATGTCAACATGCTTCCTCAACTAGAGATAAGCACTGGCGGTATGTGGGGACAGCCGATTCAGGGTGATCCACGGGGAACTCCATCAGAAAAAGGTTAGAAGTGTCGGCTACTTCGGCGGTATAAATGTTGAGCCATAATTGCAAAAACCACCAAGGCCCCCTGAAGTGGCCAATAGGCTCGCCAGTCAATAACCTAGCTAATACCTGATAAAGAAGGTCATAGGTGGTGCCAAGGAGGTATCGACCAAGGGGGATTTTCCTTTTGGCAACAAGCTGCTCGGCCAGAAATTGGAGATGGGCGATCGGTCCTAGAGTGGACCATTACTAAAAATAAAAGCATTAAAGGTATCAGACCAAAAGTAGCAAGCGACAGCGAGGAGCGACTCGTTCTTGTAGGGTTCAGCGAGGGCAAGGCCGATATAGTGGCTGATACCGATTTCCTCCTAGAATGGACGCTTAATGGCCGATACCCTAAGGTACCAATCACACCAGCTAGGGAGAGGGGAAGAAAAAGCCCTAAATCTAAGGTGCTAATCATAAGAAAGCATGGAAGAATGTTTAAAGGAGATCCGATTGGTTTCCGCATTGATAATATCGACGGGATCAGGGTTACCCATCGAACCTAGAAAGTGATGAGTGGCATGGTTAGAAAGAGGGATCGAAACTTGGTTCCACAGATTCTATAGAAAGAAAATGGGGAAGACAATAAGAAATGGAAGGAAATGAAGAAAAATGGCAGACAAACCAAGGACCGAAGAACGATGAAAAGAGAAGGACGTTGAATACTCACCTCAGGGTTTGTGTTGACGGTGGCCATCTCTGGTGTTGCCGGTGTGTAGGTTGACAAAGAAGAAGACGACGAATGACGGCGGTCGCAAGTATATGACGACGAGCTCGGGGGGGGGGGCAAGAATGAATAGTGGGCAGAAAGCGTAAAGAAGAAAGGTGGAGTGATTGGGGTACTTATAAAGCAAGAAGTAACTCCTCGGTAGATAAGTCAAGCCAATTCCGTTAGATCTAGTGGGGCCACCTGCAACATTCGGCAAAAGGTAATTATGAGTACAATTTTCAAAGCACCGAGATCTTTGTAGACCCAAGATTAGAGGAATCAAATCTTCGACTTAAAGAACACCGGTACAAAACTGTGTGGTATAAAGCCTAGTCTGAGACCATCATGAAGAAACGTAAATGCGTCAGACCAGGTGACACCATACACAGTCGTGAATTACCGAAGATGAAGGAGAAGAAAAATAAGGAGGAAAATGATGAAGCCAGAATCATGGACGAAGTTATAAAGGTACTAGAAAATAAAGGGTTTCAGCTGGCAATCAAAGTGAAAAGATTGTACAGATAGTAGTTCGAGGAGACGTGTTGGTAGGAGGTGATGATGGTCGGTAATTTCGAAGCATTAGAAGACATTTAATGCTCCGAAACTAGGGGGAATGTGTTGACGCCAAGATTTGGTAAAGCCTAGGGCCCACCAAGTATGTCGTATGGTCAACGAGAGTCAAAGAGAGTCCAATCAAAGGTGGTCAAAGAAGTTCATCCGTTACAATATGGCCGGATATGAAGGAGCCGATGATAAGAAGATGGAGATTATCCAGAATCGGCTAAGATAGATTACTTGGACGACAAGTCTTTGGACTATAGATATGTATCTCTTAGTTAGGTCAAAACATACAACTCTGTCAAACAACTACTCGGCACATCGCCACCCTTGGCTTCCCAAGGTTAACCCTGGCGGGATTCGACACTCGGAGCTAGACTGCATCATTACGATCTCTGGCGATGAGGTGAGTCCCGCCACCCCTGACGATCATATCGACTAGGTCAGTGTCCTCACGGCTGCATTAATTTGATCTCTTGAGGCATCGACTGAAATAATATGATCACCGGTTTATCTCGGTGTATTAGCTAGGTTTAAGGCTGTATCAGTTTGATCTCTTAGATTGCCGTGATTTAGGTGTGGTAGTTTGAGGGTTCATCGGCTGAGTCCGACATCTCTTTCTATTGTATCTTCTTCATGATGTATACCGTTCATCTAAATAAAGTATGCCTGATACTTTGAAGTATTGTTAAGTTCATCGTGACTAGCTACTATCTTGGTTAGGTCCAATCTTGTTATTGTGATGATTTTGATGATACAAAGATGTTATCTGACATGTTTTATTTATTTCTATCGGAGTACAAGCCGATAGGTTATCTTTAATTCAGTGTTATATTCTATTCGCTATCGGGGAATTCTGATTGGCCCATACGCATAAACTACCTAGCTCATTGGCCGATGGCACATTCGTCCCGATCGCTCTGCTTTGGTCATCGGCCTTGTGGCTGATTGGTGTTATTCACTCACGATTATTCTATCCTCACCATAGTCATCGGCTTGGCAGCCGATCGGCTTTGCTACTAATGATATTTTCTTTGTTTCCTTATCAGTTATAGGGTCAAACTGATTGGCACGTCTTGAACCCTTAGAATAGGACCTGCACTAGAGTTAAGCAAACCTCCCAAGCCACGCATGTGTCAAAGTATGACAAAAAATACACTAACACATACTCAGAGTAGTACTCAAAGGGGTACCAGATGGACCGATCATAAAATCCAAGGTAAAAACCTTTGAAGCAGGTAGCCAATGATGCATAAGAGAAAGGAAAAACAAAACGACATGCTGCCGCCTCACCCAAGGAAGAGCAATTACGATAGACAAGAGTAGCCGATTCTTGAAGATTGGCAGGAAAACGCATTTGGGCGAAAGGGGGTCCTCCAATGACATCGACCGTATACACATTAAGCTAGAGCTGGAGAAACCACCATGGGCCATTAAGATGGTCGATGGGATTACCAGCTGAGAGTTTGACTGATACGAGATGAAGAAGGTGATAAGCGGATCCAAGGAGGTACCGACCAAGAGGAATCTTTGCATGGGCAGCAAGGCGTTCGGCCATGAATTAGAACTCGAAGGTTGGGCCCAAGGCCGATACGCAAAAAATAAACCTATCTAACCAGAGAGTAAGAAAGGCTACATGTTTGCGAATGTCCACTAGGCTGATTTTCTTGTTGTGTCTTCCAATGTATCGGCCCCAACTATCAATGGACTTGTTGCCAAGACAATGGGTTGGTTTAGAACGAAAGGAGGATGGGTTAGCCGATGAATCTATATCAAGGCAGGTCAAAAAGAAGACATCAAGCAAAGAAGGAATCATCGGTCCATGACCCAAAATGAAGGCATTCAAGGCATCAGGTCAAAAATGACAAGAAGCGGACACCGTCGACTCATTTTGGTATGGTTCGGCAAGGGAAAGGCCGATGCAATGGCTGATGTTAATTTCTTCCTAATCAGCACGGTAGGAGGCCGATAACCTAAGGTACTAATCACGCCAGCCGGGGAGAGAAGGAGGGAAAGATTCAAAACTGGATTACCAAACGGAAGAGAGCGTAGAAGAAAACTTGAAAGCGATTCGACAAGATTCGACATTGATAAAATCCTTAGGGTTAGGATACCCATAGGGCCTAAGAAGAAACAAAAGAAACAGTGAAAAAAGGTGAAGAACAGGAGAACAGGAGAAAGTCAGAGACTTACCTCAAGGACTGTGTCAGTTGTGACCATGCTAGCATCGCTGGAGTATGGGATCAGTGGGTAGTACTAGAAGTAGGTGATGGTGAGCTCGGGGGGCAATGGTGAAACAATGAGCCAAAAGTGTGAAGGAAAAAGGAGAGTGACCTAAGATACTTATAAAGCAAGAGGTGACTCCTCGGTAGTCGGGTCAAACCGATCCCACCGGGTTTGGTGGGGACCAACTGCAATGTTCGACAAAAGGTAATCATGGGTGCAATTTTCGAAAGGCCAAAATATTTGCAAGTCCGGGAATAGAGGAATCGAATCTTCGGTTTGAAGAACACCAATGTAAAACTATGTGGGATGAAGCCTGGTCCGACGCCGCCACAAAGATAAAAGTAAATGCGTCATACCAGGCAACACCTATCACAATTGTGAATAGCCGAAGGAGAAGAAGAGGTAGAGGGAAAAGCAAAAATAATGCAAAGCTGAAACCCTAGGCGGAATTTTAAAGTACTAGAAAATGAAATATTTCGGTTGACGAGAAGACATGGAGACATGGTGATAGGAGATGATGATGGCCGGTAATTTAGAAGCATTAGAGGCCATTTAATGCTATGAAACTGGGGGCATGTGTTGATGCCAATATTTGGTAAAACCTAGGGCCCACCAGGGATGTCGTACGGTCAAAAGAAGTCAAAGATGGTCAAAGAAACTCGTGCATGACGTGTAACATGACCAGATATGAAGAGGTTAGGATAGATTGCTTGGACGGCAAGTCTCTACACTATAAATATATATCCCTTAGTTAGGTTAAAACAACAACAAACCGTACAAACAACTCTTCGGCGCATCGCTACCCTTGGCTTAGTCCCAAGGTTAATGCCGACAGGATTCAACACTCGGAGTGAAGAGGTGAGTCCACCTCGACGATCGTATCGACTAGGTCAGTCCTCACAACTGCATCAATTTGATCTCTTGAGGCATCAGCTAAAATAAACAGCATCAGTTTATCTCGGTGTATTGGCTAGGATTGATGTCCGACACCTCTTTCTATTGTTGTATACCGTTCATCTAAATAATGCGTGCCTGTTCATCGTGACTAGAAAGTGACTTATCTTCAATTTAATGTTATATTCTATCTATCTTCAATTTAATTTTAATGTTATATTCTATCTGCTATCGGGAAATGCTCATATGTGTAAATTGTCTATCTCATGGACCGATGTTTTGTTGGCTTGGTCGATCCAGGGTAGATTAAACTGATTGACATGCTTGAACATTTTTTCTTGACCTACACTACACTCGAGCTAGGTAAATCAAGTCACGCGTGTGTCAAATATATTATTTAATATTACACAACAAACCAATAAAAATAAATTGATACATATAATTAAAAGTGAATAACATATATTATATAAAATATATTTGATTTATTTTAGACAACATTACATTATTTTTCTTTTGTTCATAGCAAAGCATGAGCATTTTACTAGTTATGTATAGATTAAATTAGAATGTAGTGGGTGTGTTGATAGCAAAAAATGGCATCAATGGCTGAAATTGTCAAAATATCAATTTTGGTGATTTGGGCAACAAATACACATGTCCGGGGTCAGGCTGAAGCCCTACAGGGCCGAGGGTCCATTGGGCTATGGGCTCTGAAAGCTTCTCCACCGAAGCTTCGTCCCGAGGAGCAGGCCTCGACGGGCCTGGTCGAAGCCCACTTCGGCAGAGACAAAGTTGGATACAATTCCGACTAATTTTTATCTCTATCTAGCAGATTAGATCAGAAGTTTGTTTGGCCCCTATAAATAAAGAGGCGAGGCCAGCTTAGAGAGCCCCCAACACAAATCAAACACAAAGCTAGTTTTGATCGCATTTAACCTCTTCGTGGGGTTTGCCTTGAAGCCCTCCGCCGTCCACTTTCAGTGGTAATCCTTGTTATCGCAAGTCCGTTAATCTACGTAATAGTAATATATTGCTATTGACTTGTTACTTCGCCTGTGAAGTATTAAGTATTTAATCTGCTACCTTCACTACACTTAGTAAAATTCGGTCCTCACACCGAATTAGTACTTCGCATCATTGTTTTGGAGGTGTGCCGAGGATCGGTTTTTTCGTCGAGGATCAGTTTTTTTCGTTTTTTTCGTTGGGACTTCAGCTTCGACCGCACGCTTCGCCAGCAGTCACGACAGGCTTCGCCACGGGCTTCGCCTCGTACTCCTCTCTGGATGATGTCATTATTTTGTACCTCGCTATATCAGGGACTTTGCGCCGAACAAGGTGATTGTTGCGTCGGATCAATCCGAACGCCGAAGGTACCCTTCGGCGGGACACTTCGCACCGGAACCCTTCATTTCTTTAGGCTAATTGGATTATTTTGTGTGATCTGATTATCTAGCAACTCCACCCTTATCACGACTAACCCTTATCACGACTAAGGTAGTCAGAACGCGACGTCGGTTCTTCAGATCGTCGACCCCAAGTGCGGGAGCATGTTTTTGTGTCAACAGGGTGTAATTTGTGTTTCATGTAGGTTTAATTAATCTTTTTAGTATAAACTTAAATATGTTTTCTATATGAAAAAATGACTTGATTTTCTATAACGAGAAAGAGATAATTCAAATTATTAAGAATAAAAAAATTTAAGATGCTTAGAAGACATGAAATATTAACAAATATTGGTGTCTTAGGCTCATTATATTTTTTTATAAATTGTACAATTTGATATCATTGTTTTATTGATAATTTATTATTTCAAATGTTGTTAAGTAGAATGCTTCATAATTCTCCCGAAAAATAATTAAATATCATGATTTATTGTTATAGTTTTGTTTGGTACAATGTTTTTCTAAACCTTCGTATTTTAAATTTTATGTATAATTATAATTCTAAACCTTTGTTTTTGTCCGGCTCCGCAACCACACAAGTGATTCTTTCCACCGGTTTACAGGAGGCTGATTCCACGACGGTCACAACATACTATGGCTGCACCAGTTACCCGTATACTCACAACATAACCAAAATGTCAAAATTTACACGTACAAAATGGGACTTCTCGCTTTGTCACCCTACAAATATCTGTAATGACAGAAAACTGTTTGTCGAGCAAGCAAAAACGCATGCAAACAGTGTGGAAAACTATTCACCCATTCTACAAAGACGATTTTCAGTGTAACGCAAAGTTCCTTTCGCTCAGCAGCCTGCTGACTTCGCTCAGCCAAACTTGCAACTCCTATCACTTCACTTTGTACAAATGGCACATGTCAAGGCCATCTATTCATTATGCTAACGAACGGACATGGTCTAGTAATGATTTACCAAAAACAAATGTCTTCCTTATGACTGAAGCAGCCCATCACCTTCCCAACCAAGGCGTAGCATCTGATCCACTACCTTCAAGCTCAACTGTAACATTACCAACTATATTAGAAAGACGGCTAAAAGGAACAACAGAAATTAGGCATTTTACCGATACTCTAATCAAGTTAAAAGAAACGGAAGAAAGTACATGATGCAAAAGGAAGGGTTATATGGATTTTGGTACATTAGGAATTTATAGTACTCACAGTAGGATCAGTGAACACTATTAGCTGCTTATCAGCAGTAGACACTAGAAGATTTGTGTTCTCTTTGTTTAGAGCGATTGCTGTGACGTCCTGGCCCTTTCCCAGCTCCACTGTATGGAATACCTACAGTAAAATATTTCTGGTAAGGCTACCACAAATGACAATAAGACAAGTCAAAATTTTTGCTTGTTGTAACCTTAAGTTTATGCAGATCAACAAAGCAGACCGAAGGCACATGAACAGATTGCTGAGTTTCCGCTTGTTTAGATATGTCATCCTTGTCATTTGGTTTGTTAGGCTCATGATCCCCGGTCTCAGTATTGTCCTCACACTTATAGTTGCTTGATGAACATGTTCCAATTAAAGCAAAGTGACCATCCGTAGAAATCTCAATGCAACTAACTTGTCCACAAAATGATGATAGAACTGAGGTAGCAATAGGGAGTCCATTGACAGTGAATGTAGATAGTCTTTTCTTTGATTCATTCCAAACTAGAATAACCCCTTGAGAAGATAAGCATACAGCATGTGCTTCCACTACATCAAGCTTCCTTATCAGCCGACCTGTCCTCAGAGAATGTAGAAGAACACCTGACATGTTTGATGAGGATACAACAAGACCCAAGTCTGGACTGACTGAACAGCTGGTTACTTCCTCAAGATGTCCTCTCAGTACATGCATAGGACCTTCAATTCGTCGCCTCCTGATTTCTACAAGGCTGCTCACACTATTTGTACTGCTGGAGTGAGGACTGTGTGGTGTTGTCGGTGGAGGTTCAGGAGCATTTTTCTTATGCATGGAGCCTGCCTGATGAATCCTCCAGAGTATAACTGTGGTATCTCGAGACCCTGTTACAAGGTAGTTGCTATCATGAGAAAGTGCAAGGCAGGTAACAGGTGCAAGATGTCCAGATGCAGTTTCAATAGTCTTCGCTCCATCTGGGGTGATCAACTTCACAGAACCATCAGCATGGCCACCTAATATTGAGTAAAATGGTATTAGAAACAACTAAACTTCATGAAAGATTATTATAAATAATGCAAAGAGCCTACAAGCAACAAAACACGATTCATTGAGAAACAAAATTCAGACAAAGCTGTTAGCCTGACTTTATCAGGGATGCACGCTCTTGCCTAACAGACCTAAAAAATTCCCTTAAAATAATTTACATAGAACAGAAGGTGCTCAATTTAAAACCAAATCTATGTAAGATACTAAGGACAATTTTGCATCTTCAAATACTAAGTATTTTCACAAGGCAGTCTTAAACTACACCATACATGTGTATTAGGATAAGTCAACAGTTCGTGATGTACACAATTTCATCTTGGACATTAGTTACTATCTAGCCTATACAAAACCTTGTGTATGATAATGAAATCTATAACCCCCACCCCAACCCCACTAGCATATTCAGAACCTCATATACCCACCTACCTGAAAAAATTCAAGCAGGCAAGGTATCTCATCATCTTGTCATATTGTATAAGTAATAGGACAATTCCCCATAAAGCGAAGAAAACGATGCGTAGAGAGGAAAGAAGATTGTTTATGTCAAGGGCATCGACCCCTAGGGTTGGGGGCCCTCGATTGCATAGATCGTAGATGTGGGATAGGTTGGCATGGGGTTGATCCCCTTGTCGGGCTATGTTGGAGGACGGGAGAGATTTAGAGAATTGAGGTAGAGATTGTAGATTGATCTTTTATTTCTTGATTCCTAATTATAAGCTATGGACCCCTTTATATAGAGTAGGGTTTTCCTTTATTTCTAAACATGACTCTAACTACAATTGGAAAAGTAAACTAACGAGACTCTAATTAATCCTAGACTCTTACTTATGGGCCATGGGGGGCACCATGGGCTGGGCTGCCACAGGCTAGGCCTGAGCCTGTGTGGCAGCCTTGCGCCAACCATAGATACGGCCCCATATGACATCTCTAACCCCTCGACGAGCAGTTTGTCCTTGAGCTGGCAGAGTGGATGAGTTGTCGTCGACGTCTTCCATGTGGCATAATGGTGATGCCATGGCAGCAAACCCTATGATCCCTGCATCAAAAGGACATGGTGAGAGCACTAAAATCCTAGGTGGTTAGCCCGAGTGATGCTAGCCACAATGTTCCCAGCACTACTTCATAGTCGACCAAGGGTAGCGCATAGAAATTCACCTAGAAAGCTTCATCGCCAATCTTGAAAATGGTGTCGTGGTACACGCTCGGGCACGACACGTGCTCACCATTGGCTAATTTGACCTGCATCTGGCCGTGAGGGAGTAGATGTAGGGTGGTATAGTTGGCCGCCTCCTCAGAAATGATATTGTGGGTGGCGCCGAAGTCAAAGAGGGCAAGTAACGAGGTGCTAACCATATGTAAACACACTTGTATCGTCTCACATGCACGGACACCGGTGATGACATGCATAGCGATCTACGGCTCGGGGTCCATGTGGTCAGTTGGTGCAGAATTGTCCTCGATGGCCAAGTCGAGGAAGATGTGCTGCCAAACCCTGTTGTGGCCGGGGCCAAATTTCTCGTTGCAGTTGAAGTAGAGCCCTAGACAACGACGCTCCTTCATCTCTGCTTAGGACAACTGTTTTACCGGCCAGTCCTCCACCGTGGCCGACATTGTCATAGAGGTCGGTGATGAGGGAACTAGTAGTGCCAATTAGGCTGGCCGCATTGGTAGAAGGCCACGATACCAATGGTGCGATGGCGTTAAGACCAAGGTGGTGGCGCACTGGTCGCAGAGTTCCAGTTTGCGGGCCAAACTCATGGCGACGACAAGGCACTGCGGGTTGTGAAGTTCAACATTGAGGCTAAGCGAGGGCTATAGTCCGACGGTGAAAAGTTGGATGCGCTGCTATTTGGTGAGGACGCTTGCACGCAAAAGTGGCGCTTCAAACCGATCCTGGTATTCGACAATGGAACCAATGCGCTTGCAGTCCATCAATTCACCGAGGGGGTTGGAGCATAGGGGTGACCCAAACTGAAGGTGCAGTAATTCAATGAAACGACGCCATGGCGGTGTTCCCTCGTCTTTCTGGACCTAGATCTACCACATTTGTGCATGGTCTTCCAAGTTATACAAGGCCATCCATACATTTTCTTCCTCTGCTATGCATTGTTGATGGAAGTAGGACTCGCAACGATTGATGAAGGCAAGAGGGTTAGACATGCTGTCATACTTTGGAAAATCCATCTTCTAGAATCGTGGTGGCCGATTGCTATGGTGCTCGCCTGTGGAAAACGCCTTCGCGCCTGAGGCAGGCGAGGTCGAGTGATGCACCTCCAGTGCGCGGATGGCGGCGACATTGAGAGGATAAGTCTATGTGTGTTTTGGAATGGCATGTTGTTTGGCATGACATGTGTGATGTCCAAGTTTGTAGTCTTAAGCACCTAGTCTAAGCATCTTTGCTTTAGCATCTTAGACTTGCATCTAGAATCTTGGGCTGCATGGCTAGCCTATAAATATATATCCCAACCATTCGGGTTGGCATGACATTTGAGTGAGTTGAATGAGAAGAAAATTGCCCCAACTCTAAGTGTCATCCCTACCAATGCGAGTATTCTCGCTAACAATTGGTATCAGAGCTGTATGGTTCTGTGACCTTTCCAATCCCCTCCGCGACTCTCTCCAACGGAGACGCCCGTCTCCTTGTTCATCCTCCTCCCTTGCCGGTCCACCGGAAACCAACTCGGCGAGCACCACCCACACTCCGAGCAGCAGCTCGATAGTAGCGGCTTCCTCCCAGAGCAGCAGCAAACCCGACGACCCTTCCACTCTAGCGGCGTGCAATGCCCGCATGAGACTCTCTTCGCTCGGTCACCTCGAGCGCACGACGTCGGCAGGAGGCCAAAGTTGTCGCGGCGAAGGAGCGCGACCGAGTGGCAGTAGAGGCTGCGGCAGCGGCGGCTCGGAAGGTGAGGTTGGCGGCGGCAGAACTGGTAGTAGCGAGAGTGGAAGAGGAAGCGGCGGCGGCTACGGCTGCAGCACGTGTTGCGGCAGCAGAGCTCGAAGCTTTGCGCCACGGTAGCAACAGTGGCACTGCCTCCGAGGGAGGAAGCCTCGACTTGGAGGCCGAGTTACCAAGGAGGGCAAAGGATGAGCGGGTGGCGCAGAGGGCAGCAGCGCAGCCCCGCGCTCGTGGCAGCAGCCCAAACGGGCCCAGGCGCGCCGACAACACTCTGGGAGGACGCGCACGCGACGGTCGTGCTCTTAGCGAACGCGACCCTCACAGGCGGCGTGGCTCTCCTTCCCCGGACTAGCGCCATGGTCATTGGCTTCCATACCATCGTCAAGGACGTTGGTGCTGCTGGTGGATGGCCCACCCTCACCAAGACCATCTACACCGAGTGGTCCGTGATTATGAGGGTGAAGCTCCAAGTGCGGCACATGTGGGAGGCGGTCACATACGACGACGTCGACTACGACGATGATCGACGGGCGCTGGAGGCCCTCGTTGCTGCAATCTCGCCGAAGATGCAGTCTTTGATTGCTTGCAAGCGGACTGCCAAGAAGGCTTGGGATACTATCGCTGCAGTGTGTATCGACAGCAATCACGCTCGCAAGTCTACACTTCAGGCACTACGCAAGGAGTGGGAGAACCTGGCTTTCAAACCAGATGAGGATGTTGATGATTTTCTCTCCGTCTCAACTCTCTACTGCAGAAGTTGGTCCAGCATGGCGAAGACATCATCAACGAGAAAAGAGCCGTTGAGAAGCTCTTTCGTTGCGTTCCCGGGAGATACAAGCAGATCGCTTGTTCGATCGAGTCCTTGATGGACCTCTCCGGGATGTCGATCGAAGAGGCGATAGGTCGCCTCAAGGTCGTCGACATCAACGAGCCCCGGCCATCTTCAGAGCCGGCCACCACTGGTGGCAAGCAATTCTCTTCACCGAGGAAGTGGCTCGCTCGCTAGCGAGAGCAGAAGAAGGGGGAGGCATCAAGTTCGTCGAGTGGCCACAAGCGCCAGCCACGTAGGGGGCGCAAGGGCCCCTAGGCGCGTGGAGGCGCTACTGGCGGCGCCAACAGTGGCCACAAGGCCACCCGTGATAACACTTGTCACAACTGTGGCAAGATCGGCCATTGGGCTAGGGATTGCTGGCAGGCGAAGCGCGGCGGTCAGGAACATGTCGCGCAAGCGCAAGAGGAGCCAGCTCTGTTCCTTATACATGGGAACATTGAGCTGCACTCCCCTCCCGCGGCGACAGCTGCCGCTCTTCTCCACGTCGACGAACCGCGCGCACACGTCTTCCTCGGCAATGGGTCCAATGATGACAAGATTGACGGTTGGTTCCTCGACACTAGCGCCACCCATCACATGACCGGGCGGCGGGACCACTTCTCCGACCTGGACTCCAGCGTGCGAGGCTCCGTCAAGTTTGGGGACGCCTCCGCTTTGGAGATAAGGGGCGTCAGCTCTGTCATCTTCACCGCCAAGACCGACGAGCATCGGATGCTCACCGGTGTCTACTACATCCCCGAGCTGAGGAACTCCATCATCAGCCTTGGCTAGCTAGATGAGAATGGCTCGCGCGTGGAGATCGAGCATGGGGTGCTACGCATCTGGGATCATCAGCACCAACTTGTCGCCAAGGTAAATAGAGGAAGCAATCACCTCTATGTCCTCCATGTGCAGGTGGCACAGCCGTGTGTCTTGCAACCCGCCGCGACGACGACGCCTGGCGGTGGCATGAGCGCTTTGGGCACCTCAACTTTGAGGCCCTGAAGCAGCTCGACATAAAGGAGATGGTGTGGGGCATGCCAAGTGTCGAGCATGTGGAGCAGTTCTGCGACACTTGCGTGCTGACCAAGCAGCGACAACTCCCATTCCCTCGTCAGGCGAGCTTTCGTGCCAAGGAGAAGCTCAAGCTCGTGCACGGCGACCTTTGTGGTCCCGTGACACCAGCCACCCCTAGAGGCCGGCTCTACTTCCTCCTCGTCGTCGACGATGTGTCCCGCTACATGTGGGCGGTGCTTCTCGACACCAAGGCAGCAGTCGCAGATACTATCAAGCATCATCAACCTGCTGCGGAGAAGGAGTGCGGCCGCAAGCTCCGGGTGTTGCGCACGGACAACGACGACAAGTTCATGACGGCTGAGTTCGCGGCGTACTGCGCCGACGAGGGGATTCAACGCCACTACTCCGCGTCGTACACACCAAAGTAGAACGGCGTCGTCGAGCGCCACAACCAGATGGTGGTGGCCATTGCCCGCGCCCTCCTCAAGCAGAGGGGATGCCGACGATCTACTGGGGAGAAGCGGTGATGACTGTCGTCCATCTCCTCAACCACTCACCCACCAAGGCTCTTGACGGCGAGACGCCGTATGAAGCCTGGCACGGACGCAAGCCGTCAATCGGCCACCTCCACGTTTTTGGTTGCCCGGCAGTCGTCAAGGAGCTCAGCCACGTAGGCAAGCTTGATGATCGGAGTACGCAAGGGGTCTTCATCGGCTATGCGGAGGGCTCCAAGGCCTACCGCATCCTCGACCCTACGACACAGCACGTCCACATCTCGCGAGACATTGTGTTCGACGAAGGGCGAGGCTGGACATGGGGCAAGATGGCGGATGATGACTCGACTTCGACGATCAGTGATTTTGTCGTCGAGTACGTCTACTTTGAGGGAGCAGGGGGAGCGAGCAGCTCACCTTCACCGAGCTAGCTTGCCCCAGCACCTGGCACATCATCAGCTCCGGCAAGTACTCCACATCCTGCACCGGTCACACCCTGCTCTCCTACAACCGGGGCCCACATCTCCGGGATCGGCATCCACAGCTTCAGTCCATGATGAGCAACGCACAGTGGAGTTCACTACTCCATTGTCAAACGACGGGGACCGTGTCGATGCTTGCCACGATGGCGAGCCTCTACGTTACCGCACCATGGATAACATCCTTGGTGAGCAGCCTGTTCTTGGGATGGCACATCATGACTTCGATGCAGAGCTGCACTTGGTGCACGACAACGGTGAGCCACGTTCCTTCGCTGAGGCGGAAGGAGACTTGGCCTAGCGCACCGCGATGCAGCAGGAGATGGATGCCGTCGAGCGGAACCAGACATGGGAGCTGGCTGATCTTCCGGTCGGCCATTGTGCCATCACCCTTAAGTGGGTGTTCAAGCTGAAAAAAGATGAGGCCGGGGTGGTAGTCAAGCACAAGGATCGGCTAATGGCATGCGGTTTGTTCAGCAGGAGGGAGTCGACTTCGACGACGCCTTCACTCCTGTTGCACGGATGGAGTCCATTCGTGTCCTCCTCGCGCTGGCAGCCCAAGAGGGTTGGCGTGTCTATCACATGGTTGTCAAGTCTGCCTTCCTCAATGGCGACTTGAAGGAGGAGGTCTACGTTCGACAGCCGCCGGGATTTATCATCTCTGGCAAAGAGAACAAGGTTCTCCGCCTGCGCAAGGCCCTCTACGGCTTACGACAGGCACCACGAGCTTGGAACGACAAGCTAGACTCCACTCTCAGGCAAATGGGGTTCCATCAAAGTGCTCATGAGGCTGCAGTCTACCGGCGGGGCAAGGGAGACAATGCCCTGCTGATAGGCGTCTACGTTGACGACTTGGTGATCACCGACACCAAGGAGGTGGAGGTAGAGGTGTTCAAAACGAAGATGAAGGCCACCTTCCAGATGAGCGACCTAGGGCTCCTCTCCTACTTGGGGATCGAGGTGCACCAGGACAGCTCTGACACTTCACTTCGCCAGACCATCTACGCCAAGCGCATCGTCGAGCTGGGCGGTCTCACCGACTACCTCTGATGCACCGATACTTCTCAAAACTCACATTCCCGTATCCGATACGTATCCGATACGGCGATATGGCTCCGATACGCGTATCGGCGGCGTATCGAATAATAAGGATTAAAAATAAATCGAAATAATTCCCGATACTTTTCCGATACTTCTGCGATACTCCGATACTTCCTCGGCCCATTGAAAGTCTAGCCCAATAACAAACCCTAAATCCCTAACTCTCTCTCACCACTCCACCCATCACCCAGGCGTATCTCCCTCAAGCCGTCGACTCCCCACTCCCCCACAGAATCGCCGCCGGTCGTCGCTGACTCGCCGGCCGCCTCCCGTCGCCGGCCACCGCTGTCGCCGGCTGCCGCCCCGGCGCCCCGCTGCTCCTCCGTGTCGCCAGGTCGCCGCCAGCCCGCCAGGTAATCCTCCTGGTCACAGGTCACCCGCCAGGTCAATGGTTGCCGCCCGTCGCCGGCCGCCGCTGTAGCCCGTCGTCGGCTGCCGCGTTGCTTCTCCTCTGGTCCTCGGCATTGCCAGGTCCTCTGCGTCGCCAGGTCGTGCCTCCGCGTTGCTTTTCCGCCTGCCGCGTTGAAGTTATGCCTTAACTTGTGTATTTTATTTTTTTAATATGTATATACTCGCCGTATCGCCGTATTCATGTTTTTTGAAAATTACGTATCGCCGTATCCGTATCGCCGTACCCGTATCGCGTATCCGTGCAACACAGTCGACTGCAACCCAGCCTACACTCCCATGGAGGAGAGGCTGAAGCTGAGTCACGACAGCACGACGGAGGTGGACGCGACGCAGTACCGACGCATTGTGGGCAGGCTTCGCTACCTTGTCCTCACGCGGCCGGACTTGGCGTTCGCAGTTGGCTACGTCAGTCGGTTCATGCAGCGACCGACGACGGAGCATCAGCAGGTCGTGAAGAGGATCCTACGCTATATCGCGGGGACCTCTGACTACGGCTTGTACTACCCAAGGTGCCCTGGTGCGGCGCATTTCATCGGGTATAGTGACAGCGACCACGTCGATGACATTGACACAAGCAAGAGCACCAACGGGACATTGTTCTTTCTTGGCAAGTGTCTGATCAGCTGGCAGTCGATCAAGCAGCAGGTGGTGGCCATGTCTAGTCGCGAGGCAGAGTACATCGCAGCCACTTCTGCATCAACTCAGGCTCACTGGCTGGCTCGGCTGCTTGGCGATCTTCTTGGCAGAGATGCCAAAGCGGTGGAGCTCAGGGTGGACAGCAAGTCTGCTTTGGCTTTGGCAAAGAACCCTATTTTCCACGAGCGCAGCAAGCACATCCGGGTGAAGTACCACTTCATCCGGAGTTGTTTGGATGAGGGGAGTGTGAAGGCAAGCTACATCAACACCCAAGACCAGCTCGCCAACTTCCTCACCAAGTCGCTTGGGCGGATCAAGTTCTAGGAGCTTCGTGCCAGGATTGGGATGGTTCAAATTTCCCAGAAGGCGCCACACAAGACTTAGGGGGAGATTGAGAGGATAAGTCTATGTGTGTTTTGGCATGACATGTTGTTTGGCATGACATGTGTGATGTCCATGTGTGGACAAGTTTGTAGTCTTAAGCACCTTTAGCATTTTTTACTTTAGCATCTTAGACTAGCATCTTTGCTTTAGCATCTTAGACTAGCATCTTTGCTTTAGCATCTTAGACTAGCATCTAGCATCTTGGGCTGCATGGCTAGCCTATAAATATGTATCCCCAATCATTCGGGTTGGCATGGCATTTGAGTGAGTTGAATGAGAAGAAAATTGCCCAACTCTGAGTGTCATCCCTACCAATGCGAGTGTTCTCTCTAACAGACATTTCCTTCTATGGTACCTGAAGAGCTTGGATCGATTCGGCCAACATTTGGACAAGTGCGACAAGATTGGCCGAAGCAAAAGTTGACATGGCGGATGGCTCTAAGATCGTCGACAACACTGATGGGGAAGGTGCAGTGGAAGAAACCAAGGATCTTTTGGAATCTGATACCAAGTTTTCAAGGGCGTCGACCCCTAGGGTTGGGGGCCCTCGACTGTGTAGATCATTGCTACGACATAGGCTAGCGTGGGGTTGCTCCCCTTGCCGAGCTATGTGTTAGCGACCTCAATATCTCTCAAACACAACACAAGAACACAATAGAATAGAAATGCAAATCTCACACAAGAAGTCCATGTCAAGCCGCCAACCTGTTCTTCAATTTTCTTGTCTGATTGATACAATGTGTGATGCTCCCTTTATATAACCAAAACTAACTTGACACTCAAGTATCCTACTAATACTAAACTTAATCCTCAAGTTTTCTGTTATGGTGGGGCAAGTTTACTCCCGGTGCAAGAAGGGGGCGGCTGACCAGGTGGCCGGCGCACCCCCTCCCGCCAGGGGGTTAGTTGGAGATTGAATTTTGGTTAGATTGATCTGTTGGAGATTGGTTTTGGTTAAAGATTAGATTGGTTTGTAAGGCTATATAAGCCGGTCAGTACTATCAATAAAATAAGTTGGAGATTTGTAGTCTCTACAGCCCTCTAATTCGAGTCGCCGGCACGGCGACTCGCCACCCTCGCCGCCGGGATTTCTCTCGGCCTCCCACCTCCCACGACTACTACCTGCGCCAAACAGCAGGCCCTAACATTTTCCCTAATTACCTACTAATCATCCTCTAGATGGTTCCTGACATCCCCCCCCTTAAAAATTGGCTTGCCCCCAAGCCAAGCTTCAAGAACTCGGATTACACTCACTTCAAGTCTATCGTCTTTAGCTCCAAGACAACCATTGATGCTCTTGTATAACACTCGATCTAAATATTTAGAAAAAATCAGAACATAACACTATTTCCTCTATTGTTCTTGAGCTAGTACCTTGTATTTTCTTTTTTTACGGTAATTCAGCAAACCTTTTTTCCCACCGTTTCCTTCCTGAAGAAGCCTCGTGTAGACAGAACGGATTAGCCGCTCATCTAGTAATGTATTTGTGTGCCCCGTTGCAAGAAACGACTGGTAGGGATTGGCAGCTGAGGTAGCGGCCAGCACCAATGCCCCAAACTGAGACGGTCTACAGTGGGCAGCGATGGCGCGCCACGCATCTCGCTGGAGTTGCGACGGGCATGGAAACAGGTGCACAAAGAGGGTGCGGCAGCGGTCGGCCGCACATGGAGGGATGGACTTTGACGCGACGTGGAGGTCCCAGCGGCAAGGATGGGCATGGACCGCGATGCGCGGAGGACGGCCACGCGGACCATGGCGCGGACGGTCGATGTGGCACTAGTGGTGTGGATCTAGCGGCTGGCAAAGCAAGTCTGGTGGTTGGCAGTGCGAATCTAGCGCCAATGGCTTCTTTAGGCATTGATCCGATCGATGGCATCGATTGGGGCACAACTGGTGGAGCAAACAGCGACGCTTGCGGAGTGCCAACTGCCTCGCACGACGTCGGTGGCTTGGACCCAGCGCGGCGGGGACCCTAGGCGAAGATAGGACGTTGACCCGATGCTTCGTCAGATGGTGCAGAGACCAACGAAGGCCAGCGGGTGGTCGACAGTGGGGCGGATCTAGCGATCTGCGGTGTCAAAGTGGTCGCTGCAGATGAACACCCTGGTGGAGGCACACATGCCACGGTGGCCAGGCGACACGGCGTGGCTGACCGACGTGGTGCGACCGAGTGGTGTGGATCTGCCCAAGAGACAAGCACGAAGTCACCGAGAGGGAAGGGAATCCGCCCCCTATTGGTAGTGGCGTCAGGGACATCAACGACGACACTGGGGACGACATCCTCAGGTAGGGCCACGAGCTTGCTGCCAAGGACAAGCTCGCAGTGGTCGGCATAGTCGGCAACGTCGAGATAGGGTGTGTCCTCCACCATCGCAGTCTTGGGTGATGCCGCAGGAAGTAAGTTGCTCTTCTCTCCTTGATTCTCTTCCATCTTCATCTCCGGAACCTTCATTCCCATGATCCATTTGTCCATCTTCTCCAATAGCAGATTACGTTTTGCATTGAATCTAGCTTCCAACTCCCTCTCCACTCCAAGTCGATCTCTCCTTCCATCTCTATCTCCATCTCCATAAACAACGAGGCTTTGATACCAATTTGTTAGCGACCTCAATATCTCTCAAACATAACACAAGAACACAATAGAATAGAAATGTAAATCTCACACAGGAAGCCCCCTGTCGAGCTGTCGGCCTGTTCTTCAATTTTCTTGTCTGATTGATACAATGTGTGATGCTCCCTTTATATAACCAAAACTAACTTGACATTCAATTATCCTACTAATACTAAACTTAACCCTCAAGTTTTCCCTAATCACCTACTAATTACCTACCAATCATCCTCTAGATGGTTCCTGACACTATGTTGGAGAATGAGGGAGATTTAGAGAATTGAGGTAGAGATTAGATCTTTTATTTCTTGATTCCTAACTACAAGCTATGGACCCCTTTATGAGCAAGGATCCCCTTTATTTCTAAACCCGCAATTGGAAAAATAAACTAACAAGATTCTAATTAGTTCTACACTCTTACTTATGGGCCATGTGGGGACGCCACGGGCTGGCTGCTCACGGACTGGGTCTGGGCCTACGTGGCAGCCTTGCGCCGGCCATAGGTGCAGCCCCACATGACAATTTAATGAACAAAAAAGAGCTAAAGAATAATCAGTCAAAAGAAACAATCACCGGTGATGATTTCTTTGTCACATGTGACAGCAGCAACTGCTGAAGCATGGATGCCAGAAGCAGCAAATGCTATAGCTCTTGGGAAGTCATAATCTTCTCCTGGACTAGCAGATCCTTTAAAAATGCGCATGAGTGCCCCACCGGTTGAATTCGCAGCATTTCTACCATGATGAAAGAGGAATGGTGTCCCTTGGCCATCTGGAGTATTTGGTTGCCAATTGTGAAGTGCCACATGTGCTGCAGGCACATTTATGTCTACAACTACAATAGAGTCATTGGATACAAACATGGTACTTGCTGGAACATTGCAGCGATCTGGATTTGGAAGTAAATATGATTTAAGTTCGCTTGGATTCCGGAATATGGTCTGCACAGTAAATAAAAGGGTCAGTCGGTCAGTCCATGTAAAAATAGTGAGGCAGGTCATTACCGTTCATACACAAAACACAAGTATGGGTATTCTTGAACATGGGATACCAGTTCCACCATGATACACTAGTTAGCTACACAATCCAAAGTTAACTAATTGCCAGCTAATGCTTATGTGTTCGACTTGAACTAGTTTCCAGTGTTCCACACAAGGCTAACTTGAATCAGTTTGCTTGACTTTTGTTTGAAACTACTGCTCAATCTCATCCAAGGTGGAATAATTTGATGCTGTTGAAAGAAATGCTTCGAATTCATATGATTTGAGCTCGATCTCAATAGCCAGAGTTTAATATAAATTACCTGTAGCTGTAGAACCTCTGCCAATGGCTTTCTCTTCATGTGTGGAATACTCAGCAATTGAGATGGTGTTTGTCCAAAGTAAGCTATTTGGTCTTGCATGGCCCGCCGTTGTACCTTCAGCATTTTCAGTAAAAATATGAGCAGCTAGATGATAACACCACTAGAAACATCTATGCACTAAGCCACTAACTTAATGCATAACACTTACTGAATCTGTTATTTTGTCAATATCCACAGTTCCTTCATATGTAATGTAGAAAACACATTGTTGGCCATTACTGCTTCTTTACCCCTCTGTTTAAATCTGCAAAAGAAGATTCCTTGGTAAATGGTGATATAGACATGTTGAAGAAAAAACATTAGAACTGGCTTCTAAAAATAACTAAACAGAAGATGCCCACATGTACAACATGAGCATGTACACCAGGGCATGTACAACATGAGCTAAGAGCTTCTTAGCCTCTCAAGAGTCAAGACTAGAGACAAGATATTGCAAGGTTGACCCAAAACTCCTAGAGCCGGCTAAGTGGAGGGTCTGAATCCAAGGGAATAAAGAAATGGATAGGTCCACCAGTCAGTTTGAAACTCTGAGCATGGCTGTCCTCTCACCTTTTCAGGAGCTGTGATTTTCAATCTTTTTATAAGATGTGGACCCCACCTTTTTAAGAAGTAGGAGAGGCTAACATTGTACGAAAATTTAGAAAAATAGCCCCCTCTTACGTGGCAGTGAGAAAAAACTTAGCCCCTCTCACATTGAACATGCCCTAACAGGACCATTCTACCATGGTATAACCATATAAGCAGAGAAATATTTACAAGTCCAAGACTTTTATGTTCATGTGGGGCCTAATTTATTTAACTTCCCCATAGGATCAAAGCGGGGTGGATGAAATGGCGTCAAGCATCGGGAGTCCTATGTGTTAGAGTGTTGTGTGTGTGTGGGGCCCCTGGTGTGTGGGCCCCTCCTGTAAGGCTCCCCTTTTATCCTCCCTACCCAAGGGAGAGGAATCTATCCATCTCTTCCTACATGGTATCAGAGCCTTAGGCTCCTCCTCTTCTCCCCTGCCACCGGCGCCGCTGCCGTCGCCTCCATGGCCGTCGCGCCTCCTTCGGCGTGCACCACCTTCTCCTTCTCCTCCTCCCCTTTTCGTGGGCTGGGTTCCGGCACCATGGCCGGATCCGCCCCTCTCCCGAACGGATCCGCCGCCGGGGCGGCCGGATCTGCCGCCGCCGGCTTCCCCCCGCCCTTCCTCGACGCCGGCGCCCCTCTCCCGCCTGGATCTGCCGCCGGGGCGGCCCGATCCGGCGCCACCGGGCTCCCCCCGCCCTGCCTCGACGCCGGCGCCCCTCTCCCGCCCGGATCCGCCGCCGGGGCGGCCCGATCCGGCGCCGCCGGGCTCCCCCCGCCCTGCCTCGACGCCGGCGGGGCCGGATCCGCCGCTGCCGGCCTCCCCCCGTGCTATTTCGCCGCCGGCCCGCCCGCTCCGCCCGGACCCGACGCCGGGGCGGCCGGATCTGCCGCCCCCGGCCCTCCCCTGACCACTACAGTGCCGCCCCCCCTCCCCCCCGCCACGGCCATGCAGGGGCCGACCATGGGGGGGGGGGGGCCCTCCTGCTGCTGCCGGCCTCGCCGGCCTCTCCCAGGCCCCGGGGGCGCCGCCCCCCTCCCCCGCGCCACGGCCATGCACTGGCCGACCATGGGGGGGCCCTCCTACTGCCGCCGGAGCTGCCGTCGCCGGTGCTGCCGTCACCGCCACCATGACCGGCGTGCTCCCCTTCCCCTTCGGCCTGGCCCCTCCCTGGCCGCCGACGCCGCGCGCCCCTCCATGGCCGCCGCCGCCGGGCGCCCCTCCCCCTTCGGCCTGGCCGCCTCCATGGACGCTGTCGCCGCTGCGCCCCCCTCCATGGCCGTCGCCGGCACCTACCTGGCTGCCGGCCCCTTCATGGCTGCCCCTGTCGGGCCCTCCTTGGCTGCAGCCACCTCCCTGGCCGCCGCCACCGGCCACCCCTCCATGGCCGCCAGGGCTGCCCTCCCGTGCCGATTTGGCGTCGCCGGTCTCCCCGCCACTTCTTCCTTGTGGCCCGGGCAGTTTACTGATGGGGCTCCTTTGTCGTCCCCAGCACCAGCGGCCTTGCTCACCGGGCCGGCTCACCACCTGCTGTCTCTGCCCTTGGCTCCACCGGTGTTGCACTCACCGCCTCCGGGTTGGGCACCGTGGTCCAGTGGGTGGGACCAGGCGGCTTGCATGCTATCCTCTTGCCCACCGCCCGCTTCCATGGACTGGGTGGCCGACTCGGGAGCCTCCTTCCATGTCACTCCGCACGTCGATCTTCTTTCTTCCACAAGGCCGCCCCACCCATCGTACCCCTCTTCCATCATGGTTGGAAATGGGTCCTCTCTTCCGGTCACCTCTGTGGGTGATGCGGCTCCATGTGGTTCTTTCTGTCTTCCCAACGTTCTTGTTGCCCCGGATATTGTTCAAAATCTTCTTTCTATTCGTCAATTCACTTCTGACAACTCCTGTTCCGTTGAGTTTGACCCTTGCGGGTTGACGGTGAAGGATTTGGCAACACGACGGTCTCTTCTTCGTTGTGATAGCACTGGCCCTCTCTACACCCTTCGCCTTCCGCCCTCCGCTGCCCCTCCTTTGGCCTCCCCTACGCCCGTGCTTGCTGCCATCACTTCCTCCACTCTCTGGCACCGCCGGCTTGGTCACCCCGGCGTTGACGTTTTGACTAAGCTCAGTAGTACCCCCTCTATCTCTTGTACTAGGGATGCTAGTGAGCATTTTTGTCATGCGTGCCAGTTAGGTCGTCATACCCGTTTACCTTTCCCTGTCTCTTCCTCACATGCCGCTCGGCCTTTTGATCTCATTCATTGTGACTTGTGGACATCCCCGATCCCGAGTATTTCTGGCTTTAAATACTATTTGGTGGTTCTTGATGATTTCACTCACTATTCTTGGACCTTTCCCTTGCGGTCCAAGTCTGATACCTTTCCCTCTCTCTCTCACTACTTTGCGTGGGTGTCCACTCAGTTCGGTGTCATCATCAAGGCGGTCCAGTGTGATAACGGGCGTGAGTTTGACAACTCTGCTTCTCGGGCTTTCTTCCTCTCGAAGGGAGTCCAATTGCGCATGTCGTGCCCCTATACCTCCCCTCAGAACGGCAAGGCTGAGCGCATGATTCGTACCACTAACAATGTTATGCGCTCCATGCTCTTTCAGGCTTCGGCTCCCGCTCGCTTCTGGGCTGAGAGCCTCCTTACTGCCACCTATCTCCTCAATCGCCTGCCTTCTAAGGCCACGTGCGCTCCCACCCCTCACCATGCCTTGTTTGGTACTCCTCCTTCCTACTCTCACCTTCGTGTTTTCGGGTGCGCTTGCTATCCCAACACCTCCGCCACTGCTCCTCACAAGCTTGCGCCCCGCTCGACCCTTTGTGTGTTTCTCGGCTACTCCCCCGATCATAAGGGGTACCGTTGCTTTGACCTCTCTTCTCGTCGTGTTCTTATTTCACGACATGTCATCTTCGCCGAGTCAGTCTTTCCTTTCTCCGTCGACTCCACCCCCGCCACTAGCCTTGAGTTGGACTCCCTATTTTCTACTGACCCGGTGGTTCAGCCACCTTTGTCTTCTGCAGGTGCAACCCCAGCTGTTCCGGTGGCTCTCCCGCCAGCTGACGAGCCATGTGTGGCAGCGGAGCTGCCCGCCGTGCCGCCCGCGGCCCCCGTGCCCCCGGTTGTGCCACGTGCGGCACCCGTACCCCCGGCTGTGCCTCGTGCGGCCACTCCTCACCAGCCGGCGTGGCCCTCCGTGCCATGCGCGGCCCCGCCGTCCTCGTCCGGGCAGCACGCGGCCCCGTCCCTGTCGCCTCCTGTGCCCGGGGTTGGCCCGCTGTTGCCGTCGGCGCCGTGTTCCGCCCCGGACACGGCCTCGACCGTGCCCCGTGTCCCCGCGACACCTGCCGCGCCACGCGCGGCCCCAGCATCTTCTTCCCGCTACGCCGACCCTGTTCGGGTCTACCAGCGCCGCCCGACGGGGGTTGCACCGGCCTGCTCTCGCGCCGAGCCGCCGGTGTACCACCCGCCCCTTCTCCACCGCGATCCCCGCCACACTCACCCAATGGTGACTCGGCGGGCTGCGGGGGTCCTCCGTCCAGTTGACCGCCTGGTCCTCTCCGCCGCTACGGCGCCGCCAGTCTCTCCCATACCCTCCACTGTTCGTGGCGCCCTGGCGGATCCTCACTGGCGCCACGCGATGGAGGAAGAATATGCAGCCCTTCTGGCCAATCAGACCTGGGAACTGGTGCCTCGC
This sequence comes from Zizania palustris, assembly GCA_019279435.1. Classification (NCBI taxonomy): domain Eukaryota; kingdom Viridiplantae; phylum Streptophyta; class Magnoliopsida; order Poales; family Poaceae; genus Zizania; species Zizania palustris. The sequence continues at coordinate 85,593,907 of JAAALK010000285.1, forward strand.
CCCTCTGGCTGCAATGTGGTCACCGGCAAGTGGATCTGGACACATAAACGCAAGGCAGATGGCTCTCTGGATCGCTACAAGGCTCGCTGGGTCCTTCGGGGTTTCACCCAGCGCCCTGGAGTTGACTATGATGAGACCTTCAGCCCGGTGGTGAAGCCTGCGACTGTTCGGACCGTGCTCTCCCTGGCTCTCTCGAGGTCCTGGCCAGTTCACCAGCTTGATGTGAAGAATGCCTTCCTCCATGGCACCCTGACGGAGACTGTGTACTGCAGCCAGCCTGCGGGTTTTGTGGATCCTGCTCACCCTGAGCGTGTTTGCCGGCTCAACAAGTCTCTGTATGGTCTGAAGCAGGCTCCTCGGGCTTGGTACAGTCGGTTCGCCTCCTTCCTGGTGTCTGTGGGGTTCAGCGAAGCCAAGAGTGACACTTCTTTGTTTGTACTCCACCGCGGTGCTGACTCAGCCTACTTGCTGCTTTATGTGGATGACATTATTCTCACTGCGTCCAGCCAGTCTCTACTTCAGCGGATTGTCTCCTCGTTGCAGCAGGAGTTTGCCATGAAGGACCTTGGTGTGCTCCATCACTTCTTGGGAGTGACAGTGGAACACCGCCCTGATGGCCTCTTCCTTCACCAGCGCCAGTACGCCTTGGATGTCCTTCAACGCGCAGGGATGACTGACTGCAAGCCCTGTGCCACTCCAGTCGATGCTCAGTCCAAGATTTCCGGTACAAAGGGCACACCAGTGGATGATCCCACTGCCTACCGCAGCATTGCTGGCGCCCTTCAGTACCTCACTTTCACTCGGCCGGATATCTCCTATGCGGTGCAGCAGGTGTGCCTTCACATGCACGACCCCAGGGACCCGCACCTTACCGCTATGAAGCGGATTCTCCGCTATCTGCGCGGCTCCCTCGACTTTGGGCTTCACCTTCGGCGCTCTCCTGTTGCTGACCTCGTGGTTTACACTGACGCCGACTGGGCGGGCTGCCCAGACACGCGTCGCTCCACCTCCGGCTATGCCGTCTTCCTTGGTGGCAACCTCGTGTCTTGGTCATCCAAGCGGCAGCCGGTTGTCTCCCGCTCCAGTGCCGAGGCTGAGTACCGAGCTGTTGCCAATGGGGTGGCCGAGGCATCCTGGCTCCGGCAGCTCCTCGGGGAGCTCCATTGCCCCCTCGCCAGGAGTACGTTGGTCTACTGCGACAACGTCAGCGCCGTCTACCTCTCCACCAACCCCGTCCAGCACCAACGCACCAAGCATGTGGAAATTGACCTCCACTTCGTTCGTGATCGTGTCGCCGTGGGAGCTGTCCGTGTCCTACATGTGCCTACCTCCTCCCAGTTCGCCGACATCTTCACCAAAGGCTTGCCTTCCTCCACCTTCTCCGAGTTCCGCTCCAGTCTCAACATCCGCTGCGCCGGAGTTTCGACTGCGGGGGGGTGTTAGAGTGTTGTGTGTGTGTGGGGCCCCTGGTGTGTGGGCCCCTCCTGTAAGGCTCCCCTTTTATCCTCCCTACCCAAGGGAGAGGAATCTATCCATCTCTTCCTACACTATGTGACAAGAGAGTGCCACAGAAGTTGAAAGGCAAGTTCTACAGGACGGCGATTAGGCCTGCTATGTTATATGGGGCTGAGTGTTGGCCTACTAAGAGGCGGCATATCCAACAACTATGTGTCACAGAGATGCGTATGTTGCGTTGGATATGTGGGCACACAAGATTGGACCGAGTGAGAAACGATGACATACGCGATCGGCTAGGAGTAGCGCCAATTGAAGAAAAGCTTATGCAACACTGGTTGAGATGGTTTGGGCATGTCCAACGGAGACCCCCAGAGGCACCGGTGCACAGAGGTATCATAAGACGGGTCAATAATGTGAAGAGAGGTAGAGGGCGACCAAACTTGACACGGGAGGAGGCAATCAAAAGGGACTTGAAGGAATGGAATATCCCAAAGGAGTTGTGTTTGGATAGAAGTGCTTGGAAAGAAGCTATCCACGTGCCCGAACCGTGATTAGGCCTTTTCGCTTTTAGTGCTCTTAAAAGCTTTTCCCCTCCCCTTTCTCTCTCTCTTTTTGGTGACTTCTTGTTGGGTTTCAACTCTAGCCTACCCCAACTTGCTTGGGACTAAAAGGCTTTGTTGATGATGTTGTTGATTATTGGAAGTTTTGCTCCATCTTCCTAAAGTACACATTTTTTTATTCAGAAATCAGAACTAGTAACAGGATGCTCCAGCAAGAAGTCTCCAGTTCTTTACAAGGATCTACCTCTACACCTAAGAGAAACACACTTTCAAACTGACAACATTCAATGATGGCTTCAGATATTACAATATAAGTAACAATTACGAGCATCTTGAATCTCAAGTGATTGGAAAAGGAAAGGGCAAAGGAAAGGTATCTGCAAAATTATTTAGATCTGTACCAAATTATGACATGATTGCATAGTATAAACATTTAATTTTAAAAAAAAGTAAAGTGAGGATACCCAAATATCAGATCAATCCATTCGTGCAAATGAGCAGAGACATGCTCACTCTCAAGAGCCTTCCGGTGTTTATGGATAAAATCAACAGGGTCCTCAGCCCATGGAGGCAAATCTACAGAATCTGCAATTATGTTCAGAATTACATAACTGCTTTTATGCATTTTACTTCATATTTTTACATAGGCTGAAATGAATGTACCTAGCTTTCCTCCATGCTGAGTTGTCCCAAAGTCGATCGAGTTTGTATTGGTAAACACCTCAGGGAGGTAAAACATCTCAGGGACCTAGATAAATGCCATTAGATAATTAAAAGCTGCGAAGATATTGATTGGATTTTGGCACCACCTACTCAACATCCAGGAAAACATATTGCTGGGAAACTTACTAGCTCTTTTACATCACTCATGTCTTCAAGAACACTGTCCCATGTACCAGATAGATCAGAAAACATGCGATCAGCATGGTCAAATTTGCCGCCCTGCAGCTGTATTGAGAGTGTAGTAAAAGGTTCCACCCTGAAAAGGTAATACAAGACCTGCCATGGATATGTATAGTTAGTTAAAAAATAATTGTATCAACCAAGAAATACATTAAACAAAAGAATCAAACAAACTTGGAGGTTATGCCTTCCAACTATTTGAATGTTATTAAGTTATTGACAAAAGCAGATCATATAACCAACCAAAATTATATGGGAGGGTGAACCTGCCAGCAGTTAAACATTAATACTAATACAACATGCATGTAATTATGCAAACATTGATACTGGCAAAACCATGCATCATGTAGACTATCCTGTGTTGATGTATACTGAGCTATAAAGTTGTTGAAGAAAGAGATGAAATGCAACCAGAAATCTTTTAGCAATAAATGACTCATATCCAATATTATAAATAAACATCTGGTTCAGCTTTAAGATGTACCGTGCCAGCACTGGAGTAATGTGAACCATAATGGAACTTCGGGATGATTGGATCCTCAAATGTAGAGTAGCGCTCTTGGAACTTTTCTAGTCGCTCAGGGTTTAGTGCACCAATTGGCTGCATCAAATAATATCCACAACAGTTAGCACTTAGCAATCTATAAGATTGGCAAAAAGACCAGCAAAGACAGGTCAGACCAACCTTTGAAAGATCCCGGTATGTAGAAGGATCGTCCAGATTAAGAACTTCAGATCGGTAATTAGCAATTATCCAAGGAAAAACAGGATACTGCACAAGCATGTTAAATCATTAGAATGATAAGTTAACTTATTAGACTAGAGGTATAGATGAAGTAAACTGACCTGAGTTATGTCATTGTAACTGCGTCCAGCCAGGGTGTTCAGTTCCATCAAGTACTCAAAATTGCTAATCTGAAGAAATTGGATACACTAAGATTCAAACCTACCAACAACAGCATAGGAAAAACATATGTAGTGCTCATGTACCTCCCAGTTAGCCCAGCGTTCCATTAACTGAGTTCTTTTAAGAATTTGCTCAGCTCTCTGAATCAAGTATAGTATATTACTGATAGCCATCATTACATATCGATCATACTAGAGATTAGGAAAAATGCACTTCAGACAAACCTGGGTAGCTAGAAAAATGTCATTCAAATTAGGAGGCTTGGTGTGAACAATTGCCCGATAAGCATTTCTGCGTGCTTCCATGTCCTAGATCAAGGGTAACACACAAGTATAATAAAATTATCCAGCTGCATCATGCATGCAGTTCAAACTACAGAAAGTAGAGTATCATAAAGAGTGTACCCCAAAATCAAAAAGAAATTTGACCTATCTACCATAAACAATTCCAAAGCACTTCGCCGTAACAAATATCTGCAAGAAGTCATTGAAAATAACCAAATGAGTGAATGGAGATAAAAACTAAAATATGTAGTTTGATGATGTCACTGAGTGTTAGAGTGTTGTGTGTGTGTGGGGCCCCTGGTGTGTGGGCCCCTCCTGTAAGGCTCCCCTTTTATCCTCCCTACCCAAGGGAGAGGAATCTATCCATCTCTTCCTACATGGTATCAGAGCCTTAGGCTCCTCTTCTCCCCTGCCACCGGCGCCGCTGCCGTCGCCTCCATGGCTGTCGCGCCGGCGTGCTCCACCACCTTCTCCTTCTCCTCCTCCTCCCCTTTTCGTGGGCTGGGTTCCGGCACCATGGCCGGATCCGCCCCTCTCCCGACCGGATCCGCCGCCGGGGCGGCCGGATCTGCCGCCGCCGGCTTCCCCCCGCCGGGTTCCGCCGCCACCGGCCTTCCCCCGTCCTCCCTCGACGCCGGAGCCCCTCTCCCGCCCGGATCCGCCGCCGGGGCGGCCCGATCCGGCGCCGCCGTGCTCCCCCCGCCCTTCCTCGACACCGGTGCCCCTCTCCCGCCCGGATCCGCCGCCGGGGCGGCCCGATCCGGCGCCACCGGGCTCCCCCGCCCTGCCTCGACGCCGGCGGGGCCGGATCCGCCGCTGCCGGCCTCCCCCCGTGCTATTTCGCCGCCGGCCCGCCCGCTCCGCCCGGACCCGACGCCGGGGCGGCCGGATCTGCCGCCCCCGGCCCTCCCCTGACCACTACAGTGCCGCCCCCCCCTCCCCCCCGCCACGGCCATGCAGGGGCCGACCATGGGGGGGCCCCCTCCTGCTGCTGCGGCCTCGACGGCCTCTCCAGGCCCCGGGGGCGCCGCCCCCCTCCCCCGCGCCACGGCCATGCTCTGGCCGACCATGGGGGGGCCCTCCTACTGCCGCCAGCGCTGCCGTCGTCGGTGCTGCCGTCACCGCCACCATGACCGGCGTGCTCCCCTTCCCCTTCGGCCTGGCCCCCTCCCTGGCCGCCGACGCCGCGCGCCCCTCCATGGCCGCCGCCGCAGGGATCCCCTCCGCCGCCGCCGGGCGCCCCTCCCCCTTCGGCCTGGCCGCCTCCATGGACGTTGTCGCCGCTGCGCCCCCCTCCATGGCCGCCGCCGGCACCTACCTAGCTGCCGGCCCCTTCATGGCTGCCCCTGTCGGGCCCTCCTTGGCTGCAGCCACCTCCCTGGCCGCCGCCACCGGCCACCCCTCCATGGCCACCAGGGCTGCCCTCCCGTGCCGATTTGGCGCCGCCGGTCTCCCCGCCACTTCTTCCATGTGGCCCGGGCAGTTTCCTGATGGGGCTCCTTTGTCGTCCCCAGCACCAGCGGCCTTGCTCACCGGGCCGGCTCACCACCTGTTGTCTCTGCCCTTGGCTCCACCGGTGTTGCACTCACCGCCTCCGGGTTGGGCACCGTGGTCCAGTGGGTGGGACCAGGCGGCTTGCATGCTATCCTCTTGCCCACCGCCCACTTCCATGGACTGGGTGGCCGACTCGGGAGCCTCCTTCCATGTCACTCCGCACGTCGATCTTCTTTCTTCCACAAGGCCGCCACACCCATCGTACCCCTCTTCCATCCTGGTTGGAAATGGGTCCTCTCTTCCGGTCACCTCTGTGGGTGATGCGGCTCCATGTGGTTCTTTCTGTCTTCCCAACGTTCTTGTTGCCCCGGGTATTGTTCAAAATCTTCTTTCTATTCGTCAATTCACCTCTGACAACTCCTGTTCCGTTGAGTTTGACCCTTGCGGGTTGACGGTGAAGGATTTGGCAACACGACGGCCTCTTCTCCGTTGTGATAGCACTGGCCCTCTCTACACCCTTCGCCTTCCGCCCTTCGCTGCCCCTCCTTTGGCCTCCCCTACGCCCGTGCTTGCTGCCATCACTTCCTCCACTCTCTGGCACCGCCGGCTTGGTCACCCCGGCGTTGACGTTTTGACTAAGCTCAGTAGTACCCCCTCTATCTCTTGTTCTAGGGATGCTAGTGAGCATATTTGTCATGCGTGCCAGTTAGGTCGTCATACCCGCCTTTCCCTGTCTCTTCCTCACATGCCGCTCGGCCTTTTGATCTCATTCATTGTGACTTGTGGACATCCCCGATCCCGAGTATTTCTGGCTTTAAATACTATTTGGTGGTTCTTGATGATTTCACTCACTATTCTTGGACCTTTCCCTTGCGGTCCAAGTCTGATACCTTTCCCTCTCTCTCTCACTACTTTGCGTGGGTGTCCACTCAGTTCGGTGTCATCATCAAGGCGGTCCAGTGTGATAACGGGCGTGAGTTTGACAACTCTGCTTCTCGGGCTTTCTTCCTCTCGAAGGGAGTCCAATTGCGCATGTCGTGCCCCTATACCTCCCCTCAGAACGGCAAGGCTGAGCGCATGATTCGTACCACTAACAATGTTATGCGCTCCATGCTCTTTCAGGCTTCGGCTCCCGCTCGCTTCTGGGCTGAGAGCCTCCTTACTGCCACCTATCTCCTCAATCGCCTGCCTTCTAAGGCCACGTGCGCTCCCACCCCTCACCATGCCTTGTTTGGTACTCCTCCTTCCTACTCTCACCTTCGTGTTTTCGGGTGCGCTTGCTATCCCAACACCTCCGCCACGGCTCCTCACAAGCTTGCGCCCCGCTCGACCCTTTGTGTGTTTCTCGGCTACTCCCCCGATCATAAGGGGTACCGTTGCTTTGACCTCTCTTCTCGTCGTGTTCTTATTTCACGACATGTCATCTTCGCCGAGTCAGTCTTTCCTTTCTCCGTCGACTCCACCCCCGCCACTAGCCTTGAGTTGGACTCCCTGTTTTCTACTGACCCGGTGGTTCAGCCACCTTTGTCTTCTGCAGGTGCAACCCCAGCTGTTCCGGTGGCTCTCCCGCCAGCTGACGAGCCATGTGTGGCAGCGAGCTGCCCGCCGTGCCGCCCGCGGCCCCTGTGCCCCCGGTTGTGCCACGTGCGGCCCCCGTACCCCCGGCTGTGCCTCGTGCGGCCACTCCTCACCAGCCGGCGTGGCCCTCCGTGCCATGCGCGGCCCCGCCGTCCTCGTCCGTGCAGCACGCGGCCCCGTCCCTGTCGCCTCCTGTGCCCGGGGTTGGCCCGATGTTGCCGTTGGCGCCGTGTTCCACCCCGGACACGGCCTCGGCCGTGCCACGTGTCCCCGCGACACCTGCCGCGCCACGCGCGGCCCCAACATCTTCTTCCCGCTACGCCGACCCTGTTCGGGTCTACCAGCGCCGCCCGACGGGGGTTGCACCGGCCTGCTCTCGCGCCGAGCCGCCGGTGTACCACCCGCCCCTTCTCCACCGCGATCCCCGCCACACTCACCCAATGGTGACTCGGCGGGCTGCGGGGGTCCTCCGTCCAGTTGACCGTCTGGTCCTCTCCGCCGCTACGGCGCCGCCAGTCTCTCCCATACCCTCCACTGTTCGTGGCGCCCTGGCGGATCCTCACTGGCGCCACGCGATGGAGGAAGAATATGCAGCCCTTTTGGCCAATCAGACCTGGGAACTGGTGCCTCGCCCCTCTGGCTGCAATGTGGTCACCGGCAAGTGGATCTGGACACATAAACGCAAGGCAAATGGCTCGCTGGATCGCTACAAGGCTCGCTGGGTCCTTCGGGGTTTCACCCAGCGCCCTGGAGTTGACTATGATGAGACCTTCAGCCCGGGTGGTGAAGCCTGCGACTGTTCGGACCGTGCTCTCCCTGGCTCTCTCGAGGTCCTGGCCAGTTCACCAGCTTGATGTGAAGAATGCCTTCCTCCATGGCACCTTGACGGAGACTGTGTACTGCAGCCAGCCTGCGGGTTTTGTGGATCCTGCTCACCCTGAGCGTGTTTGCCGGCTCAACAAGTCTCTGTATGGTCTGAAGCAGGCTCCTCGGGCTTGGTACAGTCGGTTCGCCTCCTTCCTGGTGTCTGTGGGGTTCAGCGAAGCCAAGAGTGACACTTCTTTGTTTGTACTCCACCGCGGTGCTGACTCAGCCTACTTGCTGCTTTATGTGGATGACATTATTCTCACTGCGTCCAGCCAGTCTCTACTTCAGCGGATTGTCTCCTCGTTGCAGCAGGAGTTTGCCATGAAGGACCTTGGTGTCCTCCATCACTTCTTGGGAGTGACAGTGGAACACCGCCCTGATGGCCTCTTCCTTCACCAGCGCCAGTACGCCTTGGATGTCCTTCAACGCGCAGGGATGACTGACGGCAAGCCCTGTGCCACTCCAGTCGATGCTCAGTCCAAGATTTCCGGTACAAAGGGCACACCAGTGGATGATCCCACTGCCTACCGCAGCATTGCTGGCGCCCTTCAGTACCTCACTTTCACTCGGCCGGATATCTCCTATGCGGTGCAACAGGTGTGCCTTCACATGCACGACCCCAGGGACCCGCACCTTACCGCTATGAAGCGGATTCTCCGCTATCTGCGCGGCTCCCTCGACTTTGGGCTTCACCTTCGGCGCTCTCCTGTTGCTGACCTCGTGGTTTACACTGACGCCGACTGGGCAGGCTGCCCAGACACGCGTCGCTCCACCTCCGGCTATGCCGTCTTCCTTGGTGGCAACCTCGTGTCTTGGTCATCCAAGCGGCAGCCGGTTGTCTCCCGCTCCAGTGCCGAGGCTGAGTACCGAGCTGTTGCCAATGGGGTGGCCGAGGCATCCTGGCTCCGGCAGCTCCTCGGGGAGCTCCATTGCCCCCTCGCCAGGAGTACGTTGGTCTACTGCGACAATGTCAGCGCCGTCTACCTCTCCACCAACCCCGTCCAGCACCAACGCACCAAGCATGTGGAAATTGACCTCCACTTCGTTCGTGATCGTGTCGCCGTGGGAGCTGTCCGTGTCCTACATGTGCCTACCACCTCCCAGTTCGCCGACATCTTCACCAAAGGCTTGCCTTCCTCCACCTTCTCCGAGTTCCGCTCCAGTCTCAACATCCGCTGCGCCGGAGTTTCGACTGCGGGGGGGTGTTAGAGTGTTGTGTGTGTGTGGGGCCCCTGGTGTGTGGGCCCCTCCTGTAAGGCTCCCCTTTTATCCTCCCTACCCAAGGGAGAGGAATCTATCCATCTCTTCCTACACTGAGGTTGCATTCATTCACTTCACAACCATCAAATGTCCATATTTTGTTTCAACAGAAAATGATATATGCATCATGACTCAGAAGATTGTATCAGAAAGCAAATTCTAACAATACCAACTGATCAGAAAATTTTACCGTCTGCTATATATCTGATGAAGTGAGGAGATCAACCAGCTCCTATCTTTATCTTGTTGATCACATTGGCCACTAGTGGATGCATGATCATCCATGTTGCTGTTGTTTGCACTCTCATCAATTATAAAGTTAATCCTCTTAGATGTTACCTAGGAAAAAATTATGGAGCAAAATGATGTAAATTAACAGCTAAAGTGGGCGAATTGAAGAAAACAGAATAGGATCACGAGTAGAAACTACATCCTTGACTCCTTGTAATTCCAACATTGTGCTTTATACACCAGCGAAAGATTGAAAAACACATAAAAATTTGAAATAATACAGATTTTGAAATCCAAGAAGACTACAACATAATATAAACACAATAGAAAGATATATGATTCTTAGAAGATAATGTAATGGATCAAAATAAATAGGATATTAGGATGCCCATTTAGCCATTACTAATAAAATGAGGTAGCACAGCTTTTTCAATACTATTCTCTAAACAAAAATGCCAATGGCTTTAGACACAAGGAAAAAATGACCCTCTAGGTATTTGGTACATATTGGGCATCGGCATTCGGCATCCTATATTTTTTTTTGAATAAAATCAATAGGAAAGGCTCCTACTAAGATGGCATCTTATGTTTTTTTAGGGGTTCAGGCAGAAAATAAAATTATCATGCTTATCTTAGAATCCCCTAGAATTGATGAAACAAAAATAAAGTTTACTTTCTGAATTCAATTTAAGAACTCTTCATGGAGTACTTGATGAAACAATCAGAACTTACTAAATACCAATTACTTACTTGAAACATTCCACGTACAACTTTCAATGGTCGCACCATCAACGATGGAAGTTCAACAATAATTCTCTCATCAGCATCACTAGGCACATATCCAGGTGCAATAACTGTCGACCGAACTAAATTGCGATCAGCAGAAATGGCAGAACTTCTTGAATGTACTGATCCTTTCACAGAATGTTGGTCTGCCAGCTGGAGATGGTCATCTACACTGCTGTGAGTAGTGTCAGATTCTAACTGCTCATTGTCCTCATTTCTGTCATCCATTGACATGGCCTCAGCTGATATTATAGGTGCAGTTGATGGAAGTGTGTCTGTTATTGAAGGTTCTGTGCCCTCTGAGTTGCATTCATTTGATTGTGCATCATTACTAATAAGCTTTCGGTCATCATAGTCAGCAGCTGCACCCAAATGGTCAGACCCCTTGTGGTTCCTTTTCATAAATCTTCTCATCCTTGAAGAACTTTCAGTAAAATCTAATTTCCAGAAAATCTGAAATACAGGAAAGAAAAGAAATATCAAAAGATGTCCTGTGGTATTATCGGCACGCTAGGGTAAGGGTCCGAAGACTGGAGGATAAGGCACTCGCAGAGCTTCTCCCTATCAAACTAAGAGAGGTTCTGAGGCTTTGGACTATCTTTAGAGATTCATTGATTGCTTGACAATAGAGTACATGAGATCCATTTATATATAGGGAGAACTAATTTGACATTTAAGGAACTAATCTCTATCAGTATATCTAATTACTAACTAAAATCAATACCTTCCTAACTAATAGATGTAATCCCAAAATAACTATATCGCTATCCTAAATCACCTAGCATATTGCTTAGGCAACAAATATTATTATTATGGAAGGTAAACTCTTTCCTAACAGTAATGCTAGCATGCAGGGTGTATTTTCTTTTTTTCTTTTCTTTTGGAAGGATGATCCTTTCTCATTGAGATGTAAAGCATGTTACATAAAACAGTTCACCACTTCACCTATTCTAGAATGTACTGGACTGGGCAACAAAGTGTGCTGACTGCTGAGATCCTGAGGAACAGGTTAGGAAAACACAAAAATATAGAAATAACTGTACGTACACGATCAGGAGTACAGAGGGGTTTGCCAAAAGGTCCATATAGTCTGTCCATCTCTGTTAGGCAATGAAGAAGATGACGCCATGCTCGAACTCCAGTTGACACACGATGTCGATCCAGCACATCAGCTTGTGTTTGCCTCTCCATCTGCATGTTTCAGAGTTTACATATCATTTATGATAAAGTTATATATCATAAATGGAAAAGTTTCAAGTGGATTCACCTCAACTCGCTGTAAGTTCCGTGCTAATGCAAAACCAGAGACAAGAATAGCGACATATTTGTACGAAAGGGCTGAAAAATCCCTTCCTGAAACTGACTTAGAATCAGCTGATTGCAGGCACTCCATCCAAGCAGCACTCATAGCTTCAGTTGTATTCCACCTCTTCGCACGTTCAATATCACCTGCACTCCTCCTTTGTCCTGATGTTGCCATTGCTACAGCACTAAGACCCCTTCTTGAGCCAATCTTAGCAGTCCGCTCAAGGTCACGAGTAGCAGCTAATGCTGCTGCTTTGGCAGCAGCCTTATCCTTTGCCGTGGACCCAAGCTTATTGGGTGCTGTTTCAATAGGTTTCTGGAAACTTGTGAAAGACTGTAGTTTTTGTGCTGTTTTACGCTCAGGAAGTGATGTGTCACGCCTATTCAAGGTGTTTCTTGGAGGTGTTATTGTTTCTGTCCCAGAGGCACCAGCAGCCATCATGGCTAATGCCATTGCAACTGGTGGTGAGGCAAAAGCAGCAGCCCAGCCAGGTGATATCATTGAAAGAGCAGCCTGATTAAAAAAAGGTAGGAAAAATCCCTTGAATATATTTTTTCTTTGAGAAAAAACAATGATAACATCTGACATTATCTATACTACTTTTAAAGAACCAAGTGGTGGTGAATTTGCCACACATATACTTCCATTGTATTTTTTGCAGCTTATTCCTTGATACTATTTGGTATTATACAACAAATCAATAAAAATGGATTGACACGTATAATTAAAAGTAAATAGTGTTAGAATAGGCATTGTGGTCCTGGTATTGTAGCATTGTGAACCTGGTATTGTAGGTATTGTGGGCCTGGCATTGGCTTGCCTTGGCTGCCAAGCCCTCTACCTCTATATCTTGTTCTTCCTGTGTACTTCCTGTTCACTCATGAATTAATCAAGGATTCAATTCCACTTACATGGTATCAGAGCACTAGACTGAGTTCTCCCCTCTGCTGCTTTCCCCTGTGCACCGGCCTTGCCGTGCTGCGCTCATGGCTCCCTCTCCCCCTCCCTCCCCCAGATCTGGGGACATCACAGCTGAGGAGGCCACCGCCGCCGCCCAACATCTCTCCAAGGAGTGCCAGGACGCCCTAGCTCGTGCTGCTCAGGCCAAGGATGAAGTTGCCGCCGCTGCCAAGGAGCGCTAGCGACACTCTAGCACGCGCAGCCAAGGAGCACACGGCCGCCACCGCTGCTGCCCCCAGAGCAGCAGGCGACACCTCTTTCAATGCCTTGTCGTCTCCCTCAAACCTTGCCTCGGTCATGCTCCTCCACGAGGCCATGGCTCTTCTGCAACTGCACGCCCAGGCCATTGTCGTCAACAACATTCGGACTCACGTCACCACCATCCTCGAAGTCAATTCCAGGAACTTCAATCGTTGGCGTGACCAATTCCTACTTGTCCTCGGCAAGTTCTCTCTTCATGACCACGTCCACAAAGATCCTCTGAACCTGATCTCCCCTGATTGGTCTCAGATGGATTGCATCGTCAAGTCTTGGATCGTCACCACGCTCATCGACAACCTCACCGAAGTCATCTCCACCCAGGTCTCCACTGCCTAAGATACCTGGCTCACCGTCAAGTTACAATTCCTCGGCAACCTGGAGGCTCACTCCATCCACCTTGAGACGCGGTTCCACACCTTTGTCGAAGGTGACCTCTTCGTCACCAACTATTGTCACCGGTTGAAGAAGATGGCTGACAATCTCATCGCTCTTGGCGAATTGGTCACCGACCGCACTCTCATCCTCAACATGCTTCGTGGTCTCAATGAGCGCTTTAGCCACATCGAGGCCCTTCTCCACTGTAGTCGTCCCTTCCCCACCTTCCTTGAGGCCCGTGATGACCTCATCCTCGAGGAACTCACTCTCGAGACCAAGGAGTCCCCTTCCTCTGCTTTCGCTGCCTCCACCACAGCAAGCTCCGCCTTCCTCACGCCCAACACGAGCTCCGGGGGCGTCGGTAGCCGTAAAACCTCCAACAACAATCATCATAGAAGACACAGCGACGGCAGTGGAAAGGGGGTGCTGGTAGAAGGGGGTGCTGGCGGTCAACACCCTGCCTCTGGTGCCCAACACTAGCAGCAGCCGGTCAGCACCCAGCAACCCACCATCGATGGTCGCCCCTAACTACATCTACAACCCTTGGATGGGCTCCATCCAGATGTAGCCATGGGGTCCTCATCCTCAGCTGGCACCCATCCCACTGCCTCCTCATCTATAGGGACAACAACAGGCACAACAGCAGGCCTTCTTCACTCAACAACAGCCTACTGTTGCCGCTGCCCTTGATGGCTCAGGGCAGTGGGTCGCCCCGGGCTTCTACAACCCGGCCGGCCCCCCTTCTTGGGACCCGACGGCCCTCGCCTCTGCCTTCAGCACGACGTCGTTGAGCCCTCCTTCGTCCACCGAGTGGTACTTTGACACAGGTGCTACCTCACATGTGACACCTCACTCTTACTCTCTTTCACATGTTCTATTCCTACGGTATCCTACTCCTTCATCTATTATTGTCGGTAATGGTTCTATGCTTCCTATCACTACCATTGGTTCTACTGAATTGTCCCCTACTTTACGTCTTAATAATGTTTTGGTAGCACCACAACTTATTAAGAATCTCATCTCTATTCGACAATTCACTACCGACAATAATTGTTTTGTTGAGTTTGACCCTTCTGGTTGTTCTGTGAAGGTTCTTCCATCTCAGACCGAGATCATCAGGTGCAATAGCTCCAGGATGCTATATCCACTACACCTACCTCTAGCACACTCCCTTGTCGCTCAGACTCCCTCCCCACTGTGGCATCAACGTCTCGGCCACCCCGGTCATGAGGTGTTGCCGAAGCTTGCAGCTAGCACTTCTCACATTCCGGACTGTTCAGCTTTATGTCATGCTTGTTAGTTAGGGCGTCATGTTCACCTCCTTTTTTCTACATCCACCTCTCGTACGTCTAGCAAGTTTGACCTCCTTCATTGTGACTTGTGGACATCTCCAATTGTCAGTGTCACTGGTTACAAATACTATTTGGTTATACTTAACGACTACACTCACTACTTGTCGACTTTTCCTTTACACTTGAAATCTGACACTTTCAACACGCTAGCCCACTTCATCACCCACATCTCCACCCAATTTGGCACTCACATCAAGCCTGTCCAGTGCGAGAACGGGAGAGAATTTGACAACTCTAGCACTAATCACTTCATCTCTCAGGGCATTCACCTTCGGATGTCATGTCCCTACACCTCGCCTCAAATTGGTAAAGTCGAACGCATTATTTGCTCCATCAATGTTGTTCGCTCTCTACTCTTTCAGGCGGCTATGCCTCTCTCCTATTGGGTGGAGGCCCTCATCACAGCAACTTCTTTGCTCAACATTCTACCCACCAAGACTCAACAGTTCTCCATGCCTAACCTTGCCTTGTTTGGCATGCCACCGGTGTATGATCACCTACGAGACTTTGGGTGCAAATGTTATCCCAACATGTCCGCCATTTGAAGCATCTAGACCCCTTATGTGATTTTGGTAATTAAATGACAAACATGATTTGTGAACTAACTATTGTTTGCAAGTATGGTTGAGACAAGCTAGGCCAACAAGAATGAAGCAAAGGATGAAGCGCCCCAATTTAAATTGCTGACAGTGGAGAAATGTTTAAAGTGAAGGTAAAAGAGGCTAGAAATTTGATCAAGGAGATGAGGTGATCAAATAGGCTAGAATTTTATTTTGAACTTTGTCGTCCTATTATGAGGGGTTGCAAAGTAAAATTGGAATTGATTTTATGCCACTTGGACTTTCCATTCATATAGAATAGCATTTGGCTTTTTCGGTCAGACCGCAATAGTCACTTCAGTCAGACTGAACCAGTTCGGTCTGACCGAGCTGTTTGCCAGTCTGACCGAAATGGATACAGAAAGCACTTTTTGTTCCAAGGTCGATTTTTCGCTAAGTGTTTCTGTTCGGTCTAACCAAAGTGTTCAACTCGGTCTGAACGAAATATTTCGATCAGACCATTATTTTGTCCGGTTAGACCGAAGTGGATATAAAGAGCATTTTTGGCTGGTAAATTTTTTGTGGCTAAGTCCCCCATGGTCGATCTGACTAGACCTTAGACCGATCTAACCCAAGTGGTCGATCAGACCGAAGTGACCACGTCGGTCTGATCGAAGTGGATGTGATGTGACCCGTAATGGTCAATTTTTTATCCATTGAGAAAATTTCCAGTCTGACCAAAAATTGTACTTCGGCCTGACCGAAAACTATGCAAAGTTGGTATTTCTCCCCCAACGGCTAGTTTTGTTATGGGGGCTAATGGGCTATTTATACCCCTCACTCAAGAACATAAACTTCTTCTTGACACCTGGGATCATTGTCAAATACTCTTGCACATCTCACACACATTTGAGCACTAGAAGCATTTTGTTGGTGTTGAGAGAAAAGAGAGCCAAGTGATCAAGTGCATTACATTCTTGTAATAGTCAAGTGGCATTTGATCATCTCCAAGCTTATTTTGCAGCTTATTACTCTTGGAGGTTGCCGCCTCCTAGATGGCTTAGAGTTGTCCGGTGATCTCTCCAAGGAGCTTGTGGAGGAGACCCGGCGTGATTGTGAGTGGCTCAGTGTTCGCCATCTCCGGAGTAGAGCAAGAACAACCCTAGTGGTTGAGGCTTGGGTAGTCTCTTTGGATCCACTCTCACTTTGCCTACTCCTTGACGAAGGAGTTTGGAGGCTCGGTGATTGAGAGGAGTTGGACTCGCCTCAACGGTGATGCAGGAAGCCGACAAGTTTCCAAACATCGGTGAAACAATTCCTTGTCTCACTTGTATTATTTACTTTGAGCAATTTACTTTGAATTTGTTATTTAGTAGATTGGCTTGAGCTTTCATCAACCTAGGATTGCAAAACATTAATTAGTTTAATTAATTGTCATCTTTGATCCGAGCCTAGAAATTTAGGTTAAGGTTGTTTAGAAAATTTTAAATCGCATATTCACCCCCCTCTAGTCGACATCTTGATCCTACACCACCGCCACTCATAAACTCACTCCTAGGTCTGCCTTGTGTATCTTCCTAGGCCATTCTACTCACCACAAGGGATATTGCTGCCTTGACCTCTCCATCAACAAAGTCATCATCTCCCGACACGTCATCTTCGATGAAACGGTCTTTTCCTTTGCTGAGTGCAATGGTCCTAGTAAACCGGCGGATTTTGAGTTTCTTGATGACACTAATGAGGTGCCTACTCCTATTGGACCATTGCACCGGTTTTTGTCTATAGGAAATCCTCCTAATGTCACCAGCACCCCTACTAGTACTGCTAAGACTATGCCTAAGGTGCCCTCGACCCCTCCTACTGATTCCTCGGTGCCCGCGCTCTACATCCTGCCTGCGCTGATGTTGGGGATCTCTTCCGCACCACGCGCGGCTCAAGGCGCATCTACAACACCGATCGCTAGCGTCTCGGTCATGGCGCCTCTTCGCCCAGGTCGTGTCTTCACCCACCACTACTTGCATCGGCCTCGACCATCACCCACTGCACCTGAACCGACCGTGCCTCCTCCCATGCCCAAGGGTGCTATTGTTGTCCCTCCTGTGACCAATCAGCACGCCATGGGCACCCGTTCGAAGAGCAGTTTTCGGATGCCTGTGACAATCATGTTACATCCATGTCACTGATACCAAAGACCTTCCGTAGCGCTCTTGCCGACCCCAATTGGTGAGCCGCAGTGGCAGAGGAACATAGTGCTCTGCTGAAGAATCACACTTGGGATCTCGTGCCTCGCCCCCTTAGGCCAACATTGTCACCGACAAGTGGATCTTCAAGCATAAGTTCCAGTCTGATGGCTCTCTCGAAAGGCACAAGGTGCGTTGGGCTCTCCATGGCTTTACCCAATGTCCTGGTGTGGATTTTGATGAGACTTTCAGTCTCGTGATGAAGCCAGCGACTGTTTGTACGGTGCTCTGCCTAGCTCTCTCTCTCACCAATGGCCCACCCATCAACTCAATGTGAAGAATGCATTTCTTC
Source organism: Zizania palustris (assembly GCA_019279435.1). Classification (NCBI taxonomy): domain Eukaryota; kingdom Viridiplantae; phylum Streptophyta; class Magnoliopsida; order Poales; family Poaceae; genus Zizania; species Zizania palustris. The sequence goes on from JAAALK010000285.1 coordinate 85,611,560, forward strand.
ATGGCCACTTGACAGAAATAGTCTATTGTCAGTAGTCGTCCGAGTTCGAAGATCCAACTCATTCGTACTATGTCATCTATAGAAGTCACTAAATGGCCTCAAGCAGGCCCCTCATGCGTGTTACAGTCGCATGGCCACTCACTTGTCCCTCGGGTTTGTTGAAGCCAAGTCCGACACTTCGCTTTTCGTCTATCAACACGGATCAGACATGACATACATGTTGCTCTATGTTGATGACAGCGTCCTCATAGCTTCGTCACCCAGCCTTCTTCGACGAATCATCTCATCCCTTCAAAGGGAATTTGCGATGAAGGACCTTGGTGAATGGCATCACTTCCTTAGTATGCATGTTCAGCGAAGTGGTGATGGACTTCTTTCTTAGCGACATTATATGCTAGACATTCTTAACAGCGTCGGGATGACAGAGTGCAAGCCCTGCTCCACTCTAGTTGACATCAATCCGAAGATTGTTGCAGCAAATGGCATTCATGTCTTTGACCCTTCAGACTTTCGCGGTCTCGCTGGGGCTTTACGGTACTTGACATTCACCCGGACGAATATTGCATATGTTATGCAGTAGGTATGCCTTCATATGCACGACCCTCGTGAGCCTCACCTCATAGCTCTAAAACGGATTATGTGCTATGTTCAAGGCACTCTTTGTAAGAAAGTGATTCTGTGTTTATTGATAACTGCAAAAGGGAACATGGGTTACATTTATAGAGGGGGATTAGGCTATAACAGATTGTCTAGCCATAACAGAAAAAGGTGTCTAGCTGTATAGAAATAGAAAACTACCAGCTGGACATGTTCTACAACCATCTAGAAGAGTCTAGTCCTATCTAGAATGTGGCTGTCTAACACGCCCCCGCAGTCGAAACGGGGTGAGAACAGACGTTGAGACTGGACTGGAACTCATTGAAGATAGATGTAGGTAGCCCTTTGGTGAAGATATCAGCACATTGTGATGTAGTGGGAACATGAAGCACATGAACATCACCAAGAGAAACACGCTCCCGAACAAAATGGAGATCTATCTCGACATGTTTGGTGCGTTGATGCTGAACAGGATTGGATGACATGTAGATGGCACTGACGTTGTCACAATATACCAAGGTGGTTTTGGACAACGGATTGTGCAGCTCAGTCAAAAGTTGTCGGAGCCAAGTAGCTTCAGCAACAGCATTGGCAACAACCCGGTATTCAGCCTCAGCACCGGAACAGGAGATGGTGAGCTGTCGCTTGGAAGACCATGAAACCAAGTTGTCTCCCAAGAAAACAGCATAACGAGAAGTCGATCGGCAAGTATCCAGGCAACCAACCCAATCAGCATCAGAATAAACCACCAAATCGGATTGAGAGCATGGTCGTAGAAATAAGCCCATATCCAGAGTGCTACGGACATAGCGCAAAATGCGTTTTAGTGCAGTAAGATGAGGATCTCTAGGATCATGCATATGAAGACAGACTTGTTGCACTGCATAAGAAATGTCCGGCCTGGTGAAGGTGAGATACTAAAGAGCCCCGGCAATACTGCGAAAGTCAGTAGGATCAGAGATAGGAGCACCATCAGATGAGAGCTTCGGGCTGAGGTCAACGGGTGTGGAACAAGGCTTGCAGTCCGACATACCAGCCCGCTCGAGAATATCAAGCATATATTGCCTCTGAGACAGAAAGAGACCACCCTCTTTGTGTTGAACAAGGATCCCCAGAAAATTGTGAAGAATCCCAAGATCCTTCAGAGGAAATTCCTACTGAAGCGCACAAATAGTGCGGCGAAGTAAGGCAGGTGAGGAGGCTGTCAACACAATATCATCAACATAGAGAAGCAGATAAACCGTCTCTGCGGCATGATGATAAATGAATAGAGAAGTATCTGTTTTGGCCGTAACAAAACCGAGTTGATGAAGATGAGAGGCAAAACGACTATGCCAAGCTCGAGGTGCCTGCTTAAGACCATAAAGTGATCTATTGAGCCGACACACATAATCAGGATGAGAAGAATCTTTAAATCCTGAAGGCTGAACACAGTAAACGGTCTCGGATAATGTTCCATGAAGAAAAGCATTATCAACATCCAGCTGATGAATGGGCCATGAGCATGAAAGTGCTAGAGATAGAACAGTCCTAACAGTTGCTGGCTTGACAACAGGACTAAATGTCTTAGAGAAGTCCACTCCAGGTCGCTGTGAAAAACCGCGAAGAACCCAACGGGCTTTGTACCTCTCAAAGGACCCATCAGCTTTGAACTTATGCTTGAAAACCCATTTGCCTGTGACAACATTGGAGTGTGACGGTCGAGGGAGAAGATCCCAAGTGTGATTGGCGAGTAAGGCTAAATACTCGGCCTCCATAGCAGTACGCCAGTTTGGGTCTATAAGAGCAGCTCGATAAGTCCTTGGGACTGGAGAAAGTGGTGATGAAGTGAGTAACACTGGCTGACGAAATCCTTCCTTCCCTCTGGTAGTCATAGCATGTTGATTGACCACGGGAGGAATGGAAACAGCACCAGCAAGGATATCACGAACCACTGTAGGCATCAACTCTCTAGGAGATCGAACTGCCACTGAGACAGGTCGCCGAGTGTAAACAACTCCAAAGCGACGATCAGCAAGCAAGGGCCTAGAAGCTACTGTATGTGAAGAGGTGGTCGATCCATCAGGAGCCGCACGTGACAGTGTGGTCGGAGTAGGGGAACCATCAAAAGCCGTATGTGGGAGTGTGGTCGGCTCAGCGAGATCGGATGACACGACTGGAGGTCCTACAAAAAAATGTGATGGTGCAAAAGGAACCATCACAGGGTCAGGTGCAGTATCCAAAAAATCAAAATCTGCCGGAGAGGGAGGAGATGAGTCCTTGGAGAAAGGGAATGAGGACTCATCAAAGACCACGTGGTGAGAGATGATGATTTGATTGGAGGGACGAGCAAGACAAAGATATCCCTTATGATGAAGGGAGTAGCCAAGGAAAACACACAAGGTAGAACGAGGAGCTAGTTTGTGTGTATCGGTAGCAGAAAGATTTGGGTAACACTTGCAACCAAACACACGGAGATGTGTGTAGGAAGGTAGTGTCCGAAATAAAGAAAGATGAGGGGTGGAAAAATTCAGAGTTTTAGTGGGAAGAATGTTGAGAAGATAGGTAGCACTACCCAAAGCTGCGGCCCAAAAGGTGGGAGGTATACTAGCCTGAAACAGTAGGGAGCGAACGACATTATTAATGGTGCGAATAATGCGTTCAGCTTTACCATTCTGAGGAGAAGTAGAGGGGCATGACATACGAAGATGTACGCCATGTGACAGAAAAAATGATCGAGTAGTGGAGTTATCAAACTCACGACCATTATCACACAGTATCCCCTGTATTGTGACTCCGAATTGAGTGCGAACGTGGGCAAAGAAATGAGACAAAGTGGAGAAAGTTTCCGACTTCTGGCGAAGTGTAAATGTCCAAAGGTAGTGTGAGCAATCATCAAGAATAACCAAATAATACTTGTGTCCTGAAACACTGATAACAGGAGAAGTCCAAAGATCACAATGTATTAATTGGAAATTATGACTCACTCGGGATGAGGAGGAATGAAAAGGTAACCAAGTATGATGACTCAGTTGACAAACATGACAAATAGTACTCGAATCTCTATGACAAGAAAGACCAATAGAATGAGACAACTTTGCAAGAACTTCAGATCTGGGATGACCAAGACGCTGGTGCCAAATGGAGGAGGAAGTAGCTGCATGGAATGTGGAGGCGGAGAGCTGCAACGGGTAAAGAGGTCCGGAGCTGTCACACCTGACGATCTCTCTCCGAGATGGAAGAGCCTTCACATAGCAGCCAAAAGGGTCAAATTCTATAGAGCAATTATTGTCAGAAGTAAACTGACGCACTGAAATTAGGTTCTTAATAAGGTTCGGAGAAACAAGAACATTATTAAGATGAAGATTATGAGGCAAGTGAGTGGCGCCAGTAGAAGTGATAGGCAGTAAATGTCCGTTTCCGACAATAATATGAGAAGGAAAAGGAGAGGAGGATGTGGAATGAAGTATACCAGCATCAGAAGTCATGTTGTGAGTGGCACCGGTATCAAAATACCATTCAGATTGTGAAGGCTGGTGAAGCGACATGGTCTGAAAATTTGAGGCAAGAACATTCTGATCCCAACCAGAATGCAGCTAAGCCAGTAGGAGGCCCAGAAACAGTACTGGGTGGAATATTCCACGGTTCAGCCCACTGACCAGCCCAAGTACTGTTCGGTCCAGCAAGGAAAGCTTGAGGTGGCCTAGCCGAAGGACCTCGTGGCCCAGGCCACATCTGTATGGACCCAGTCCACGGGTTGAACATGTTGGGCCAGGAAGCTCCTGGTCTTGGGCCGGCAGATGGGGAAAATGGTCCCAGAAGAAAAAGGTTCAGGGGAACCCTGGCCTCATCTCCCGAAACCACCTGCGCCCCCGAACCCTCCTGCGCATCCAACAGAGCCGTCGCCGCCGCTAGGGTTCCCGCCCCCATTTCCACCGTCGTCGCCACGCTTGCCACCGCGGCGCCCCCGTTTGCCAGATCCAGCAGGCGCCGATTGTGGAGGCTTTGGTGGTGGAGCGGAAGGAGTGGTACTCGGTCCTCCAGTGGCTGCAGCGAGCGCCACAGCAGGAGCGATGGTCTTAGCCATGGTCAGTTCTTCGAGCTGTAGATCATCCCGGACTTGGAGAAAGCTGGGAAGGGGAGTGCTACGGCGAAGATGAAGACTGAGGGCAGCAAACCGTTCGTTGAGGCCACGGATGATGTTGAGGACGAGGGTGCGATCGGAAATGGGCTCGCCGAGGTGGCGGAGGTCCTCTGCCATCTGTTTGTAGCGCCGACAGTACTCAGAGACCGAGAGGTCACCCTGAGAAAAGGAGCGGAACTCCTGGTCGGCGAAGAGAGCGCGAGTAGTGCGATTGCCAAGGAACTGCGACTCTATTGCGAGCCAAGTGGCTCTAGCAGTAACGTTGCGGTCAGAGATGGCATCGGCGAGATCATCCGAGATGCTGCCAAGAAGCCAAGTCCTCACAACACAGTCCATGCGAACCCAATCCGGAGAATGAGGCATGGCTGTATCGGAGAGAAGATGGTCCTGCAGGGAGAACTTGCCGACAGTGAGGAGAAGAGACTCACGCCATCGAGCAAAGAAAACAGAATTGATGTCAAGGACAAGTGGCACGAGGGTGCGAATGTTATGAACTGCAACTGCCTAGGCATGCAGATTGAGCAACGCAGCGGCCTCGTGATGGAGAAGAGCAGTAATCAGAGGAGGATCTTCGGCGAAAGTGGTGGTGGCAGCAGCAGCCGAAGAGGGCGCGATCGCCGAGCGTGCATGAGCAGCACGGGCAAGGGCAGCCTGGAGACGCGCTTTAGCAGCATCTCGGTCCTGCTGAGCAAGAGCAGCGTCATGCTCAGCTTGCTGGAGACACGCTAGAGCAGCAGCAGGGGAGTTGGGTGGAGAAACATCGACAACAGTAGCGCCGGCATCGGTGGTGGCGTTTGTCGCCATGGAGCAGCAGCACCAGGAATGGTGCGCTTAGCAGCGGAAGAAGAACCTAAACTACTGATACCATGTAAGAAAGTGATTATGTGTTTATTGATAACTGCAAAAGGGAATAGGGGTTACATTTATAGAGGGGGATTAGGCTATAACAGAATGTCTAGCCATAACAGAAAAAGGTGTCCAGCTGTATAGAAACAGAAAACTACCAGCTGGACATGTTCTACAACCATCTAGAAGAGTCCAGTCCTATCTAGAATGTGGTTGTCTAACACTCTTCACCTTGGTCTCCTGTTGCGACCTTCTACTTTAAAAGAACTAGCATCTATACTACTTTAAAAGAACCAAGCGGTGGTGAATCCGCCACACATATACTTCCATTGTAGTTTTTGCAGCTTACTCCTTGATACTATTTGATATTATACAAGAAATCAATAAAAGTAGATTGACACATATAATTAAAAGTAGATAGCATATATTATATAAAAATATATTTGATTTATTTATACTTACTACTTTAAAAGAACCAAACGGTGGTGAATCTGCCACACATATACTTCCATTGTAGTCTTACTCCTTGATAATATTTGATATTATACAACAAATCAATAAAAGTGGATTGACACGTATAATTAAAAGTAAATAACATATATTATGTAAAAATATATTTGATTTATTTTAGGCGACATTACACTAATTTTCTTTTATTCATAGCAAAGCACGAGTATTTTGCTAGTACTGTTTTTGAAATGAAACAGTAGGAGAGGCGCCTGCTGGGAACATACAAGTCCGATAAATGTAACCGCGGCTAGAATATTTAGACATATGATTTCATGTTAGATGTCAAAATGCCTACCATGTCATTACTATGTTCAGCTAAGTAAAAAAACAACCAGCCCATGGCTGCCGAGATACTAGTTAGTAATCACTTTCAGGTTTCAGTGTCTAGGTTTCTCAAATATCAACTACAGTCAACAGTACCAGATTAGGTTAAGATTGCCAACTTATGTTGAGTTTATGGTCATGGAAAATAGCCCAACCTATATCTTTCATAATATTAGTTCAAAAACTAGAGAGATACTTTCATGCCACCATTTAAGGATAAAATATGTAAAACAAAGTAACAAACACAGCTAAAATCCCTAGCTGGATTTTTATGGTATATTATAGCAGCATCAACATAACTGATATAGAATTTGGCGTTAACACCACATAACTTAAGCAAAAGTTTTGGAGTTCACAAAGAATCAGTCAAAACCTCAATGGGTAATGCATCTGCTGCCAAAGCACGATCATCAGCAATCAGTGGATTTTGTCCATCTGAAGAAGTAAGTTCATGAATACCAGCCAATAGCGGCCGCCACCTTCTCAAGATAGCTATAAATGGTGGTAAAACCAGCTCAATGTACTGTTTCCTTAGGGGGATCCTGTCCCTACCAATAGCATGCCATACCTGTATAATGAGTGATATCGCATAAACTGTTATGACTAATGAGGAATATATTTTTTTCTCGAACATGCAGGAGAGCTGTGTATCATTTCATTTAATAAGAGAAACAAAGCAAGTACAACAAAACACCCACTCAACTCCACCCAAAAACACAACACAACAGTCAACACCCAAACTAACAGAACACTAAAAAACTGCCACAAACTAAAAGAGAGCAACCCTGTCTTGAAAGAGCTATCCAGCTAAAAGACAAAGGATGTCTTTAGCACCAGCAGCACCTCAGGTTTACCACAGAGGAATAACTTTATTATCCTTAACAAAAAGAACTTGCTACTTGCTGAATATAGGCATAAACCACTTGACTAAAATATTAGCATGCAATGTCCTTGTATCTACAGATTTAGTGATTTACCATTGATTGTAACAATAATAACAATTGAATGAGCAAAGGCAGCTTACTGTTCAGAAATTAAAATCACAGCCAAAGAGTGTGACATAGAATTTTAAACAACTTTGAAACTAGGGCATGGGACTTAAGAGTAATACCTAACACACCCTTTATCCAACCGGTAAAATCATAAAATATTGGTTTGAATATAATCCAACAGGAAAAATATTTCCCCTTTTTAAAAAGAGCAATATTAACCTACCTCCAACTTGCTTGGGATTGAAAGGCTTTATTGTTGTTGTTTTTAAACAGTACATTATTAGCAAGAAGGGAAATTCAAACAAACAAACAAACAACAACATAGCCTTTCAGTCCCAAGCAAGTTGGGGTAGGCTAGAGTTGAAACCCAACAAGAACCACAAATCAGGGTTCAGGCACATGATAAACAGAGAAAAATAAATAGAAGAAAACAGATTTAAAATGTGCGCATTCATCAAATCACTTATGAATGCAGAAAAAGAAACCTATTTTCAGGTCATAATCTGTAAAACTTTCTAGAATATAAACAGTAGAAAACCAAATACAATATTACACAATTTTCAATTAGATGCTTCGCTAAGTAGCATGGTTCAACATTCACTTAGACAGATTACATGTTTAGGTTAAAAACATAATAAAAACTAACCTCAGAATAGAGAATAGAGGAAGCGACCAACACCCTCTGTCTCTTAGACTCATTAATTGGCATATTGAGGATGGGACCAAGCACACTGAAAAATCACAAGAGTGCCAACAAAATAAGAATTGACAAAATAGTCACCCACAATATGCTCAGTAGCAGCCTAGATATTATCTTGTCACATAGGAAGGGAAATGTGCTTCCATTGAAATTCTGACTACCAACTAATTGTGAAACAGTATGTATTATAGCAAATAGCAATATTGTTTTTTCAAGGAGATTGCATCCAAAACAACCAATGCCAAAGAGGCAAAGACTATATCAAAGCATATAGTATACAAATCAGCAAATGTTCCAATCCTGCCAGAAATCATTAGCACCTCGCAGCGCTTTGCTTAGCTTAAATCTTAGTAGATTTTGTTATTTTCCCCTCAACATGAATTTTACTAATCCACATTTTCAGCTTCCATTTTTTCCCTGCAGTTAAACACATAATACTAAGTTTCTTTTTGACTATACTTGATGGTGAACAGTGTGTACCTCCAAAGAAGTGCAGACCGGGGTTTCCTTGTAGATGAACGACTGTTCCCATTGTTGCTGTCAAATGGCATCATGCTTCCAGCTTGATGGCCCAGCCCTTCAGATATGTCAGAGCTGATGTTCCTCATGAAAGCATCACCTTCACCATTGTCATCCTCCCTCATTGAAACAAGAGTCATTCTGAGCATGCAAAGGAATGGTTGGTCACTATCTAGCAACTGATAAAGTGCAGTCATAACCCCCATACCAGGGCCAGAGCCCCCTCCGATACCTAAACCACCGCCAAGTCCAGAATCATCTAACAGCAATGCCTGCAACACTGCAACTGATTTCTTCACGAGAGGGAGTTCAATCCAAGTTCCATTTGTGTCCGTCTCCAGAACAGATTTCCAAAATTCCCAACTATTTCCACCACCACCAAATGTATCAGATTTGGATGGAATGCCAACACCATACCACAAGCGGCTCCTGTATTTCCAACTTTCAGCAAGATCTGCAATGCAGCTCCCATAAGACACAAATGCATGTTTGACAGATTCATAAGGTTCAGCTGCTGCTGCTGCCGTAAGACGTTCCATCACGGCAGCAGAAATTTGCCCGTTTGAATCAGCCATTGAAGTAAGCACCTGCTTGTTAACACAGTAAACAAGAATGAAATCTGCACCCTTACAAATTATTTTTTTGTATAAGCCATGAAGGAACAGTGGACAGTCAATAGGTAACAAGAAATCTACTAAAATTAACGATATTTCTTGAATCAAGAAATTATAACTTTCAATAACGCTTCTCAATTTTACACAAACTAATGAACCATCATGCTGCCAACTGTGCATGCTTGTGCATAATAGATAGATTCTGATACATGCATATAAGTTCTACAGTACCACATCTTTAGAACTTCCTTTCAGAATTCCTATGCAGTAAAGTGGTATGTATCTTATAATCTTATTATAGCCTGTTAAACAAATAATGACTTTCATTCAATATATTCTTCATGTAACATATTTTTTTTATAAAAAAAGCAGAATTCGCCATCCCAGAAATTTGCTCATCCCATGTAATAACAACAAATGCAGGACAGGGTGGCCTAAGTTGCGTAAGGAACATCTTTTGTGATAAAACCACTTAACCAGCCATTAGGATCTAGGTATCTATTATGAAGATTGGTAATAATAAGACAGACATGGATAAAAATATCTCGACCTAGGTGAACTCATCATGACAGACAGTGGCACTATCTTGGAGAAAATAGTGAAATAAACATAAAAACATAACAGTTCAAATTATATCCTGTTAGAAGTAGATATCATTTGATCAAAAAATGATGCAAGTAGCTGAAACAATGTAAAAATATATAGCCATTGTACATGACATACATCTAGTGGAAGGCCGCCAGCATCACTGGATAAAGATGATCGTCTTGAGGTCCCAGAATCCATAGGTTCATTACCACTTCTACTCACTGAATTTAATCGACTGGCAGCAGACAAAGCCATTGATGCAGAAGGTGCAACACTACCAAGTGAATTAGAAGTGCAAAAATGTTGACCTTGTGACCTCAGATGATCTTCTACAAGCATCAGAATAACTATTGCATTTTCAGCTAGTGCTACTGAAAGATGAGCAGCATTTTCTGCTTGTGTTTTTGCTTCTTCAGGAGATAAACCCTCAGCTGCAACACCAGCTGCAGCCGCAGCAATTACTTCAGTCTGTTGTATGAAAGCAAAATAAATATATTATAGATGAGACTAGGAAAAGAATGAATGAAACAGTATCCATTTGCAAATGATAAAATTATCAAACTGTGCACTATCATGAGAAATATAGCACTTTTCAAATTAGCATTATCAGTTCAATGTAAAATGATACAGCACACTCAGCAACATTGATTACAGAACAAATACCGCTGATATGCTAAGACAGTCAATACAATGTAAAATGCTACAGTATACCCAGAAACATTGATTCCAGAACAAATGCTGTTGACATGCCAACTTGCCAAGACACAGTAGTGCCACATCTAGGTGTCAAACCTTTTCTTAATTTCTTCTTTTGTGCAGAGGAAGCAGTGGTAGTAGTCAAAGCTACCAGTTCTAGACTTCTAGTCATTTAGTGTTTCACCATTTCAACCATTACAGTACTAAAAATACATCTATGTTTATGCTGACCATTTTCTGGATTATTATCACCATTTAAACCATACCATGGCCAAACTATACAACAAATGGCAAAAAGAAAAAAAACAAGTACAGAAAGCAGCACAAACATATACATACAACATCTCTGCATGGAAACCAAATCAAAGCTTATAGAGGAAAGTCCAACCACCTGGACTTGAAGCTCTCTAGCAGAAAAATCAAGCAGGCCACCTAGCAATCTCCTTTTTAAAATTGACAGTGATTCTTCACGCCTGAAAAAAGCAGAAGTGTCATATAATTATGAAAGGAGCAAGATAATAATGCCACAAGAAAAAGGGACAAAAAGATTCAGAGAAAATGACTCTTGGTCTAGCTACCACAATTGCCTACTTCTGCTACAAAAATTCTCATGAATTCCCTCCACCAGTCCATGGCATGGACTCCATGCAAATACACATGAGGAGTGAGTGAGTGAGTGAGTGAGAGCACCTGATCCTTTGACCTCCAGTGCTAGATCCTCCAACCATTGAAAGCCACTCTGCACAATGAATTGTTGCCTCCACATCCTGAATTGTTACAACAGCAATGCCAGGTAATAAGGGAGAGTTGGCAATGATAAAAGCATCACAAACACATATACAGAGAGGAAGGTTGGGTGACCACAATGCAAAAATGGGTTTCTGAATAAGATGACTACAAAAAAAAGTTGGCTTGCCTTCCACCCATCTTTTTGCCGCATGGAATGCTCCAATATGATAATCAGGAAATTGTGTATAAGGTCTTCAATATCATCAATGCTTATGACATCAACATTTTTCTTAGCACCCATCTATAATTAGAAATTTGTGAATTGGATCAATGGGTAGTGCCAGTAGTTGTCACAAAATGTAGCTGATCAACCATCACAGCTTAGCATAATTCTTCTTAATATATTCTGACGTCAAAAAGCCTGCAGCACTTACCTCATGATTATAAATCAAAACCTCCAAAATCCATTCTGGCCATTCTGCAATTGAGGTCATCGTGGTTCTATTCTCTGGATGACTGCAAGCCAAAAACAGAAGATCCTGAAATAATATAGAGGAAAAAATTGACACCATAAGAAAATTAAACAGGTAAGACTACAAACAAAGCTTCAGAAAAGGGAAAGAATTGATAAGAGCGCACAGTACTATCACAGAGGTTTTATGACTTTATGTACACATATAGTGCGATAGAAGTGTCATATATGAGTGTGCAGTCATGCAGGTGTTTGGCTGCAAGGCATCACAATGTAGTTAAACACAACGTGGAATTCTCATCACTAAAAATGTCACTTGCATAGCTTAAGGTCATTCTTTTCTTTTTGCCGTTGTTCTTGAGTCTTCAAAAAGAATGTACTTAAACAGTGCAAGCGACATATTTTCATAATACTCTTTTGGAATTATTGGCTGATTTATACTGCGAGCATGACAACTGGTTATCCCATGGAGATGTATGGGCATTCAGATTTAAACCACACCTGCAAATGATTTCACTGAGAACTGTTTGAATAATGCAAATGAAGCTGACTATCAAAGCCTAATTTCAAAAATAATAACTCAAAAGACTAAGAACATGTTTGGATCACTTGTCAATTTATCATTCGTCTATGTGCAAAACAAAACATGCCCTAAATCTGTGGATAGATCAGTAGTAATTAGCAAATGACAAATCAATTTAGAAGCATTTGTAATGAAAATAAAATGTACCAATATCTCATTGATCAAACGAAATATTCTATGGATTATCTTGAAGTCTTGATAATCTTTGCAAAACCACAATCCATAACCATAAGGCAAACCAGATCGGTGTTTTTCTATAACGAATACCAGTCCACATCCACAAATAAACTATTATTGACATGGCATCACAAGATCCTGGACAATCTATTGCAAGACGACAAAAAAACCCACCTGTATAGCACGAGATTGGAATGACCTTGATGCATATGGAAGCGAACGAAGCAAGACTACCAAAAGTTGAATATGTTCAAAACGGTGGCCACAATCATATAAGTTGAGATTTTCATCAACTGAAGAAACATTAATCTGCATTCAAGATCATTAAATCAGCAAAATTGATAAGAAAACTAGAAGCTAGAGCCCATAATATATAATCATAATTAAAGCAGTGTGGTGTGTCTACCACTACAAACAGAATGGACCAAAAAATGTAAAGAATATAACTACAAAGACCAGCCAAACTGGTATGGACTCCCGCCCCTCAGCTGGACAGAGACAATCTAGCATTCATGCTCATTTTTACTCCAAAGGTGATAAGGTAAACCAACATAATAACTAAGTAATTTACTCATTAATCATAGGAAATCCACAAGTCAAGCATATACAAGTAAGGAAACAACATACCGCAGCAGAAATTAAAGCCATATAGACATTTACAGTCATAAGCCTCTTTGGAGCTGCCTGAAATGCTTTCTGCAGTGCAAACAGTAACAGTGAAACTCTGTCTTCTGACATGGTATTTCCATCTTCATGAACTGTCGTCAGAAGGCCGCCTGGTAAATTTGGATTTGCAGCACTTGAGGCAAATTTTAGGTGACCTGATGCAACTAGAGCACCCAGAATGTGAATGATTCCAACAACAATGCCATCGCCTTTGTCAACATTGTAAACATTATTCCGGACATTGTCGGCAGTAATTGAGAAGTTAATGCCACCCAAATTTTTAGGAGCTGATTTTCAGAGCTCGACAGCTTCCTTCCTATACTTGATCCCAAAATCTCACAAGGCACATCATTTGTGCTTGTAGCTTCCAGTTCAAAGTCTTCATGAAGGATGGATTCATGCTGTTCAATTGATTGAATTTGATCATCCTGGCTCTTTGCTTCATCACTGGCAGCCTTTGTGTCAGAACCGTCATTCCTCAAAACATCAGTTTCCCTCAAAATTGCATCAGAATTGCCCAAAATGTTGTTATTACAAGCTTTAGCCTCCCTCTGTAAAAGAACAAGAAGTGCTTCTACACCACCACTAGATATGAATGATTGAGCAAACATATTGGCTCTAGAAACATTAGGCTGCACAATCAACCTATAGATGAGGTGCAACACCCTTGCAACCTGCTAATAAGCACATTGTTAAGATCACCAGAAACAGCTTAGACTATATTGACTAATTGTCAGATAGCAGAAAAGATGATCCTACACATACTCTGTCATGTCTTTCATAAGATCAAGGCAAGTATAAGTATACCCTAACAGAAAAATAGTGTGAAACCACAGACAAGCTTTAAGAGCAAACAGCTAAATCCAAATTTGCCACTCACGGTAAATACAACACCTACTTATCCTTATGATGTATGGGAACAAATTCATCAAAGTGTAACTTTGATTATGATTAATTAATTCAAAAACAACTACATATAGAATATGTAGAGTCAAGACTTGACATCGAAGGTTGGGTATTTCCATTTAAACCATGGCTCAGAAGGAAACATTAGAAGTTTCATCGAAGTTTGTATAGTAAGCCATGTCTAAATTACCTGATTAGGCTGTGGGCAATCAACAATAAATCCAATCAAACAGCGAACATCATCAGAAGCCGCTGTGGGAGATGCTGATCCTAACAGAAGTTCAACAACAACCAAAAGTTCATCAATCAGAGCATTAATTTCACCCAAGGATCTCTTTGTTCCAGTAAGTGGAAAGTTATCAATTGAATTTGGTTCCCTGATTGCCCAGTAACATCTTCTGCAGCCATCAAGAAGCATTTGCAATGCATTTGCATCTCGCATGCAAGCAGACTCTGTAAATATCATGTCTGCAAGTGAGGACAGAAGTTTCTTTTGTAAACCATAGTTACATGAACTCCACATCTTCAAGTCCAGTAGCAAAGTACTGAAAATCTGCACTTTAAGCTCATGATTGTTTCTTTGTGACTGGCACAAAGATACAATTGCAGCAACTAGCTCCTCTTCAGTCACAAAATCTCCATCTTTACCATCCTTCTGTGGAAATGCTTGTAGTTGGTAATGTAAAACACGTGAGAAAAGCTCTGGTGCACATGTCCGGCATAGTTCTTCATTGTTTCCTGGATGTTGAATAGCCAGGGAAATAATCCTGAAAATTGGGGCAGAAAGGGATGCAGTGGCAAGAGACAATTCACTAACCATAGGTTCAAGGCTATCCATCTGCACATTGCTTATGGTCAACGGAAGTAAAGCCATTGGACCCCCATAAGCTATGGCCCATAAAGATTCCGCAGGCCGCACACGAGATGAAACATGAACCAACCCAAGAACCTCTGCATGCCTTCGATGAGTGCCTAGATTTCAAAAAATATATATTATCAATAAAATATTAAAATCATATGCATGAAAGAACATGTCTCGACGTCATTAACAGGAAGCTTGAGATTGTTCAACATCAATTAACCTAGTACCATTCGTACATGAAAAATCATTAACCTGACTATTAGACGTCATATCAGCACCAGGAATGTAATATCAAGGATGATTAATGATTAATCAATAACCAGAGCCCTTTTGCGATTGATAGAAGGCACATGGTTTGTGTGGCTTTGAGCATAACACTTTGTTTTTTCCAACATAAATCCCTGATGCACAATCTTTTATATGTAAATGTAAAATGCAATAGTCTACAGTTAGAACCTAAATCATATATTCAGCAGTTTCTGAGTAACATGATATTTCTGTTTCTGTACCTATTTCACTAAAACTGGAACCAGCAAGGATGTGTAAATCTGAACATAGTTTAATCCTCCAAAACATAGAAGGTAATGATAATGTGAGAAAAGGAGTAAACGTCTAACTGAGTACCAAGAAAAGGGGGAAACAATACCAACCTGCTGAACCCGAAGGGGAAGCATCTGGACAGAATCGTCCATTGAGAAGACTAGGATGATAAAGGAGATGTAAGCATCCTCCTATCTGATGGTTCAATGCAAAACTCTCTTCGGCCATGTTCTTAACATGGTCATTGGTTGCTTTCCATGGCAAACCTGCACCACTTCCAAAACTGGGAAGTATATCTCCTCCCCGAAATGCCAGTCGACTCATTCTTTCTGGCCCAATTGGCTCCCTAAAAATGTAGATAGGCCCCATTTCTGCAAACAATGGGCACTGACGCCGGCGCCTCTGCAGGCCTGCAATAGTTGGTGGAGGATTTGTTCCAATGCAGCAAAATGCTAGTGGTTTTGAGATGCGTGGGAATTCAAAAGGACGACTCTCATGCAAGCTTCCATCGACGTACAACCTCAATTCACTGTCACCCTTTCCAAGCAAACCATGCTTGTTTGTGTGCTCCAACCCAACAAAGTACCATCGTTGAGGTTTGAATGCATAAGTGAAGTGTAGAGAAGCCTTCTTGCCCCTCCCACCTCCACTCTCCACCACCAAGAACTGGCCATGGAAGTAAGCCTCCACACCCTGATTATCTGAAGAGAGAAAGCTGAAAAGTCGGGGCATGTGTGTTGTTCCTTCTCCTGCAAGAGCACTGGCCGCTGCAGCTGCTGACATCGCTGATGATTTACCAGATGTTGCTGCAGCTGCAGCAGCAATGGCAGCGGCAGCTGTTGCTGTACTAAGTGTATCTGAGAATGATTCTATGTAAATCCAAGTAGCGAACCCGTACCCATTAGAGAATGGCCACCTGCTATCACCAGGTCCAAGCAGACCAGAGCTCTCCCCATCAAACTCAAATGTTGTAGCAGGACCTCTTGCTTCCTCACTCCCCATGGCTTTCTCAAGAGCCAGCATCAATGGCGTTGCCCAGCTCGTCCCAAGCGCCTTTTTAACCAAACCAAGCCATGAATGCAAGTCCTTCACACTAAGCGAGTGCCCACCCAATAGCTTGATGCACTCGAGCAGT
Source organism: Zizania palustris (assembly GCA_019279435.1). Classification (NCBI taxonomy): domain Eukaryota; kingdom Viridiplantae; phylum Streptophyta; class Magnoliopsida; order Poales; family Poaceae; genus Zizania; species Zizania palustris. Next base: position 85,628,139 of record JAAALK010000285.1, read on the forward strand.
GGTGTCCAGTCCCAGCTACTGGTCCGACTTGTTACAATGAGCAGCTTTTCTGCAGACTCGAGGAGGACGGCTAGAAGGCCCGATGAAGAGCACATGGCACGGTTGCGAGTGCAGGCCCGGAGCGCGGCGTGCATGCCCGTGGCCATACGAGTGCGTGGCGACGGCTCCTCACCGCAGGGGAGGTAAGGCAGGAGCTCCGCGGCAACGACGGCAACTCGCGAGTTGGACATGATGCTCGGGGGAGCGCCGGTGCCGGTCTTGTCTTCTACAGCGTCGAGGCCATCCGCGCCGCCCATGGTGCCAAGCAGTACGTCCACAACGGTGTGTGGCAACTCGCCCAGCTCCTTGGAGACCATCTCGCGGAGGCGGTCTGCCCCGGACACGGACCCGCTTCCAACCGCGATCGCCTCGTCCACCGCCCGCACAACCTCCTGCGGGGCGTCCGGCGGCACGCCGGGTGGCCGAGGCCTTCTCCTCCTCTGAGGCGGAGACGGCAGAGGCGACGGCTCCGACTGCATCAGCGTCACTGCCGTTCCCATGCTCATATCTGGATCCGACGCCCGCTCCTCCGAACACACCTCGTCGGCGAGCGGGACCGCCGAGAACTGCCCCTCGGAGCCCTGCTCCCGGGGCAGCTCCAGCGTGGAATCCGACAACTCGCGGGGGTCCTCCGCCATTGCAAGGGCTTTAAGACATCAGCACCAAACCCGAATAAAGCCTCGCGAATAAAAATGCGGGCGGAATCAGTCAACGAGAGTGAAAACCGCCAGCGATCGAGGGAAGTGGAGGGGAAGTGAGCAGCGCGCAATGCGTGCGCGGATCTGGAGAGATCTACGACGCGTTCGGGCGGGATTTCCCCCGAGGCACAGCGGCGGAGAGGTGGGAATGGGATCAGTGGCGGTGTATGGCGAGATCCGAGAGCAGGTAGATGGGGTGGGCGGAAGAGCCGAAGGGGGGAGAAGAAGAACAAACAACAGAAGACGACGTGGCGCGGCCGCAGGTTCACGGGTCGCGTCGCGGCTGCTTTCTAGGCCAGATCGGGTCGCGAAGGCGCACGGTTTGGGCCTGTTAAGGAACCTGACTACTGGACCTAATGGCCCAGACAACAGAGAAAAACATCAGTGGCTTCATTTCAAATGTATTTGGGAGTTGTTAAGTTTGGTTATCTAAAATCATCTTATATAAGAGTATTTTTAATAAAATTTAATTTCTAAATCATTTTAATCTTAATATTATTGATATTATATTCTCTATATTATACTTTTATATCATTTACAGGTGAACCCAAATTATCAAATCTTTTTTATTTTCTTTTATTTGTATTTCTGGTATCACCGATAAGTGGCATGAATGGGTAACAAGAATCACTCTCTATAAGTAGGGATGATGGAGAAATATTTTAGGGATGTCTAAAAATTAGAAACCAAAAAGAGAGATGTTGGTGATATATTTTAGATAAAAATCCATAATAATAGAGATAGTGGGTTATATTGGGCATCTAATAATGCTCTAATTAAATAATTCGTAAATAAAAAATTATTTATTTAATATATTTTATGTATATTTACTTAAAACTTTTTATTAAAATGTATAATTTGTTTTTGTTTTATTATTAATTTATCAATTTTATCTTAAAGATAAATCATTGTTTAAATGTTTTGTTTGTTTTTTAAAAAGGCCATTTAACTTCTTTGTTTGAAAGTAATTTGATTTTTTTGTTTTTTGTGAGAGAAGGTTCTCAGGAGATCACACATTTTAGTATTACTCTCGCTCAAACATGTTCAACGTTGATGTTTGATGAAATCCATTTTCAACTTATTCATATCTTTTTCACAAGTTTTGTCTGTATATAAGCTTGACACATGATTGGAAGCTAATCCGGCTTGGTTTCATGTCAAAAAAAAAGTTTAACTTCGGATTGACAAATTGAGCACAAATCATCAAGAGCAGAGAGCTAGGCATGAATTGAGCTGCAGCAACAGGATAATTTAACTATTTGTTACTTTCTTCATGTGTCAATTAATAGACCACGCACATGTCAGTGACTCAAATAACCCTACATGTCAGCGACACAGAGTGACAATTTTATTGTCACTCACATGTTAAGAGTAGCAAATAATTAAATTCGCCGCACCAACACAGGACCCAACGATAAAATTAAAGACGCGGCGTACTGCTTGCTTACAACCAAAGGAAAGGAAAGGTATTGTGCATCCGAGAGTCGTTCACATGATCGCGATTCGCGACCTGCAAACTAAACGACCAAAAGTAGGATGCAACCTACTCCAGTTGATGTGTAACGACGCCGAATCTCCCTTGAGACAGTACGCGAACTGATTAGCAGAAAGCGTTCCCTTTTTTCCTTTCGATCTCATCCATATATTACTGTCAGATCATTCGATGGTGCAATGTTCGACTCCTTGAAAGCATTTAGAGAAATAACGCGATATAGATATTTATAAAAAACATAAACACCGCCAGGACTCACGTGGACTCACGCGCGCGAGGCACAGGCACCAAGGTCGCAATATAATGCATGCAAGATAAGGACGTATAGCTGGATAAGCTATACCGGGCAATATACAGAAAATATATTGCTAACACTCCTGATAAATGTGTCATGTATTGCGAGGCGATTACACACGGTTTTGACGAGTAATACAAGAATAGATTAAAAATGTATTTAACCAATCTCGTTGAGTCGTTGCGATGTATGTGACGATGTCGGTCAGTTCAATGGAGTTAAGAGAAACTTCAACAGCCCCCTGTTTGAGTACTCAAATTTATTTTTGAGAGTCGGCAAGAAAAATAGAGATCCAATAGGGTCTCTATTCGGCTCTTAAAAATAGGAGGTCTCTCAAAATATGCCACCAAGCCCTCATCCCTAGGGGCCCCCTATCCCATCTCTCATCTGTGTCACGTGGGCGTACACGCTTCCCGCTTATTTAAATTTGAATATTTTATTTGCATTTAAATATTCGAATATTTAAATATGACAGATAATTATGTTCCAGTTGTTTAGATAGTTATGTTTCTATATTTAAATTTGAATATTTGTATTTGTATTTGTATTTAAAATTTTGAATATTTAAATATGATAGATGATTATGTTCCTATTGTTTAATACGATAGATGATTTTATTCATGTATTTAAATTTGAATATTTGGATTTGGATTTAAAAATTTGAATATTCAAATATGATAGATGATTATGTTCCTATTATTTAATATGATAGATGATTATGTTGCTATATTTAAATTTGAATATTTGTATTTTAATTTAAAATTTTGAATATTTAAATATGATAGATGATTATGTTCCTATTGTTTAATACGATAGATGATTATGTTCCTATATTTAAATTTGAATATTTGTATTTACATTTAAATTTGAATATTTGTATTTACATTTAAAAATTTGAATATTCAAATATGATAGATGATTATGTTCCTATTGTTTAATATGATAGATGATTATTGTTGGAACAATTGCGTTAGTTCCAGCAGGTTTTTGTGTAGTGGAGTGTGATGTGGAGAATGAGCCTCGAACGACTCTAACAGAGGGAGAAAGAGGTTTATACTGGTTCGGGCCTCTCCTGGGAGATAATAACCCTACGTCCAGTTGTGGTGGATTTGGCATGGTATGCCTTAGTATGGAGCAATAGTTCTAGGGTCTCTCGGCCCCCTGGAGCGTGTCCTACTACAAGGGCTTGGCCCTGCTTTTATAGGCACGCAGGCCTTAAGGAAAAGACCAAGATACCCTCTACAAGCTCCTAGGCTTATAGGGGTAGACAGGGAAAGGGAGCTAGCTACTGCACAAAGGTACCAGACAACTTTATAGCTTTACAGACGTGTCAGGCTGCGCCAGACTTTGACCAGCTAAACGACATATCAGGGGCGGAGGGGCCCTCGGTATGGCCTATACTTAGATATTTCTTGAGCCTCGAAGTAGGGGTCGGAGCTCTATGGCAGAGGCTGCTAAGAGGGCTTCGAAGTGCACCCGAAGGGGGGCTCCGAAGCATGCTCCGAGCAAGGCTCCGAACTGGGGTCTCGGAGCCTTGACCTCGAACTGGGCTCCGAACTGGGGTCTCAGAGCCTGGGCTTCGAACTGGGCTCCGAACTAGGGTTTCGGAGCCTTGGCTTCGAACAGTCTTGACAGGGTCCGAAGGCTGGCTTGCGGAGGAGAAGGCTTCGAAGTGTACCCCGGAGGGGGGCTCCGAAGCATGCTCCGGAGGGCGGCCTCCGAACTGGGCTCCGGAGGGCGGCCTCCGGACTTGGCTCCGGAGGGCGGCCTCCGGACTAGGCTCCGGAGGGCGACCTCCGGACTTGGCTCCGGAGGGCGGCCTCCTACGTCCTGCAACCAGAGGGTGGCCTCCGACGTCCTGCAACCGGAGGGTGGCCTCCGGCCTCCTGTGCCTGGGGGGTGGCCTCCGGCCTCCTGCGCCCGAGGGGTGAAGTGGGGGCTCCGAGCTGGACCCCCGAAAGGCACCTTGGGACCTGAAAACAATGCTTAGGGAGAAAATAGGCTCCGACAGTGCTGGGCTCTGGGCCGAAGGCTGTCGGAGGCTGACGTCATTTGGCCCCTGTTCAAGGGAAATATATTCCCCCAACAGTAGCCCCTCGCGTGTAGGCCTTCGGGACGAAGGGGTGCACGCGCCCTTAGGACAAATGACCTGAAAACACAACTTTAGAGAAAACATACCTTCGGAGCCTGGACCGAAGGTGACCTCGATACCCGGGGGTAATAAATGCCCGCGCTAGTTGCCAGAACGGCCTCGGGGAGCCCGAACGGCTCCACAACGGTCAAAAAAGTTACCGTTACCTTGTTTTGGGCCGATTTGCTTTCGTTGGAGGCCTAACTGGCGGTGGGTTCGGCCCACGACGGTTGGAATTCTTACCGCACCTATAAATAGGGGCTTACCGCGTGCGGCTCCGGCACACCTTCATTTGCTTCCTTCTCGTCGCTTTACAGCCTTCGCTCTCTTCTTCTTCCTAGCTTTGCGCGGAGCCCCCCTTCGCTAGTTTTAGCCCTTCGCGGCGAAGTCCCATCAACATGCCGAAGAAGGCGGTGGCGAAGTCTCTGGCCTTGGGCTCGAGCTCGGGCTCCGCCCAGGTGCAGGCAGCGGCGGCTGCGGCGGCGAAGACTGCGCCTAGGCGGCTGGGGCCGAGGGACCTTTGGACGCCCTCCGACAAGTTCGAGCAGACCCTGGAGATGAAGGCCTCGATCTCCACGGAGAAGTCGGTCCGGAGGGCCTGCGAAGGGAAGATCGCGGCGAAGATCCAGCTTCGGGTCCCGGAGAAGTCGGAGGCTGAGCCGAGGCCTCGTGCTGACGAGGTGGTGGTGTTCGAGGCCTTCTTCGAGGCCGGCCTCGGACTGCCTGCAGTGGGGATGCTGAGCGAAGTCCTCAAGGCTTACAACCTCGAGCTCCCTCAGCTTTCGCCCAACGCAGTGGCGAGGTTAGCTGTCTTCGAGTGGGCCATGAGGGCCGAGGGCTGCGAGGGCCGCGCGGATGTCTTCGTCGCCCTCCATGACGCCAACTGCCAACCGAAGCCGAGGGAGGGGACGGACCGCGTCAAGAGGGCGCTGGCCTTCGGCAGTGCCAACTTCCAGCTTCGGAAGGAGTACCAAGACGCATTCCCGGCGAGGGCCGTAAACAACAAATGGTACTCGAGGTGGGATCAGGAGTGGTTCTACGCCTCCGTCGGCGCGAACTCCCCCCTTCGGAGTACTAACGCCCACATCTTGTACCGGCGCGAAGGGGTGGTGAAGACCAGCGAAGACATCCTTCGCTCGAGGATCTCGCTGCTACGGAGAGTGGCGGCGAAGATGAGTATGAGGGACCTCGCGGAGGAGTTCATCACCCTCCGGCTCAGTCCCCTCGCGCGCTCCTGGCCGGAGGTTCTCTTTCAGGCTTCGGGCCGAGGTGAACTTAGCGAGTTGACCTTCGACCGCTTCTGTAAGGCTTCGCAATTTCTTTGCTTTAATACTTCGTAGATTTTCACTTCTAACTCAAGCTTTTCATGAAGCCGGCCTCGAAATGAGGACCCCGGAGGAGGCCATCGCGGCGGCGGATCGAGTCGTCGGGACTCCGACCCCCGAGGAGCAGAACCAGCGCCTTGCACTGGTGGGGTCCTGGGAGCGCTGGAACAGAGTATGGACCGCGCTCGACCTCGGAGGGCTCCCTGCTCTGCCGGACTTCGCCCACGTGACTACCTCGTCGGCCGGAGCCAAGAGGAAGAGGGGGGATGAGGACGAAGCGGATGCTCCGGGACTTCGACCGGAGGTCCCCGCGGCCGAAGTTTCTACTTCGGGGGAGGTTGCAGCGAAGCCCGCAACTACTCCGGCCTCCAAGAAGGCAGCGGAGCCCCTAGCAGTGAGGACTTCGGCGGCGAAGGCCGATGCGCGCACTCCGACCGCCAAGGATGCCACGGATGCCCTGGCGGAACCAACCTCGAGCGCGGAGGTGGATGCGCCAGCTTCGCAGCGAAGGAGCTGGAGGGCACACTTGGCCCCAACCTCCTTTCAAGAGATCTCCGACGATGGTAAACCCTTTTTTCTTTTGCATGCTTCTCTTCAATATGCGGATTTGACTTGGCTCCCTGCAGAGGATGAAGATGAGGCGAGGCCCACTGTGGCGAAGCCGGCAGGCGAAGGTGGATCGAAGCCTGCCGGAGCGAAGCCCACGGAAGCTTCGAGCAGCAGCGGCAGCAGCAGCAGCAATGGCAGCGATTCGGACTCCGAGAGTGCTTCGTCCGATGACGAAGGCAGCGGAGGCCGCGAGGTCCCTGGAGGTGAAGAAGAAGTGGACGTGGTGGGCTTGAGCCCTGCCTCGCCGGAGTCCGCAGAGGCGACCGTGGCCGTGGTTCACCCTTTCAAGCCAAGGGGGGGCGTGACGGTGGCGGCGATCCGCGGTTTCCGCGAGGCTTGTGCTTCTGCGGAGGAGGGGGACTTGGTGGCCCAGCTTAGCCACTGAGACCCCACAGATCTCTTTGTCAGCTCGAACGAAGTCCTCATGCGGGTGAGCGAAGACCCTTGCAGCTTCGAACTATATGTTAGCTTTTCGTTGGTACTTATGACTTCTTGAATTTCTGCAGGCCTTCGCACTGAACGCAGCCGCTTCGACTGTTGCCGACAGGCGGATGGAGCGCCTCGTAGAGGAGAAGGAGGCCCTTCGCCGCGAGGTCTTAGAGGAAGCCGAGAAGCGGAGGCGAGCCGAGGCTTCGGCTGTTGAGGCGAAGGAAGCCTTGGCCTCGGAGATGGCTCGGCTTCGCGCGGAGCTCCAGGCTTCGAAGGATGCCGAGGCCCGACAGGCGAAGGAGAACGAGGAGCTCCGCCAACGGGCTCAGGATCTTGAGAGCTTCGTCGTGGCCAATCTCGGCGAAGCCACCCAGAGCCTGACCGAGGTCCTTGAGAAAATAGGGACCGAGTGCCGGGCTCCGGACTTTGGCGATCAGGACCCGATTGGGGACCGTGCTGATTTCTTGAAGACAGGCGGCTTCGATAGCGGACGAAGCTCTGACGGGCTTCGCTCTTATGGCCGGTCGCGTCGCGGGCCAAGGGGTGTTGCATATGCTCCATGCCGCGGGGTGTGACCACCTTCGGGCGACAACCTCCGTGACCCCAGTGGCCTTCGGGGGTCCGCACTTGGTGACGCCTCCGACCGAAGTTCGCGGAGCCTGGCGGCGGCTGCAGGAACCCTGGAAGGAGCAAGGCTGCGAAGCAGTCCTCGACCTCCAGAAGGCCCTTCGACATCGCCGAGCCAAAGCGCCTGCTGCGCCTGATCAGCCTTCGACTTCGGCACCTCCGCCTCCGAAGGTGTAGATCTCCTTAGGCCTTTTGTAATACTTAGCTGCAGGCTTGTAAAAACTCTATCAGCTTATTAATATAAATGCGGGGGTTTTTTATACCTGCCCAGGCTCAGACTTCGAGCGTAGACCTCGAAGTCCTCGAGGACTCCGAAGAGCTTCAACAGCTGTGGGCGGTCTTCGAAGTAGCTAGGTCCGAGGGCCCCCCTCGGTTTAAGCTTCCGAGGGGGCCTAGCGGCGAAGCCATCTCCGAAGTAGCTCAGGATTTACTAGCCGCTGTGAAGACGGAGTACCTTTAGGGCCCTTTGTCTTTGCCTTCGCGAACGGCCTTAGCAAGCGACGAAGCCCTAGACTTTTCTGCCTTCGATACGGCACCGCCTGCTTCGCTAACTTGGAGCGACCTGCAAAGTGGAAGACGAAGCTTACGGGCTTCGGAGCCTGGACGGGCTGTTCGAGGGAGAGCGGGCTCCGACGAGGCAACGTCCAACCGGGGTGGCCCTGGCCGAAGAAGGGGCAAGCGAGGGTTGGGGCCTCGCACACGGTTCTTCTTAGGTTTAGACACAGACTACTCGTAGTTTGCTCTCGAAGTATATCTGTAACACACTTCTCAATTGTCATTCAATGAATGGATTATATTTGCATACTTCGTCTGTATGCTTCGCATTGTTTGGCTTCGAACGTTTTAGCTTGTCACGCTCGTACTGCGTATTACATTCACGCACCTCGCATACATGCTTCCCCCCTTTGCTCGTGGCAGCTAGGGACTTAGCCGTTGCTGGTGCGAGCAAAAAAAAATAAAGGATGCGAAGGGTGCGCCCTTTAGCGGCTTCGACGTATGAAATTTTATTTGAGCGAAGGCCTCTTTTGGGCTTCGAACGTTTTAATTTGGTGCGAAGCAGGGCTTCGTCTGCTCGGGATTTCATTGAGCGAAGGCCTCTTTTGCGCTTCGAACGTGCTAACTTGGCGCGAAGCAAGGCTTCGGCACAACCAAGCTTAGCGAGGCATGCTTCGACATGCTAGGATTTGGATGCTGTGCGCGAGCGAGGCTCTGAAGCGCACTTAGATTTTATCGAAGTAAGACTTCGAGACGCTTAGGCGTATAGTATATGAGCACGCGAAGCCAGGCTTCGGAGCGTGTTTAGATAATGAAGCAAGGCTTCGGAACTTGGTCCTGTAATGAGAAGGATATTTTTGGTGTGGATTCACCGAACCTGTGATAATGTGAGTCACCTTCGACTCTGAGCCACCTTCGACTCTGGGCCACCTACAACCCTGGGCCACCTTCGACCCGGGGATGCATCAAGCCGGAGCCTGGAATCCCGGACTTGCCGAGCCGTCGCTCGGAAGTCTCAAAGCCCACTGCTACGGGCCCGGGGGCACTGTGTAGCCTTCGGAGGGGTGCTCCGGATTTTGTAAAGCGAAGCAAGGCTTCGGTTTTAAATAAGGCGAAGCATGGCTTCGGTTTTAAATAAGGCGAAGCATGGCTTCAGTTTTAAAATAAGGCGAAGCATGGCTTCGGTTTTAAATAAGGCGAAGCATGGCTTCGGTTTCAAATAAGGCGAAGCATGGCTTCGGTTTTAAATAAGGCAAAGCATGGCTTCGGTTTTTCAACAAGATGGAGCAAAGGCGAAGCAGGGCTTCGAACTTATATTAATGTAATTGCAGATTGGTGCATCGAAGTAAGGCTTCGGGCCGTACGTACCTTGTAGCCCTTGGGGCTTTGACGGCCTTTGAAACGTGGAGCGGAGCCCCTTGCCGGAGAGTGGGCTCCGGTATGTGAAGGATGGAGGAAGGCGAAGGTGGCCTTCGAGCTGCACCCGAAGCCCCTTGCCGGAGGGTGCGCGAAGCAAGAACGCCTCGAAGCTCCCCCCTCAGGCGCACTTCGGGTTGCAGGCAGTGGTAGAGAACTTAGCTTCTAGGACTAAGATCCCCACGGACGGCGCCAACTGTTGGAACAATTGCGTTAGTTCCAGCAGGTTTCTGTGTAGTGGAGTGTGATGTGGAGAATGAGCCTCGAAGGACTCTAACAGAGGGAGAAAGAGGTTTATACTGGTTCGGGCCTCTCCTGGGAGATAATAACCCTACGTCCAGTTGTGGTGGATTTGGCATGGTATGCCTTAGTATGGAGCAATAGTTCTAGGGTCTCTCGGCCCCCTGGAGCGTGTCCTACTACAAGGGCTTGACCCTGCTTTTATAGGCACGCATGCCTTAAGGAAAAGACCAAGATACCCTCTACAAGCTCCTAGGCTTATAGGGGTAGACAGGGAAAGGGAGCTAGCTACTGCACAAAGGTACCAGACAACTTTATAGCTTTACAGACGTGTCAGGCTATGCCAGACTTTGACCAGCTAAACGACATACCAGGGGCGGAGGGGCCCCCGGTATGGCCTATACTTAGATATTTCTTGAGCCTCGAAGTAGGGGTCGGAGCTCTATGGCAGAGGCTGCTAAGAGGGCTTCGAAGTGCACCCGAAGGGGGGCTCCGAAGCATGCTCCGAGCAAGGCTCCGAACAGGGCTCCGAACTGGGGTCTCGGAGCCTTGACCTCGAACTGGGCTCCGAACTGGGGTCTCAGAGCCTGGGCTTCGAACTGGGCTCCGAACTGGGGTTTCGGAGCCTTGGCTTCGAACAGTCTTGACAGGGTCCAAAGGCTGGCTTGCGGAGGAGAAGGCTTCGAAGTGTACCCCGGAGGGGGGCTCCGAAGCATGCTCCGGAGGGCGGCCTCCGAACTGGGCTCCGGAGGGAGGCCTCCGAACTGGGCTCCGGAGGGCGACCTCCGGACTTGGCTCCGGAGGGCGGCCTCCGACGTCCTGCAACCGGAGGGTGGCCTCCGGCCTCTTGCGCCCGGGGGGTGGCCTCCGGCCTCTTGCGCCCGAGGGGTGAAGTGGGGGCTCCGAGCTGGACCCCCGAATGGCACCTTGGGACCTGAAAACAATGCTTAGGGAGAAAATAGGCTCCGACAGTGCTGGGCTCTGGGCCGAAGGCTGTCGGAGGCTGACGTCATTTGGCCTCTGTTCAAGGGAAATATATTCCCCCAACAATTATGTTCCTATATTTAAATTTGAATATTCGTATTTACATTTAAATTTGAATATTTGTATTTACATTTAAAATTTTGAATATTCAAATATGATAGATGATTATGTTCTAATTGTTTAATACTATAGATGATTATGTTGCTATATTTAAATTTTAATATTTGAATTTAAAATTCTGAATATTTAAATTTGAATATTCAAATATGATATATGATTATGTTCCTATTATTTAATATGATAGATGATTATGTTGCTATATTTAAATTTGAATATTTGTATTTGAATTAAAAATTTTGAATATTTAAATATGATAGATGATTTTGTTTCTATTGTTTAATATGATAGATGATTATGTTACTATATTTAAATTTGAATATTTGTATTTGTATTTAAAAATTTAAATATAGTCATTCATTATTAAATAATAAATAATTTATTATGTACTATGGTTTTATGAAATACATGTGTATAGTATGTGAAGAAATGGTGGAAAATTGAAAATAAGGGCTCTATTTTGAAAGCCAATACTAGAATGAAACGCAGAAAACAGGACTATCAATAATAAGGGGAGCCCTCAAATCAAAAGTAGAGGCCTTGATTTGAGAGCTACGGTTGAAGTCCCGCATTGTATAATCTTGAGGAGAAAAGTGGTCGCACCGGTTGAATTAATCTATTATAATATTTGTATGAGTGAGGGTAAGATAGTTCAATCCGCTTATAATCGTTCAAATTGAGCTTCAATTCTAGTTCTGTACTATGACAGACATACACGTCAGTTTCACATGCCGATCACGTAGACTGTATCCCCTCATACACCTAATCAAAAAAATCTCACCATTTGTTATTTCCACTCATGTTAACATCATTAAACATTAGATCCACTCAAATTGCATCTCCTTAGACGTTTCTTCTTATCACAATACACCATCCTACTGCTTAAAAACTACGAAACACAGGCAAGTGAAGTAGGTGAGCTTTGTCCCTAGCCGTACTTGACACAACTCAGAGAGATCAAAAAGGGAGTCCAGATCAACGTGAGGACACTTCGTGCAAAGCTGAAAGCAGCACTGACTAAACGAAGAGTAGGGGTGTAACTTTCGAAGAGCTGGGATTTCCGAGATTGAAAAGAAAACCCAGATCAACTCGAGGACACAGACAAGCACGTTAGCTGTGCTTTCAGACTCAGTCATGCTTTGCTGCAGAAGTCGGATGCGAATATGCGATGGGTTTTATATCATCCTTTTTTGGCTTCGGGCAATGCAGTAGTACTGTAAATTGCAGTCGTTCTTCGTGGAAAAAAAATCCATTGATGGAATTGTGCAGGCTGACTTTGCGACATGACTGCATGTTAATTTCCACTACGGCACTACTCCTAGTACTATGGTTTTATGAAATACAAAAATATCAACGAATGCCATTTTTTAAATGGTTTTATAAAAAATCAATGAAAATTTGATATAAGTAAGGAGTGATTCATGTTAAGATACCGATCCTATCTTGTTCCCTTGAAAATCAGATAGATGATTGGGCATACTTATCTTTAGGGGTTTTACCTATAAATAGAGGGGTTCTCTCCTCATTTGTAGACGGTGGAATGATCAATAAAGAAGATCGGCTTTTCCCCTACACAATGTGTCTTGCCTGTTATCGAAGACGTTCTATACTACACATGTATCAGAGCAGGTTTCTCAACACGTTATCAGCACGAAGCTCTACCGTGGGGAACCTATCTACAACAACAATCTACCGCAATTGAAGTATGTATGCAATTGAATTTCATCTCTGAATAGATTTGTTTTATAGATTATATTTAATCTGTTGTATGAGTGAAGCATGACAACATGCTGTCCAACATGAGGACACTTCGTGTATGTATGTATGCAATGTGTCTTGCCTGTTATCGAAGACGTTCTAGACTACACATATACCAGAGCAGGTTTCTCAACACGTTATCAGCACGAAGCTCTACCGTGGGGAACCTATCTACAACAACGATCTACCGCAATTGAAGTATGTATGCAATTGAATTTCATTCTGAATAGATTTGTTTTATAGATTATATTTAATCTGTTGTATGAGTGAAGCATGACGACATGCTGTCCAACATGACCTTGATAGGTTAGCCGCCCCATATGGCGTTGTGACAGTAGTCATCGGTTACGCCATCCGACCTTCGCGAGCAACATCTCGCCGTTGTTGACTATGTCCTACATGAAGCGCTTCCATGTATGTCCATACGTGCCATCATGTCGCCCGTATGCTGGCACAACCGGTGCTTGTACACGTCAGCACACCAGTGCCCGAACGCGCCATCGTGTAGCATGCATGAACGCACAGCTCGCAGACAACGCATTGCTGTCGGCCCCGCAGCTGGCCGGACGCATCGCTCGCGCGCTGGCTCACGATGCCGCTGTCGCCGCCCGCACGCACCGGATGATGTCGCGCCATGACTCGCGTAGTGTCTCGGTCCCGCCACACCTTGCTGGCGCCCCGCCGGTTACACTGCATTGCGCCAGCCGCACCAAATCGTGTCACACCAGTCGCTCGTTGCATCCTACCGATGCATACCGCACCCGCATGCGCCAAGCCCCTGCACGGCTACACCGCCACTCACTTGCTTTTGCCTCGCACGGCCGATCAAAACTCTGAAGACAGTGCGGCTGGGAAAACCCTAGCCACCACACGCAAGTGGGCCAAGAAAAGGCCCATTCAGCCAAAAAAAGAAGCACGCCAAAAAAATAAAGAAAAGGAAGAAAAGGAAGCATGAGACAGAAAAATAAAGGACAAAGAAAAAAAGAAAAATATACTTTTGCATTTTAGTCCTTTATTTTCTTAATTTTACGCAGAAGTATGAATTTTTAGTAAAGACCCCTGGATTTCTGAAAAATCACGAATTTTACGTATGGGCCCTCGGATTCACTGAAAATTCTGTAAATACCCTTGTCTTGCATAAAAGGACCCCCGGAATCCGAATTTCGCATCTGTTTTTCCTTATCAGTAGTATTTTCTATGTTTATTTACTGTTTAATAATTTACTGTATTTAATTGCCCGTATGCATTTAATTATCAGTACTTTTATTAGTAAATATAGAATTGCATAGAAAATTACTGGAAAATTGCAGTAATTTTATTCATGTCTCTATTTAGCAATGTGATGCAATTTTACTAGAAGTAATATGCGCATCATATATGACTTGCATCACGACTAGTAGTTCGTTTAGAAAAGTACAGATGGTCGTAACCAGTATCTCACCTAGGCATCGAATGTCTGGATCATACCTAGAGCCAAGAAGCTCCGCAACACCGTAGACCATGGGAAATAACGAACTTACCCCATGTCAGATGAAAATGACCGAGCACTTCATTTTCTCTGACATACCTCTCCACTTTGAAGGATGAATATATGGTCACGATGAATTAGAGAATGCCCTGAATGAGCATTTCGAGTGTCTCAAAGAAGCCTCTAGTAGAGCAAGAATTGATTCGACTCCGACTCATTTTGAATATGCCTGAGAGTTTGTCTCCATGTTGCATTGAATCTGCATATTTCTGAATCTTCTCTAGAAAGATATTTCAGATTAAGGAGAAATTGAAAGGACTCTCGCCACTCTCCACCCAAACGCGGCAGAATCCGCGTGCAACCATAGTCAATCAAAATACATGAAGTATTCTGAATCGATTGACATGTTGTACCTCAACGATGTTCATGATGAACTTGTAAAGAAGAACTTCATTTCGTAGCCACAACGAAAGTGCAATAGTGTCGCGCCCCGATTTAATAAATCAGGACTTTATTGAAATTCCATAGAAAATCAATAAAACAAGACGTTCATCAAGCGACCACGTACAATACGGGCATTCATTCACGGTTCGTAGACCGCATTAATACAAAAGTGAATGAAAGTGAAGAGAAACTAATAAAATCAAGGGTCCTAGATGAACGCCTCCTTCCAGTCTCGCCTTGACTGGGTCGCTACTCCAGACCTTCATCCTCCTCGTAGTAGACGGGCTCTGATGGTGTAAGTCAACGGGGTGAGTACAGATGTACTCAGCAAGCCACCAAATGCAAATATAATGCAAGATAATAACAAGGGAGATAGTGGCTAGTTTTGCGGAAGCAGCATATTTGTAAAGCATTAAATGTGAGCAATTTATTAGTACGGAAAAGTAAACATGTGAATGCATCATCATCTTCTAACTCGAGGAGTACGTTTTACCTCCCCGCACAACAGTCCTTACATGCCATGAATAACTCATCCATTCAAACAATTGTAAACTAACTGCGAGTAGTCACACAACCCGCCCTTGACCGTGGGCTCGGCTTTTCGAAAAGATTGAATTACTCTGATCAGAGATGTACCATTGTACCCACAAGGCACGCACTCATCACTTACACCAAAGTGTAACGAGATGACCCATTTCTCGGGAACTCGTGCCAAAACCTTCCATATGGTCTCCCCCGACTCAACAGCACCCTCTTATAGGTTTCGTACCGTGTCTCGCCATGTCGAGTTTCCACAATACCCCCCCTTGAGCCATCGTCGGTACAAGGCGCCCTGAGGGCTAGCCCCTTGCCCCCTCCACTATGGTGCCGTGAGACGGAGTGTTCCACACTTCCAGTTAGGACTTACCCATTAGACTTGTGGTTGGTACGGAAGTGCTTTGCAACAGATCCCGCAGACCGGTCCTTATAGTGCCCCGGGTGCGACATACCAAAACCCGAGCTTGCACCCGGAACCCACCATACTTATAACATACCTAACTCCAACAGAGTCCAGAGACAAGAATAACGGGGTATTTCATATACCAGAAACCATCTATTCTACGACTCATTCTTTATATCCTATAGCAGTTGTGCCGGTACATTGGGCACTAGCTAATATAATATTTGTAGAGTGACAAGGAGTTGAGGCTCAATAAGCATGGCTTGGGTTTGCACACAAGGAAGGGGATCTAATAAATATAAGTGTAGGGCTTTGATGTTTGACTAATGCAATATTTATCCTATGGGTTATAGCGATAATTTATTAGAACATGGGCTCAAATATGATCAACTGTTTCCACAGAGATGGTCGATGACTTGCCTTGATCAGCAAAGGGGGAAGGAGGAACCTCGGGGTAGAACTCCTGCTCCTCGACGAACTCGTAGTCTTCTCGTTACGGAAAAATAAATAATACATTCAATAAATAGATAAAATTCACTAAATATAAGAACATACATAGTTTGTGGGTGTTTTTATGTGAAGTAATATTTAATATTCTGAGTTTTGTATAAAACAGTAAAGTTTAATATTTTAGGATTTTTCCCAATTTATTTCCTGTATTATTATTTTTAACCCTAAGGGATTTTTATTCATTTATTTATTAATAATATTTTGGGCAACAGAAACATACTGTTTTTATGGCATTAATGTGTAGAGAATAATATTCTAGTTCTAACAAAATTTGAATGGTGAAATTTGGAGTTAAAATGAGCAAGATATGAATTTTTGAAGTTTAAACTATTTTCTGAATTTTATTTTAAAACCAGAAATGGGTTCTGGTCCACGGTGAACCAGGCTCACGGTGGACTAGCTACTGTGCGCGTGGACCGGTTGATCCAGAGCCGTCGGATCTGGATCTGGCGGTCAGACGCGAGGCGGGAGGCGTAAGTGAAAATGGACGGTCCAGATTAAAACGTGCGAAGGGTTATGACGTGGACGCACGAGATCGATCCAGTGGTTTAAGTCATGATCGACGGCTGCGATCGCCCCGTACCCCTTTGACCAGATCCGAGGGCCTAGATTAAGTCCCGGAGGGATTTAATCCTAGCCCTCCGATCGTGATCGAGCGGCCGAGGCGCGATCCGGCACGGCACGGCGTAAGGGGCGTGTACCCCCCTTCGTCTCCGGCGACGGCGGGCTCGGGTGTGCCTGCGACGGCGGCGGCGAGGGCCTAGGAGCCTGGCTAACGGTCAAAATGGAATGCGGAGGAAAAGGGGATCACGATGATACCTTCGGCGACGATGATGGGGGCTTGGAGGTGACCGGCGGCGAGCGTAGACGACGGAGGGCGTACGGGTGCTCGACGGCGACGGCGGTCTGGCGGTGTCCACGGCCAATGGAGGGGTGGACGAGGTGGGGTGGTCGACGACGGACCCGACGGTGGCGGCGGCTAGGGCGGCGGGGGTCCGAGACGACGGCGAAGGCTTGCCGGAGTTGAAGCAGGGGAGGAGCTCGCAAAATTGGCAGAGGCGCTCTGGAGGGCTAAGGCTTGGGCTACGGCGTTGTGGGGTGAGTGCGGTGACCAGAAGGGTTTTTATAGGGGGTCGCCGGCGTCAGGATAGGAGGGAACCGAGGGGATCCCGCGAGCTCCGGCGATCCCTTACCAAAAGCTCTGGGTAGCTTTCCTAAAGCGTAAAAATGCGTTGCTATGGATGGAAAGGAGGCGGTGGCGACCAGGGAAGGCGATCGGAGGGAGATCCGAGGCGATCCGGTGGCCGGCGGTGAGAAGACAGAAGGAGATCACCGGGGAAGGAAGGGAGCGATCCCCTTCCATCGGAGACGAAGGTCCTGACAGGTGGGCTCCACCTGTCAGTGAGCGAACGGGAAAGGAAAGGGCCGACAGGCGGGCCATGGCTGTCAGCGGGCGAAGGGGAGTGCGGGGGGCTGACACATGGGGCCAAGCGGGCGCGGGCGGGAGAGAGAGGCGGGGGAACGCGCCGACAGGCGGGTCCCACCGGTCAGTGGCTCATGGTTGGGCTGGGCCGGGCTGAGGGAGGTTTCGGGGTTGGGGCCCAATAAGCATTTTAATTCTTTTCCGATTTAAAATAATTCCAGTAATTCATTTATTTGATTAAGGGTTGAACCACTGTTGATAAAAATTTGTAAAAATTCCTAAAATTATAGTTTGGTCTCTAGTTCATCTCATAAAATTTTCAAGTCCAAATTTTGAGTATTTCTCTCTGTTTGGCTTTATTTGGGTTCTTTTGTGAATTTCCCTTTAATAATTAATCCAAAAATGATTAAATAATACTTTTCTTTTTATTTTATTTCTCTTAATTTCTGGGGTGTTACAAATAGCCTTGAAGCTATTGTCATAGCTTTGAAAGTTGCACAAAACTCGTCATAAGAAGTAGGATAGGGATGAAAGGAAAGTGATGGCATATGAAGTGAAACACCTAGTGTTGGGGGAAATTACTCTATTTCCCGGACTTAAAGATTAATCCTTCAAAGGCTGAGGAAAACTCCGAAGCTAGTGAGCAGTTGTCCGAAAGGGGAATCTCCATGCCGAAGATAGAGGCCCCGAAGCCAATGGACAAGATTGATGGGATATCCAGCTTATCCATCTACCTTGTAGTATTTTATCTTTTATAACCATGTTTATAGTACCGAATAGTTTCCACTGTGTCGGTTGTAATCTAGGGGTAAATAGGTCTTTTCCTTATGCTTTTTCACCTATAAATACCCCCCTTTGTACCCTGTAAAAAGGGATCCAGAACAAGTTATTCATTACACTCATTCGGACTACTCGAGCTATTATCCAATTCAGAGTTTCGAGGTAGTCCTAAAAACGCAAACTCCTTGTTTGTTCATTCTTGACTTCAGAGAACCTGTTGGCGTAACATTTGCACCAACAGTTGGCGCCGTCCGTGGGGAGCCAAGTTCTAAAAGCTTGTTCTCTGCTGCTGACTGCACTTCGAAGAGCGCTTACGGAGGGAGCCTCGGAGTCTCAAGATTTCGCGCACCCTTCAGTTAACGGTTTCTTAGTGCAGCCCGAAGGCCTTCACTCGACTTCCCGAGTCGTTCGAAGTCCTCCGTCTCCAAGACCTCTTCGTGGCTAGCTATGCCTCCGAAGCGAAGTCAAGCTTCAGGTCCTCTCCGAAGGTCCCCTCGGACCACAGGAGCCGGACCCTCGGCTACTCCGACGATTCCCGCGCGAGACTGCTGGACGTCGAGTACCCCGGGCCCCTCGGGCTCCTCCTACGGTGCTTCAGACCAATTACGTCAGCTCCCGAGACCCGGAGGTGCCCTTCGACGAAGACGAAGACCTTCCTGAAACCGAGGCTACACAACTAGCCATGCTTCAGGAAGAAGTATCCAGGTGGAGGCAAGAGGCCGCCGATCGCCTCCGCACTCAAGCTTCCACCGAAACTCCAGAAGGGCCTCAAGACGGTGGTACCCACAATCTCCCAGAAGTTATCCAAGTCCCGGAGGAAGCCGAGAATGCATCCTTCGATGTCGAGTCTCCATTACATTCGGATTTGCAAAGAGTGCCTTTCGACCCCAGATTCAAGGCCTCGAAATTGCACAAGTACTCCGGGGGGTCGGACCCCGGAGAGTTCGCCCGCTCGTATGCCCTGGCAATAGAAGCAAGCGGAGGGGTGCGAAGCACTATGGCAAAATGCTTCCCCCTCGCCCTCGAAGGCGTGGCACTTCGCTGGTTCTGGTCCCTAAGGCCAGGATCGATCAGTTCCTGGGAGCAGCTGAAGAAGAAGTTTGTGAGCAACTTCCAAGGCACCTTCGTAGCCCCGATGTCCACAGGAAGTTTGTTCCAAGTGAAGCAGCGGGTGGGAGAAACACTCCGGGAGTACTTCACACGCTTCGCCCACACCAAATCGCAGATCAAGGGCCTGTCTACCTCTTCGGTAGTCGACGCCGCCCGCAAAGGGGTGCTAAACCCCGACCTCCTCAGTAAACTACATCGGAAGCCAGTGGCCTCTGTGGCGCAGCTAATGGCATACTTCGAACAATATGCCAAAGCAGAGGAAGGCTGTCTTCGGCAAGCTGAAACACCATCGCCCACCCTCCGGGAAGTAAAGATAGAGACCAAAGCCTCCACTTCCCTGCAGCCTCCTCAAGACAACCGCTTCAACGAGCACAAGCGGGGAAAGAAGCATTTTCGTTCGGAGGTGCTAAACATTGCACCTTCTGCTCTGAAGGCACCTGCCAATTTCCACCAGGCAAAGAGTTTCAAGACTGGGCCGCCAAAGCCTCAAGAAAGGGCGCCTGGCAGGCGCCAGAGTTTTTTCTGTTGCGTACATGGCGACAATAGGAGCCATGACACGAAGGATTGCAAGGTAGTGTTGGCCCTTCGAGGCGACTACCTTGAACGAAGTACCGGGCAGGGTACTTCGGATCGAGCCCCACCATCGGCACGGTCGGAGCCTGTACAAGCTGTGGCCCGAGCCGGTGCCCTTGAAGCCCCCATGCGGCTGCCGGTGGCCAACATTATGCCACCACCAAAGCAGGAAGACCCATAGGACCGCGGCAAGAGAGTAGTCTTGCCCATCTCCGGAGGGGGGACCCTCGGAAGCATGTCCAAGAGGCAGTGGCGTGAGTACATCCGCGAGGTCGGGCACATCGGGACCTCGAGCTCCACCGAAGGGATGCCAGAGTGGTCCCACGTACCCATCTCGTTTACCGCCAGTGATGCTGCGGGGGTGAAGTTCCCCCATGCTGATCCATTGGTCATTTCTGCTATATAGCAAGAGTGGAGGTCCAAAGGATCCTGGTAGATGGAGGGAGCTCCGCAGACATACTCTTTGTCCAGGCCTTCGATCAGATGTGCATACCTCGGAAGCATCTACTTCCAGCAGCCCGGCCGCTTCAAGGGTTCTCAGGACCGCCTCTCAATGCCCTCGGCCAAATAGGCCTCGAGGTTGCCTTCGGAGAGGGGCCTTTGGCCCGAGTAGAAGAGATGATCTTCGACGTGGTCGACGCCCCATATGCTTACAACGCTATCTTTGGCCGAGGGATGCTAAACCAGTTCGGGGCTATAGCGCATCATAACTATCTTTGTCTCAAAATGCCCACGCAAGGTGGAGTGCTTACCATTTCAGGAGACCAAGCTGTAGCCCGAAGGACAGAGTATGGCCATGGACAACCATTGGACCCCCAACAAGTACACAATGTGGTGAAAAGCATCGAAGAAGTGCCAGAGGCCCCGGATCCTTCGAAAGGGCTTTCTCTCAAGCCAAGCCCGGAGGGTGATGTTGAGACAAGAATAATTTCGAAAGATGGCAAAGAGTACCCAGTACAGTTTGGCAAGGGGCTATCCCCGGAAATAGCTGCCTCATTAGAAGAAGTCGTCAGGAGAAATCTAGACGTATTTGCTTGGACTGACGAAGATATCACCGGGGTCGATCGAAGCATCATCGAGCATAGTCTGCTCGTCAACCCGAAGGCCAGACCAGTACGCCAGGGGCTCCGCAAGCTGTCAGCAGAAAGAGCAAGCCTCGCCAAAACCGAAGTAGAAAAATTGTTAAGAGCTGGCATCATCAGGGAGGTAGCCCATACCGAGTGGTTGGCTAACCCTGTTTTTGTAAGGAAAAAAGACTCGAACAAATGGCGCATGTGTATTGACTTCACTTCATTAAATAAAGCATGCCCGCGAGACCCCTACCCGATGCCCCGAATAGATCAGCTGGTAGATTCCACAGCTGGCTCCGAATTGCTAAGTTTCCTCGACGCTTATTCCGGATATCATCAAGTATGGCTGAAACGCGAAGACGAAGCCAAGACAAGATTTATAACTCCTTCCGGAGTATTTTGTTATGTAAGAATGCCTTTTGGTTTGCGGAATGCCGGAGCCACCTTTTCTCGTTTAATAGCTAAGGCTCTAGGTCATCAGATAGGCCGGAATGTCGAGGCCTATATGGATGATATTGTAATAAAAAGTGCGCAAAAGCACCAGCATAGCCTAGACCTAGCTGAAACATTTGAGAGCCTCCGAGCATGTGGAGTACGACTCAATCCGGAAAAATGTATATTCGGGGCACAAGCAGGAAAACTGCTAGGGTACTTAGTTTCGAGCAGGGGAATCGAAGCTAGCCCAACACAGATAAGCGCACTACAAAGGATGGCTCCGCCAGAGAATTTGAAGCAAGTTCAGAAGCTAGCAGGAAGGCTCGCAGCTCTTAGCAGGTTCTTGGCTAGGTCAGCAGAGCGGAGCCTCCCAATTTTCAAAGCACTAAAGGGGTCCGAAAACTTTCAGTGGACACCGGAGTGCCAGAAGAGCTTCGATGATATAAAGGCATACCTCGGAAGATTATCAATTTTGACCGTTCCACTTCCAAAAGAAACACTGCTCCTTTATCTTGCAGCAACAAGTTCAGCAGTGAGCGCAGTATTGGTCTGGGAAGTCGAGCTTAAGGGAAAGCTAGTCCAGAACCCAGTTTACTTTGTGTCGGAGGCATTATCCGGAGCTAAAGTCAGATACTCCGAGCTCGAGAAGTTTGCTTATGCCCTAGTAATGGCCTCGCGAAAGCTAAGGCATTATTTCTTGGCGCATAACCTGATCATCCCTACATCGTATCCTCTTGGAGATATGCTCCGAAACAAAGATTCTACGGACAGGATTGGAAAATGGGCTGTCGAGCTAGCACCCTTCGGAATCTCCTTCACGGCAAGAACAGCTATTAAATCTCAAATTATAGCTGACTTTGTAGCAGAGTGGACTCCATCTGCTATTTGGGCCCCGGAAGAATCCTCTGAAGGTTTTTGGACAATATTTTCTGACGGAGCTTATCAAGCATCCGGTGCCAGAGCAGGGGCCGTCATCATATCACCATCGGGGCAGAAGGCCATGTATTCTGCGAGGCTTAACTTCAGAACCACTAATAACATTGCCGAGTATGAAGGAATCTTGCTAGGCCTCCGAAAAGCTAAAGCGCTCGGAGCTGCAAGAATAGTGATTAAGACAGATTCCCAAGTCGTCGCAGGGCACTGTTGATAAAAGTTTTCAAGCAAAGAATCCACATCTAGCACAATACCTTGAAGAAATCCGCAAGGCCGAAGCAGCATTCAGAGGATTTACAGTTCGAAGTATCCCTCGGGCAGAGAATCAACTTGCAGATATTCTTGCGAAGGCTGCAGCAGGGGCGGTGGACCTCCCGGAGGGTGCTTTCTATGAAGAACTAGCGCAACCAGCGGCTGTTCAAATACCCTCTTCAGAGGTACTGTGCATTCCAATTACAGATTGGCGGGCTCCGATTATGAACGTGTTGCAAAGTAGCATGGACCCTCCTGAAGGTCCAGAAGCCCGAAGGTTGCAAGCAAGAGCTCGAAATTACAAGCTTATTGATGGAATGTTATACAAAGCTGTAGTGTGTTCACCTCTACTTCGATGCATCTCACAGCCCGAAGGTCAAGACATACTTCGAGACATCCATGAAGGCTTGCGTGGAGGTCATTTAGCACCTCGTGCGCTAGCGGGCAAGACGCTTCGGCAAGGGTTTTATTGGCCAACTATAGTAAGAGATGCGGAGGAACTGGTTCGAGCATGCCAAGGCTGCGAGTGGATGGGCAGACGGAGCCATCGCCCGCCAGCTCAGCTTCAAGTTATTGCCTTAGTATGGCCAATGGCTAGATGGGGCATGGACCTCATAGGCCCTTTCCCAATGGCAAAAGGCGGCTTGAAATTTGCGGTAGTGGCAATTGAGTATTTCTCAAAATGGGTTGAAGCGGAGCCATTAACAGCTATCACCTCGAGGAATGTGCAAAAAATTTTCTGGCAAAATATTATTTGCAGGTTTGGAGTTCCAAGAGAGTTGACGGTGGATAATGGAACCCAGTTTGAAGCTGACACCTTCCAAACATTTTGTGAAGAACTGGGCATTAAGCTGTGCTTCGCGGCGGTGCGACATCCACAGTCCAACGGATGTAGGACCAAAAGTAGCGACCAGAGGGGGGGTGAATGGGCGCCTAAAAAAAAATTCTTTCGAATCAATGGCCTGCTCCCAACACCCAACGCACCTCAAAAAAAAAACTTTGCAGCTAAAACGTGAACAGATCACCAAAGCCTAAAAGTATCTAGCCTATAAACGACCGGTGTCCTAGACAAAGAAAACACCAACACAGTGCTAATAGGCAGATAAGTACAACATTAAAAACATGAGCAGAACAGAGTTCACCATAGGCATTTAAACTCAGTACGAATGAAAAGGATGAGAAGTTACTGTTCAAAGTTGTCTCCAGAAAGGTACTTGACGAAGCCTGTTCGGATCAGTTGTGTGAAGCCTCTAGTCCCGTATGACGAAGGTTGTCCGAAGCCTATGAAGCGTGCGAAGTCTGAGGATGTCGAAGGTGGCTTCGAAGATGACGTGTCGAAGTCTGTATATCGTCGAACATTGTCGAGATCAAGAAAATCGAAGTGTGTTCGAAGACTGTAGAAGTCAGATTCGAAGCTGTGGCACTGTCTTTCGAAGCCTGTAGACAAGCTTCGAATTCGAAGCCTGTAAGATTCGAAGCAACACGAAAACTGAAAACAGACTTCGCTATCTAGATTCCGAGCAGCAAGCCAGAACAAGAAAAATTCGAAGTCTACTAGCTAAGAACCATTCGAAGCCTTCACTTGATCTTCGTCAGGGAACTGTAGCTAGCGAATAGCCTTCGAAGTATAGAAAACTTCGTAATGCACAAACCAGCGGAGGCACTCCGGAAGATTACACCGAAGAACATGCTTCGAAAAACATTTTTCTGAAATCTTCGCAAATCAGACTTCGCAGCTTCGGAGTCCACACAGCTTTCAATGCTTTCACTCCTTACGAAGTGGGACCCACACCTCAAAACTTAAAAGATCAAACAGGCTGCCCCCAAAAGAAACGTAATAGGCACTTAAGAAAACTATTGCAAGCTTCTACTGCAAGAAGATACTACTGATCTGAAAAGAAGTCTCGGTGGGACCTACACACATTGGATGGGACAAAACTTGGCTGCCAGTTCTTGAGCACTGGCTAGAAGCAACCTATCCTTCTGGATTGTAGGTTCCATAGAGAGCATTCATGACAGAAAAAATAGAATCCGAAAGCAATGAATGGCTATCTAGCCTGCTATGCTACAGATCGTGCACAAATATCAATTCGGCCATGCAATAAACATGAGGTGTGATGAACTGTAGCAAGAACCGAACCCACAAAGAAAAACAGCGGACACATGAAAACAATCCAAGCACGTAAAACAAGGTACTATCGAAGACTAAGAAAGAATAAAGCACCTAAAATATATGAACGTGCAGATGAACAACCAACAACGATTCTCTAGCACAAGTTTGCTGGCAGCGCAAAAACTGGAAGAACAGGACAGAACCGTGGCGGCGCACAAAGCAGGAGATGAACAAAGTGACCCAAAACTTTAGCTGGATTAAAGTGTATTATAGAATGGGTAACCCTAACCCTAGGATATTGGGGCCTATTTATAGGCAGCCCAATAAATGGGTAAAATGCAGAAATACCCCTGGGGTTTTTTACAGACGCTGAAATAAATGGAAAAGACCAAACTGCCCTTAGGATATTTTTACAGACTCGACTGACAGACTGTGGGCCTAAAGGCAAAATAGTAAAAACCTAAATAAAGGTAACTTGTCCTGATGCGGGGCTTTCGTAGCAGCTACGGCTTCGCCTCAGGATGGTCAGATCCGAAATCAACGGTCGTCAGTTTTGCGCCGAAACTGACAAAGCGTCCACCGTCTTCGCACCGGGTACCCGGATTGGGCCGGCCCGATTCCGCGGCTTCCTCAGCCCGGCAATCACTCGCCGCCCGTGTACCTGAGTCAATCCCGGTCAACAGTCCAGTGGATCCTCTACTGCTCCTAGCCCATGTACCCGGATTGGGCCAGCCCGACTTCGCGGCCTCCTCTGCCCGACAGTCGCTTGCTGCCCGTGTACCTGAGTCACACGCGGCCCAGACGCAGCAGATCTTCTCTCTCATTTTAGTCCTCTTTGACTATCGTTGACAATGACTCATCACATCTGGAGCCATGAGGCCCACGCTATTCAGCATGGCTCCTCAATCTCCCCCTTGATGAGTGCATTGTCAACACTTCTCTTCTTCAGCTTTCCAGTACCTGCAAGCAACTGTGGAAACACGAAAACAAAAACACAAGAAAAACAAAGAAGAAGAAAATAAAGTAAAAGTTTAACCCTAATGACCAAAAACCGAACAGAAGCAAGATACGGTCATTATGGTTAACCAAAGGTAAAAGCTCAAAACGAGTGCAGTCTCAGAAACATCAACAAGGATATCAAAAGAGTAAGGACAAATGGGACAAAAACTCCCCCTGAAACAAATCCCAGAGAAAGCCAAAACTCCCCCTTAAACTCTTATACCAAAATTTCTCCCCCTTGTTGACAAGTGAACTCATCAAGCACTCTACAAACGACACTGACTCCCCCTGAAATGCAACTCCCCCTCAAAATATGCAATGAATGCAACTGGGGTGCTGGTGGAGTGTAGAAAGCATGCTTCTCAGATATGATTGACTGCAATTACAACATCTAACAAGTATAGCAAAAGACATACTGTCTAAGACACATGGCATGATCAGTGCAACAGATGATATCTAAAGAAAGTCATTAGCACGCATTTTTTAGTTTTTGCAAATAAAAGCATCACCACATTTTCTAGTAAACAAGCAGGGTAAAGCATGAGATGCAGACGCTAACTGATATTTACCAAGATAAGCATTGTTCAAAACAAAGTGCTTCAGCAAACTTGTTGTTTTTTTTTAAAGTTTCAGGCTTTTTCATTTTCCTTTTTCATGTTTGCCAAGGGTTATTTGCATGTCAAACCTTATGCTAACCGACCAAGTCAAGCCTAGGCCAGAACTGGACCATCAGAAGCTTAAGACGTTGGTCTTGGCATACACTACACTGTCCTGGTTCATACCAAAGTGCTATGGTAAGCAGTCTAGAACAATGCAATGCGACAAAGCAAACCCACTTGGATCTTTTCAATTTAAGCATAAAAAAGCATGGAATTTTCATTCATTTTTGATTTTTATCATTTGTATAACACGTTTTCCATGTTAAAGCATAAAGATGTCCAAGTTGCATATCTGCATCTATGTGATGAACTAGCTACAAGGCATGTAACAGGTAGCAAAAACACTCAGCCTACGCATGCTAGTTACCAGAAGCAATGGTTATCATTTTTCAGGTTTTAAAGCATAAAAGCCATGCATATGACAGATATATCAAGTGAACTGAACCAAAGCATGATCATTGACAAGTAATCAAAAGCATGTACCAGCTAGACTAAGTAAAGCAGTTCAATCATATAACAGAAGCAGGCTCAAATGTGTGATATGTGAATATGTATGATATGAACACACACAAAAAGACTCAAGAAAAGAGTAAAGAAGAAGGAAAACTGACGCAAAATATCCTAGAAAGGATACACAACACCCAAATCCCCTCGTAAACGCTCAAAAGTAGATTGATCTAGGGGTTTGGTGAAAATGTCAGCCAACTGATGATGGGTATCAACATGAACAAGGTCAATGACACCTTTCTCATATTGATCCCGCAAAAAGTGAAAGCGCACATCAATGTGTTTGGTTTTTGAATGAAGACATGGGTTTTTCCCTACACTAATAGCACTGGTGCTGTCGCAAAACAAAGGAACTCTGGTAGGAAAGAACAACCCAAAATCTCGCAAAGTGGAAATCATCCAAACCAACTGTGAGCAGCAGCTAGCAGCAGCTACATACTCAGCCTCTGTGGTCGAAAGAGCAACTCCAGATTGCTTTCGAGAAGACCAAGAGACAAGAGAAGAACCAAGAAACTGGCAAGTACCGGAAGTCGACTTGCGATCCAACCGGCACCCACCAAAGTCAGCGTCCGAAAAGCCAGATAAATCAAGAGATGATGATGCTGAATAATAAAGACCAAGATCAGGCGCATAGGTAAGATACCTGAAGATGCGCTTGACAGCCTGCCGATGAGACGCGCGTGGTGAAGACTGGAAGCGCGCGCACAGTCCCACGGCGAACTGTATGTCTGGCCTAGTCGCCGTCAAGTACAGCAGCGACCCGATCATCCCTCGAAATTCTCTCTCGTTGACCTTGACGCCGCTCTCGTCCTTGTCCAGGCCCCCAGATGTACCCATTGGGGTCATCTGAGGCTTCAGCTCTCCACCAAAGTCGAATTTCTTCAACATGTCTCGAGTGTACTTACCCTGGTGGATGAAGGTGCCGTCCTTGGTCTGCTTGATCTGGAGCCCTAGAAAATACTTGAGCTCACCCATGAGGCTCATCTCAAACTCGCTGTGCATCTGCTCAGAAAACTTGGACACAAGATCGTTAGTAGTACCGCCAAAAATAATATCATCCACGTAAATCTGAGCGACTAAAAAATCTGAAGCATCCCTGAGCAAGAAGAGAGTCTTATCCACAGAACCCATCACAAAGCCCTTCCCCAACAAAACCTGCTTTAACCGGTCATACCAAGCCCTGGGGGCTTGCTTTAACCCGTATAAAGCTTTCTGCAGCTTAAAAACATGTCGAGGAAACTTGGGGTTCTCAAAACCGGGGGGCTGCCTAACATAAACCTCCTCCTCTATGTACCCGTTCAGAAAAGCACTCTTGACGTCCATTTGAAAAAGCTTAAAACCCTTCGAAGCGGCAAAAGCTAAAAGAATGCGAATGGACTCAAGACGGGCAACAGGGGCGAAGGTTTCTTCAAAATCAATACCTTCCTTCTGGCAAAAACCCTGGGCAACTAGTCGAGCTTTGTTGCGCACCACAACCCCATCTTCACCTTGCTTGTTCTTGAACACCCACTTGGTGCCTATGGGGTTGCATCCTGGTGGCAGCTCTACTAGAGTCCAAACCCGATTGCGGACAAAATTCTCAAGCTCTTCTTGCATGGCATTAATCCAGTTCGAGTCAGAAAGAGCATGAGAAATGTCTCTAGGCTCAAAAGATGCAACAAAAGCAGATTCAGCAAACACAGCAAGAGAGTCAACAGACGAACGCAAGGTTCTTGAAGACACATCACCGATGATGAGCTCTGAGGGGTGATCACGCTGAACTGCTCGGGATCCCTGGTGATCTGAAGTCACCTCACCGGAGTCAGCAGCTGGCACCTCTGGACTCGACTGAGGGGGCTCGATCGAAGTGGAAGAAGTGATCAGAGGTCCGCCCTCGTCCTCAGTCGAAGTCTCAGAAGGTGTGGGCTCTGCAGGAGGTGCAGAAGGCCCACCCTCATCAGCAGCTGGAGTATCCTCATCTTCCTCGAAGATGGATTCTCCGAGCTCACCATCACCAGAAAGCTCAAAAGAAGGAGTTAAAGAAGGCAAGGACTCATCAAAAGAAACCTCGCAAGTCTCGACAAGCTGCTGGGAGTCGAGGTTCCAAACACGGAAGCCTCGAGAATGCAAAGCATAACCAAGAAAAACTCCATCCCAGCAACGAGACTCAAATTTGTCCAAATGCCCTCCCTTCTTGAGCACAAAGCACTTGCAGCCAAACGCTCGCAAGTGGCTCACCTTGGGCTGTCTACCAAACCGCAACTCATATGAGGTCTTACCTAGGTAAGCTCTAAGAAAAATGTGGTTGGCCAGATAGCAAGCCGTGTTCATGGCTTCAGCCCAAAAGCGCCTAGGAGTCCTATGCTCATCGAGCATCGTCCTGGCCATCTCGACTAGCGTGCGGTTCTTTCGTTCCACAACGCCATTCTGTGGGGGAGTGTAAGGAGCAGAAAACTGATGATCAAGACCCTGATCACTGCAGAAGCTGACGAACTGAGAGTTCTTGAACTCAGAGCCGTTGTCGGAGCGAATTGCTCGCATCCGACCATTGTTCTCATTCTTCAGCTTCAAAATCAGGTCATGAACAAAATGAAAAGTTTCATCCTTAGACTCTAAGAAGAAAACCCACGAGAATCGAGAAAAGTCGTCAACAATCACAAGTGCGTACCACTTCCCACCGACTGAGCGTACCCAAGCTGGACCGACAGTGTCCATGTGTAACAGCTCGCCCGGATACGAAGTCATCACCTGAGTCACAGGTGAGTGAGAAGCGGCAACCATTTTCCCGTGACGACAGGGATGGCAAACTAGATCCTTCTCCATCTTAAGCTTGGGCAATCCTCGGATGAGGTCCATAGAGCTCAACCTGACTAGCAGGTCAAAACTCAAATGGCCTAACCTCCTATGCCACTTCCAGAGCTCAGAAGAAGATCCAGCAATTAAACAGCGAGAAGGGCCAAAAGAACTAGAGAAGTCAATCCGAAAAACTTTACCGAAAGGTAATATCTGGCAAATCAAAGACCCTCTAGAATCAAACACAGAAGAATTGCCCTTCTTAAAACGCACCTCCAAACCATCCTCAAGAAGTTGCGAAACAGAAATCAAATTGAAGTTCAAGTTTCCAACCAAAGCAACGTTCTTCAAAGAAAAATGGTCTGAAATGCGAATTGAGCCAATGCCACTTACTTTCCCTTGACCACTGTTCCCGAAGGTGATGTATTCTTTGGAGCTCGGGGGAGTGAGACTGGAGAACCATCTGCGATGTCCCGTCATGTGGCGAGAGCATCCTGAGTCCATAATCCAAACGTCCTCCAGTCCCTGATCCTGCACAATCAGTGGTTGTAAGTGGGAGCAAATGGTCCGGCACCAGGTTTAGCAAACGAGCTAAACCAGTGTCGAGCCATCTGCTCAAAAGACGGAAAGCAGAAATCATCAGAAAAGTTTGGACCAAAACGCGGCTCAAAACGCGGTCCTCGGTTCTGCCTAAAACCTCGGCTACGAGGTCCAGGTCCGTAGCCAAAACGGCCTGGAGCTCTACCGGAACGAGCACCACCATCTGGAGCACGGGCATGAAAGCCGTCTCCTCTACCACCACCTACACGACGCGGCCTGGCCTCCAGCCTCTCCCCGCGTCGAGGAACACGCAGTCTACCACCCCGCTGGTAGAACTGCTCCTGACCACCACGAGCACGCTCTGCTCTCTCAACCCGCTTCCTCCTGAAGCAAAACTCCGCAAGATGCCCGTCTCTCTGACAGTACTCACAATGATAGGTGGGCTTCTTGGGATGTGGTTGAGGCTTGGGGTTCTTGGGCTTAGTGGTGTTTGGTGTCGGCTTCTTGGGTTGAGAGGGTCCAGGAAGAGAGTCAAGAGAAGTGTGGAGGAGTTTGGGCTTTGGAACCCAGATGGGTTTCTTGGGTGGAGCTTTGGGTGGTTCATGGATTACTCCATCCTTGGGCTGACAAGCCTGGGAAGACTCAGTGGAATGGGTCTTGGGATATCTCTGCTCAGGAGTCATTTTACTCCACTCCACTGCCCGGCTAATGGCACTCTCAAAGTCAGCCTTGGTGTAGGTATAACCTACCCCAAACCCATCCTGCCTCTTGAACTGCTGGATCATCATGCCGAGCTGTGGCTCTCTGGCACTGATCCAACTCAGGATAGACCGGAGGTAAAAGTTCTCATTCTGAGAATCAGCTAGCTCCTCTCTCAAAGAAGCTAGTACCTCCACCTGAGACAAGCAGGTCTCACACTCACTATCTATCTGAACAGACTTCTCGGCTTTCAGCTTAATCAACTCCATTCTAAGAGACAGACAGTTCTCACAGACAGTGGGTGGAACTGACAATGTCTCAAGCTCTAGCCTAGTCTGCGCAAGCTCAACTCTCAGTCTCTCCAAATCACCCAGATGCTTATCGCCCTTGACTTTCAGCTCAGCTAAACTAGCAAGATGAGATGGGCAATCAGCACAGGGTACGACGACAGTGGCTTGAGCATCTTTCAGCTCCAGCTGAGCGCTTTCAAGCTCAGTGGCCAAAGCGTCCCTCTCATCAACCCTTTCTGTGTACCTGGACTTCAGAGTCGACAGGTCACATAGAAGCACCTCACACTTTGGGCACTCACTGCTATCACCCAAGCAAGGGGAAAAAGATAGACTCTCAATTCTGCCGTTGGCCACGGCAAGCTCACTCTCTAACTCATCTATCCTCTTCTTAGCCCCTCTAAGCAGTTTTTCCCGATACTTTAACTCCTGACGATTGCTTTCAAGTAAATCAACGATTTCGCGTTCATAGGATGATACCTTTTCGTTGTCGTCGTCGGAGTCATCGGAGGAGCTCTTCTCTTCCTTATCCCCAAGAGCCATTGAGCAGAAGCTCTTGCGGGATCTTCGGTGCTGATGTGAGCGGCTCTTCGGTCTGTCCCCGAAGGCCATGAAGCAAAGGCCTGCTGGATCATCCTTGTCCTTCCCCTTCCTGATGATGATCTCCTCATCGCTTGAGCTCGATGAAGAGGAAGAAGACGTGGACCGCTTGGAGTAGCTCTTCTCCATCTCAGCGAAGAAGGCCTTGTCGCGCTTCTTGTTCTCTCGCCGGTAGTCCTTGAGGGCCTTTCTGAAGAATCTGGTTTTTGGCTTGCCCTTGTTGAAGGAGGAGCTGTCGTGCTTGCCGGAGTCGTGGAAGCCACCACCGGTGCCCTTCTTGTGTCCATTGCGCTTGGGGCAGTCGGCGATGAAGTGTCCTGGATCACCACACTCAAAGCATCCGGTCTTTGTGCCGTGTCTTTTGAACATCCTCTTATCATAGACACGACGCACCCGGTTGTTAAACAGACACAAATCATCATCTCCCAAAGACTCAAGCTGGTCCTCAGTGATAGACATCAAGGAGAACCCAGCACAGCTCACAGAAGAGGGATCAACAGAAGGTGTAGCAAGGGCCAGAGACTTTGATCCAGAGCCAGTGAGATTTGATCTCAACTGGGTATCAACCTCGGTGGCCTTCAGCTTGCTAAACAAATCAGAAATGGTCAAGGTATCATAAGAAGTGCTCTCAATGATAGAGGATACCTTGATCTCCCAGATCTTTGGGTCCAAGGTATGAAGAACCTTGAGCGCCTGTTCATGATCTGAGACTAACTGAACACCCTCAGCCTTGTTGTCCCGAAGCTTGTTTATGATCGACTGAAAACGACCAAACAACGCTTCAACAGATTCACCCGGCTTTTGTGTGAAGTTCTCATATTCACGCCGGTAGGTCTGATAGAGCCGAGCCTTGACCTGGGCTGTCCCCTCATGGTGTGCCTGGAGGGTAGCCCAGATCTCTCTCGCAGTGGAGAGATGGCTAACACGCTCAAATTCAGTGGGACCTAAACCAGAAAACAAGATGTTCACCGCTTTTCTATTGTTCACATGCTGGGCGATGATACCAGGAGAATCATGCTCAGCAACTGGCAATATGACAAACGTGCTGTGAACACAAATGTCCCAGATGTCCGAGCTTTGGCTCATGAGATAGGCTCGCATGCGAGTCTTCCAATAATTATAGCCATAAGCTTCCAAGGACGGGACCTTGCCAGGAGACGTCATGATCACTACTGGGGTTTAGAACCGGTTAAGGTATGGAAAAACCCTAACCAGGCTCTGATACCACTTGTAGGACCAAAAGTAGCGACCAGAGGGGGGGTGAATGGGCGCCTAAAAAAAATTCTTTCGAATCAATGGCCTGCTCCCAACACCCAACGCACCTCAAAAAAAAAACTTTGCAGCTAAAACGTGAACAGATCACCAAAGCCTAAAAGTATCTAGCCTATAAACGACCGGTGTCCTAGACAAAGAAAACACCAACACAGTGCTAATAGGCAGATAAGTACAACATTAAAAACATGAGCAGAACAGAGTTCACCATAGGCATTTAAACTCAGTACGAATGAAAAGGATGAGAAGTTACTGTTCAAAGTTGTCTCCAGAAAGGTACTTGACGAAGCCTGTTCGGATCAGTTGTGTGAAGCCTCTAGTCCTGTATGACGAAGGTTGTCCGAAGCCTATGAAGCGTGCGAAGTCTGAGGATGTCGAAGGTGGCTTCGAAGATGACGTGTCGAAGTCTGTATATCGTCGAACATTGTCGAGATCAAGAAAATCGAAGTGTGTTCGAAGACTGTAGAAGTCAGATTCGAAGCTGTGGCACTGTCTTTCGAAGCCTGTAGACAAGCTTCGAATTCGAAGCCTGTAAGATTCGAAGCAACACGAAAACTGAAAACAGACTTCGCTATCTAGATTCCGAGCAGCAGGCCAGAACAAGAAAAATTCGAAGTCTACTAGCTAAGAACCATTCGAAGCCTTCACTTGATCTTCGTCAGGGAACTGTAGCTAGCGAATAGCCTTCGAAGTATAGAAAACTTCGTAATGCACAAACCAGTGGAGGCACTCCGGAAGATTACACCGAAGAACATGCTTCGAAAAACATTTTTCTGAAATCTTCGCAAATCAGACTTCGCAGCTTCGGAGTCCACACAACTTTCAATGCTTTCACTCCTTACGAAGTGGGACCCACACCTCAAAACTTAAAAGATCAAACAGGCTGCCCCCAAAAGAAACGTAATAGGCACTTAAGAAAACTATTGCAAGCTTCTACTGCAAGAAGATACTACTGATCTGAAAAGAAGTCTCGGTGGGACCTACACACATTGGATGGGACAAAACTTGGCTGCCAGTTCTTGAGCACTGGCTAGAAGCAACCTATCCTTCTGGATTGTAGGTTCCATAGAGAGCATTCATGACAGAAAAAATAGAATCCGAAAGCAATGAATGGCTATCTAGCCTGCTATGCTACAGATCGTGCACAAATATCAATTCGGCCATGCAATAAACATGAGGTGTGATGAACTGTAGCAAGAACCGAACCCACAAAGAAAAACAGCGGACACATGAAAACAATCCAAGCACGTAAAACAAGGTACTATCGAAGACTAAGAAAGAATAAAGCACCTAAAATATATGAACGTGCAGATGAACAACCAACAACGATTCTCTAGCACAAGTTTGCTGGCAGCGCAAAAACTGGAAGAACAGGACAGAACCGTGGCGGCGCACAAAGCAGGAGATGAACAAAGTGACCCAAAACTTTAGCTGGATTAAAGTGTATTATAGAATGGGTAACCCTAACCCTAGGATATTGGGGCCTATTTATAGGCAACCCAATAAATGGGTAAAATGCAGAAATACCCCTGGGGTTTTTTACAGACGCTGAAATAAATGGAAAAGACCAAACTGCCCTTAGGATATTTTTACAGACTCGACTGACAGACTGTGGGCCTAAAGGCAAAATAGTAAAAACCTAAATAAAGGTAACTTGTCCTGATGCGGGGCTTTCGTAGCAGCTACGACTTCGCCTCAGGATGGTCAGATCCGAAATCAACGGTCGTCAGTTTTGCGCCGAAACTGACAAAGCGTCCACCGTCTTCGCACCGGGTACCCGGATTGGGCCGGCCCGATTCCGCGGCTTCCTCAGCCCGGCAATCACTCGCCGCCCGTGTACCTGAGTCAATCCCGGTCAACAGTCCAGTGGATCCTCTACTGCTCCTAGCCCATGTACCCGGATTGGGCCAGCCCGACTTCGCGGCCTCCTCTGCCCGACAGTCGCTTGCTGCCCGTGTACCTGAGTCACACGCGGCCCAGACGCAGCAGATCTTCTCTCTCATTTTAGTCCTCTTTGACTATCGTTGACAATGACTCATCACATCTGGAGCCATGAGGCCCACGCTATTCAGCATGGCTCCTCAACGGAGCCATTGAGCGAGCCAACGGGAACATCCTCTCCGGGCTGAATCGCCGAATCGTTGGATTGGCCAAGGGGTTGTGGGTCGAAGAGCTCCCTAAAATCTTGTGGTCCATTCGAACCACTCAAACCAGATCCACAGGTTTTACCCCATTTAGATTGCTGTTCGGAGATGAGGCCATGACTCCTATAGAGCTCAGAGGTGGATCGCTTCGTGTAATTCAACCTGGGGACGAAGATGAAAGGTGCACTTCGCTAGATTTGTCAGAAGAAACAAGGCTTCGAGCTGTCGCCAACCTGACTAAGTACCAGGACCACACCAGGGCATTGTATGACCCGAAGATAAAGCTAAATGAGTTAAAGCCTGGTCATCTAGTGTTGCGAAGTGTAATAGCTCCGGGGAAGCTAGGAAACAAATGGGAAGGACCATATGTTATCTTACACTCAGGACACCCCGGATCGTTTAAATTATCTAATTTAGAAGGGGAAGAATTAAAGCATGCATGACATGCGGAGCACCTTAAGCGTTATTTTGCTTAGGGGCCCCTTGTAATCACTTGTAAAACTTTCCTTTCTATGAATAAATATAAGGGTCGAATTTTGTTTGCTCTTCGAATATCCCTTACTCCTGATGGACGCATCGGGAGGACGGAGATGCTTGTAGAGCCAAGCATTTTTCCCAAGACCCAGGTAGCTGCCTTCGAACCATTGGTTCAGAGGCTCCGTTGCCAACCTACGGATTCCAGGCTCTGGCTTGTTAGGATCCGTAGAAGAGTCTAAGGACTTTAAAAAGAAATAGACTTTCGGCCTCCGGGTACGAAGTATCTGTAAAAGAGCCGAAGGTGGCCAACCTACGGATTCCAGGCTCCGGCTTGTTAGGATCCGTAGAAGAGTCTAAGGACTTTAAAAAGAAACAGACTTTCGGCCTCCGGGTACGAAGTTTCTGTAAAAGAGCTGAAGGTGGCCAACCTACGGATTCCAAGCTCCGGCTTGTTAGGATCCGTAGAAGAGTCTAAGGACTTTAAAAAGAAACAAACTTTCGGCCTCCGGGTACGAAGTTTCTGTAAAAGAGCCGAAGGTGGCCACCCTATGGATTCCAGGCTCTGGCTTGTTAGGATTCGTAGAAGAGTCCAAGGACTTTAAAAGCACACAAGTGTTAGTCCCTCGGGTGCGAACTATCTGTACAAGAGCCGAAGGTGGCCAAAGTTTGGATTCCATGCTCCAGCTTTGTCAAGATCCGCGTAAAAAAAATTATAAGAGGAAAGCCGCGAAATAATACTGCTAAAGTACAAATGATAAGTGTAAATTCGAAGCATTCGGTTGTTAGGAGCATTATTGTGCCTAGCGAACCTTTTTCTATAGCAAAAGCTCCACCACCCACAAGGGGGGTCGGAGGATAGGAGTCACACAACATACTTTCGAAGTATTTCACATTAAATCATTATACTTTTACATCAAGAAAAGTTTTGGTCCAAGCCTAGGAAAAATCGAAGACCCTGTCGACATCTAGAGCTACTCCTCCGGCTACTCTGCCCTTCGGAGCTCGAAGCTGTTGGTTTGGCCCTCTTCGTTCGAACACTTCTTTTCTTCTTGGAGGCTCATAGTTTCTTTTGCTCTTCTTGAAGCTCCACCCATGTCAGAGCCTTTCGGAGTCAGCCTCCGCGGGGTCTTCGGCCCGGTACTCTGAGTCGGACCAGTCAATAGGTTCGGAAGACGGAGATCCCTCCGCCTTCTCTTCCTCTTTAATATAAGCTAAGACATCGTGGCAAACTTCAAGGGTGATCTCTCCTTCGTCTCCACGAGGAACAGAGAAGCGGGAGCGACGGTAAGGCCTCAAGCCCTCGAGATTTGCCCACTCCTTTTGGAGCTCGTCGGTAATTTCCAAAAGTTCAAGGTCAGGGCTCGAAGGGCATGTCAAAACCTAAAAAAGGAGCAGAGCACCCAAGACAAGTTTCTTGTTTATAACTTTTCCATTAATAAAAAGAGGCTTTACAAGGCTTCGTGTACATAATAACCCTAAGTGGCTAGACCTGTGGGTCGGTTGGCGGAGCAGGAATCGAAGGGGCTGGCGAAGCAGGAAGTGGTGTCCTTGTTTGCGCCTGCTTCTGCCGATGGGCCTCATCAATCCAAGCTTTAGCTGCGACCTTGTGGTCCGTCTTCCAAGTTGACCGGAAGGCTTCCCAGGCCGAAGCCACATCCGAAGATGGCCACAGCAAGTCGTCGGATGCGAAGCCTCCAGGGGTCGAACCCCCGACTGAGCCGAGGGGGATCCAAAGAGACTCAAGGTGACGAAGAACCCCAATGCCAACACACTGTCCAGAGATCTCTCTGTACCGAATGTCGGAGTTCATCATCAGCGACGAAGCCACTTGGATCCTCGTCAGCTTTCGGTCAAGTGGCTCGTGGGTCGCAGCAGAAGATGAAGGGCACATAGTGTCCGAAGTACTCCAAGGTACCCTGAAGAGCCTCCAAGGTACGGTCCGCAATGCCAGAGTTCTTCTTCTCTGCTGTTTCCAACCCTGCAGCAGTCGCAGACACTTCGGCCACCTGGAGCATTAAAGAGCTCTTATGGGCCATCGCCTGGCTAAGAACCCCCTGGAGCTCCACCAACTGCGCGCTCGAAGTAGCAGCCTCTTGGCGGAGTATTTCAACTTCTGCCCGAAGGACGACGCGCTTGGCCTCGACCTCGACCTCTTGGGCAGACGAGCGAAGGGCGTCGCTGTCTTGTCGCACTACCCGGAGGGCTTCGTTAGACGCCGCCCAAGCCCTCCGTTCCTCTAGGATCTCTTCCTCCAGCTTGAGGGATCTCTCGGTGGAGTCGTTAAGGGCCGTCTGGAGGGTGGTGACCTTCTGTTTAAGTCGATTAACCTCGACCTCGTTGGAAGTCGTTGCCGCTCTAGCAAGGACAAATTGTTGCAAAAAGAACAAGTAAGTACTGAAGTATTTATGATCACTAATGCGAAGCAGCTATGGTGTCTTTTCATACCTGAAGGGCAGCCCTTTCGAGGGCTGAGTTGAGTGATGAAGCCCTGGCCTCGCTCAAGACGGAGACCAAGTCCGAATTGGCGATATCCTGGCTTCTCTCTGCTAGGGGCTCCATGAGTTTCCGGAGGCCACTCCGATGCTCCAAGAACGGAGCCAGCAGAGGAAGCCAAGACAAAGCTTGAAGATCATCCGCTGCGGCCTCGTCCTCCGAATTGCCGACGGAGGTCGCGTCCTGGCCAGGAAGAAGGCCGAGGCTGGATATGCTCTTGCCCCTCCCCGGTATGAAAGAGGGCGAAGCAGGGGTACTCTGATCGTCGGCAGCTACCCCTTCGACCAGAACCACAGCGGCAGAGGCAACCTCGGTCGTCGAGGCCGCCACTGCAGGGATGACCTCCGTCGCCAAGTTCGTCTCGGCAGGCGCATCATCTGCTCCGACGGATGCATTCTCCACCGTCAAGCTCGGAGCGTCCGAAGGCACGGGAGGGTCCGCTTGAGCAGCAGCCTCCGAAGGTGCAGGAGCTTCGGACGCCACCGAAGCATCGACACCCGTAGAGGTACCTACTTCGATAACAAAATTAATAAGCATGTTTCCATAGATAGTGTGCAGGTATTGATTAAAAAAGGGGGAGCTTCGGAAAGTACCTCCGGGAGTCTCGTGGGGTAGGATCGCTGGATCCTCCAGGACCTCATACATCTGAAGGATGTCGGCTAAGTCATCTCCCAAGGTCCTGCCCTCAACATTTCCTGCCGGAGCCGCGATTTCTGCCGTAACCGCCTTGGGTGTAGGCAAGTTAGGAGTAGCGGAGCCTGGCTCCACTTGCGCGGCGATGGGCGTAGGGGGAACCGTCGGGGTTACGCTTACTACCTCCCTAACAGAGGCACCAAGGGGGACCTCCCCTAGGTCTTCGTCGTCATCCAGGAGGTAGGCTTCGAAGGCCGCCGCTGTCTGAGCGTCGGAGTCCTCTACCTCTTAGGAGGCTGAGCTCTGAGCGCCCGGCGATGAAGCAGACGAGGCAGGCGTCAACTATGAAGGGGGCTTCGCTACTTTCTTCTTCCTAGGCGGCTGCTTGCCGGTTTTCTTGGATGGTTCGGCAGTGGCTTTCCTTTTGCGAGCAGCCGCTCTGGTCGGGGCGAAGTCAGGAAGAGGGGGGGCTCCATCCCGAGAGCTCTCCACACTCTGTTGGATCGCTCCCAGCATCCCACCAGCTCTAGCCTTTTTTGCCTCTCAGTCACCGAAGGGGCTCCGAGAACTCGTTCGGTGGCCTGAACTATGTCCTCCGGAGCCAATGCCAGAGGCGCCGCTGAAAGAAAAAGGTATGAAATTATGAGTATAATTGTTTCCTTCATCTAATATGATGCTGCAGGGAATAGTCTTACCTAAGTTTCGGAGGTCCCCCTTCGAAGCCTGCGGAAACACGATCGGCCAGTTAGCTCCGAGGGTAGGGATCTGAAGGGCGATGAACTCTTCGGCCAGATCGCGCATACTCATGCGGCGAGCCACCGAAGTAAGCAGCCCTAGCCTCGTCGAGAGCAGGCTAGGGTTCGGAGAGATGTCCGCCTCCTTCCAGAACTAGATCTCCTGGAGAGGACCAGCGAGGGGGAAGTCCTCTCCGACTTCGGCGTAAAACCACCGAAGTATCCAGTTTGTATACCACTTGTCATTTATGGCTTTTGCAGGGAAATGAAGGGCATGCTCCCTCCGTAGCTGGAAATTGACGCTGCCGAAGGCTATGGTCACCTTGGAGTCCCCAGGCCCATCTTGTGGCTTCGGCTGGCATATAGCTTCGTGGGTCGCGGCGAAGATCTCGGAGCGTCCTTCACATCCCTCTGCCCGGAGCGCCCATTCGAAGATGGCTAAGCGTGCGATGGCATTGGGAGACAGCTGAGGCAGAGTTATGTGGAACAAGTCCAGTACCTCCGCCAAGAAGTACACGGCCGGCAGCCCCAAGCCTGCTTCGAAGAACGCTTCGAAGACCACCACCTCCCCGCTTCGCGGCCTCGGAGTTGATTCTGGCCCAGGGACCCGAGTCCTCAGCCCAACGCCCAACTTTCCATCCACGGCTTCTTCAATAGATTCGGCGGTGCTCACGGATTGACCGATGAGGAAGCTTTGGGCGATCTTCTTCTTGGAAGGCGGATGGAGCGCCCGAGGATTCTTGGGCCAAGTGCCGCTCGAAGTCCCCGCCATTGCCGCTGCTGCCGAGGCAATCCACGCCTGCCTCTGCGCTAGGGTGTTGGCTGCTGCCGGAGTGGTGTGGCTAGTTCTCGCCATCGCGCTTAGGTGCTCAAGAGGTTGGAAGATTGGGGGAAAGTGAATCGTGAATAATGGTTGCGGTAAAAAATCTCGGTTAATCCCTGTCTTTCCTTTTTATAACCGCATGTCCTGTACTGCTCTTCGATTGGTTTCACACTACAGGTTCGGCTTCCGTCAATGACGAGTGGGTCCCGTAACTGGAACGGCGAGTAGCCGCTGTAAAAAGTCGACCGTTACCTTTTGCAGAGTGTAACGGTTACTTGCGCCATAACGGCTACAATCAAACGGCGCTCCACGACGTCTGCTCTCTGGAACCGTTCCCCTCCCAACGTGCGTTCCCATTGCATCAGGAACCCGAAGGAGGAGGTTCGAACGCGTTGGGTTTGAAGTCCTCGACTAAGTTATAACATGCCAGAATCCTCTTTAAGCCTCAAAAAATAGAAATGTTCCTTCCGTATACTGCCTTCTTTCTAAACAGGTTAAAAGCAGAGAGGCGTATTCAAGGGGCTACTGTTGGGGGAAATTACTCCATTTCTAGGACTTAAAGATTAATCCTTCAAAGGCTGAGGAAAACTCCGAAGCTAGTGAGCAGTTGTCCGAAAGGGGAATCTCCATGCCGAAGGGTGCAGCGATGCGAAGCCTCGGAGAACCCTCCAAATGGAAGATAGAGGCCCCGAAGCCAATGGACAAGATTGATGGGATGTCCAGCTTATCCATCTACCTTGTAGTATTTTATCTTTTATAACCCTGTTTATGGTACCAAATAGTTTCCACTATGTCGGTTGTAATCTAGGGGTAAATAGGTCTTTTCCTTATGCTTTTTCACCTATAAATACCCCCCTTTGTACCCTATAAAAGGGGATCCAGAACAAGTTATTCATTACACTCATTCGGACTACTCGAGCTATTATCCAATTCGGAGGTTCGAGGTAGTCCTAAAAACGCAAACTCCTTGTTTGTTCGTTCTTGACTTCAGAGAACCTGTTGGCGTAACATTTGCGCCAACACCTAGTGATGAGAATGATAATACAATGAAGAAGAATGTCAAGCCATATTTGCAAAGACACCGACGCAAAACATGAAGAAATAATAAAAGTAACAACTTGAAATACACCTCACCATCGCAATGAGTATGGACACCCTCATGGTTGAGACTGCACTATCTCCCATGACAGGTGGAAGTGTCCGTAAAATCTCGGTTGATTTTCTCATGATGTCAATAGAAGCCTAACAATGCTATCACAAGTGGAAAGCAGCTACCAACGAAGAAATAGCTAGTATGCATGCAAACTCTATCTAGACTTAGAGTTTTTATGTCATTTGAATGCCTCTAAATATTAGAGGATTGAATAATTGTAACTCTAGAAAAGTGAACTAAATGAAAGATTATAAGTTCTCGAAGAGCAAATGTGTTTCACTGCAATAAATGAATTATTTCCAGTATGCATGTTTAAGGCATTTATTTTTATGTTGCTACTTCCTCACACATGAAAAATTGTCTTAGACTAGAATCTTGTGTAGCACCCAAATAAAAATAATGAATCAATTATTCTTGCATATCCATAAATATAACTTTGAGAATGAAATATTTCTAGATGAACGATAACTAGAAATATTATGACTGTTGCTAGTAGCAACAAATGCATATTAGGCCCTTGAAGAGCCAAAGTCATATTATTTGTGGGATAACTTTACATAGTAATGAAGCATTATTGTATTTGAACTCACTCGAGACTTTCTTAAGGTTTGCAGAAAATTGAAGAAACCATATTAGAAGTATACATTCTTTAATATTTGGGCTATACTATGAATGCACTTGAAGTGTATGCTACTTTAAGACTTTATTTCTCCCATTTTGAATTATGCATTATGTCAATTTTGGTTTTTGAATTATGAGAAAATAAATTGACAACTCATATGATTATTGTTGGGGGAAAATATTCCATCCTCAGGGTTATTGCAGTAACAGCACAAAGGCAGATAATGGATTCGAAGGTTTCCAAACATGCATCTTCGGAGATGTCCTAAGTCAAGCTCGAAGCATGAAGATGGACCTTGGTTCGTCTTATATCTTCGAACTAAGGCTCTTTGAGATCTTTTCTGCCAGCTAAGATGGAAGACTTATCTTCTTTCTTATTAGATTAGTCTTTTATCATTTTAGCCCTATAAAGGGTACCAAATAGTTTCCACTATGTCGGTTGTAATAGAGGGGTAAATAGGTATTTTCCTTAATGTTTGGGCCTATAAATACCCCCCGTTTAACCCTGTAATAGGGACCGAATACAACTCATTCAATACACACTTTCGAACTATTCTAAGTTGTTATCCTTTCGGAGGCTTAGAACAGTTCACTTCGCAAACACTTCGTTTGTTAGTTTCTAATCTACAGAAACCTGTTAGCGTAATCTTTTACGCCAATAGTTGGCGCCGTCCGTGGGGAACCTAGTCCAAGAAACTTCGTTCTC
Source organism: Zizania palustris (assembly GCA_019279435.1). Lineage (NCBI taxonomy): Eukaryota > Viridiplantae > Streptophyta > Magnoliopsida > Poales > Poaceae > Zizania > Zizania palustris. The sequence goes on from JAAALK010000285.1 coordinate 85,670,964, forward strand.
TACCAACTTTTTACATCATGCCTCCTAAACGGAGCGCACCTCGTAACCCTGTTCGGAGGTCCCCTCGGACCTCCGGAGAGGTACCTTCCGACACTGTTGAGGTCAGAGGACCTTCGACGTTTCCTCCACCTCAAACTCCGAAAGGAGTTCCCATTCCTCGAGCATACGGAGTCCCTCTGCCAACTCCGTCTATACTTCGACCGCCCGGAGTTCCTCTTCCACCTCAAGTTCCACTCCGAACTGATCCTCTCAGTTCTCAACACCCGGAAGATCCTTCCGGAGGAGATGAAGATAATCTTGGTGATATGGCCACTCAAATGGCCAGTCTCCAAGCCGAAGTAGCGAGGTGGCAGCAAGAAGCTGCGAATAGGCTTCGCTCCCAAGCCATCCCAGCTATTCCTGAAGTGCCTGAAGATGACGAACCCATTTATCCCAAAGCCCCGGAGAACGCCTCCTTTGATACTGAATCTCCGTTGCATCCCGAACTGCAAAAAGTTCGCTTCGACCCGAAGTTCAAGACTTCGAAACTATGCAAGTATGTTGGAGATGAAGATCCAGGAGAATTTGTCCGTTCTTATGCTCTAGCAATTGAAGCTAGTGGAGGAGTTCGACATACCATGGCAAAATGCTTCCCCTTAGCTCTTCAAGGAGTGGCATTAAGGTGGTTCTGGTCTTTGAAGCCAGGATCAATTAATTCATGGGGGCAGCTGAAGAAAAAGTTCGTAAGCAATTTTCAAGGCACCTTCATGCCTCCAATGTCGACGGGAAGTCTTTTCCAGGTGAAGCAACTCCCTGGAGAGACATTGAGGCAATATTTTAAGCGCTTCACTCATACGAAGTCGCAGATCCGAGGGTTGTCTACATCTTTGGTAGTTGATGCAGCTCGGGAAGGTGTCACTCATCAAGGCCTCCTGGATAAGCTTCATCGGAAAAGCATATCCTCTGTTTCTCAGTTGATGTCATACTTTGAAGAGTATGCAAGGTCAAAAGAAGGTTGGCTTCGAAGAACTGCAGCTACTCCATCCATACTGCAAGAAGTAAAAGTAGAAGTAAAAACTTCGGCACAGCCGCAAGAACCAGTCTTCGAAGTTCAGCATGATCGGAGAAGGGGGCAAAAGCATCCACGTTCTGAAGTCCTGAACTTTGCACCCCCGCAAAAATTCACACAGAGAGCTCCACAACCTTCGGGAAACAAGGTCAGCGGCTGGAGGCCGCCAGGGAAAACAGCTGGTAAAGGCCAGACCCTTTTCTGCTGTATTCATGGTGAAAACCAAAGCCATGCAACTGATACTTGCAAGGCTATACTCACTCTAAGAGGAGAATATCTAGAAAGAACTTCGGGTCGAGGTACTACTGACCGAGTTCCAGCTGCAGCGCGCCCGGAGCTTGTCCAAGCGGTGGCGCAGATAGAAAACTTCGAAGCTGCAAGACGCCCTCCGGTGGCCAATGTTATGCCACCTCCGAAGCAAGAAGAAGGGCAAGACCGAGGAAAAAGAGTAGTCCTCCCCATCTCCGGAGGAGGTACCCTCGGAAGCATGTAAAAAAGGCAGAGAAGAGACTATGTCAGAGAGGTGGGCCACATTGGGACTTCGTCATCTGCAGCTGCTATGCCGAAATGGTCTCATGTACCAATATCTTTTTCTGCGGAGGATGCAGCTGGCATTAAATTTCCACATGCAGACCCACTTGTTATTACTGCTGATATTGCGGGCACTGAGGTTCGAAGAGTGTTGATTGACGGAGGCAGTTCGGCAGACATTATTTTTGTTCAAGCCTTCGATCAATTGTGCATCTCCAGAAAGCACCTTCTTCCAGCATCTCGTCCTTTACAAGGCTTCGCAGGACCTCCGCTTGATGCACTTGGCCAAATAGGCCTAGAAGTTACCTTCGGAGAAGGACTGTTAGCCAGGACAGAGGAAGTAATCTTTGATGATGTAGATGCCCCATATGCCTACAACGTCATCTTCGGAAGAGGCATGCTAAACTAGTTTGGAGCTGTGGCACATCACAATTATTTGTGTATGAAGATGCCCACGCAAGCAGGAGTCCTTACTATCTTCGGAGATCAAGCTATTGCCCGAAGAGTGGAATATGGCCATGGCCCCCCTCTTGATTCAAGGCAAGTGAACAATGTGCAAGATAATCAAGAAAAATTTTCAACTCCTTCCGAAGCTTCGAAGAAATCCTTCCCAAGACCAAGCCCTGAAGGAGAGATTGCAGCGAAGGTTATTGTTAAAGATGGTAAAGAATATACATTTCAATTTGGTAAAGATTTACCTCCAGAAGTTGCAACCTCCTTGGAAAAGGTGGTGGAAGAGAATTTAGATGTCTTCGCTTGGTCTGACGAAGATATCACCGGAGTCGATCGGGACATCATTGAACATAGTTTGCTTGTAAACCCGAAGGCCCGACCTGTTCGGCAAGGACTCCGAAAAATGTCTGCAGAAAGAGCTGTTCTGGCGAAGGACGAAGTTGAAAAATTGTTGAAGGCTGGGATTATCAGAGAAGTGGCTCACACAGAATGGTTAGCCAACCCAGTCTTCGTCAAAAAGAAATCTTCCGGGAAGTGGCGCATGTGCATTGATTTCACATCCTTGAATAAAGCATGCCCTCGTGACCCCTACCCCATGCCCCGAATTGATCAATTGGTCGACTCCACCGTAGGTTCGGAGTTATTAAGCTTCCTTGACGCGTATTCTGGTTATCATCAAATATGGTTAAAGCGCGAAGATGAGATCAAGACAAGCTTCGTAACTCATTCGGGAGTCTTTTGTTATGTAAGAATGCCTTTTGGCTTGAGAAATGCCGGGGCTACTTTTTCGAGGCTAGTTTCTAAGGCTCTAGGTCATCAATTAGGTCGCAATGTGGAGGCTTATATGGATGATATTGTAATAAAGAGTGCTTTAAAGCACCAACATAGCCTAGACCTAGCAGAAACATTTAATAGCCTTCGGGCATGTGGGATCCGTCTTAACCCCGAAAAATGTATCTTCGGAGCTAAGGCTGGAAAGTTGTTAGGGTATTTAGTTTCAAGCAGGGGGATTGAAGCTAGCCCTACTCAAATAACTGCGCTACAAAAGATGGCTCCTCCGGAAAATTTAAAGCAAGTGCAAAAGCTGACTGGACGTCTGGCAGCACTTAGCAGGTTTTTATCAAGGTCTGCGGAGAGAATCTTGCCTATATTTAAAGCATTGAAAGGGTCCGAAGATTTTGCATGGACACCGGAGTGTCAAAAAAGCTTCGAAGATATTAAAGAGTATCTCAGTAATCTCGCTACACTCACGGTGCCTACTGTGGACGAAACCCTACTCCTTTACCTTGCAGCTACAGGTTCTGCTGTCAGTGCAGTCCTTGTCAGAGAAATGGATTTCAATGGGAAGTTGGTGCAAAATCTTGTTTATTTTGTGTCCGAAGCATTATCAGGAGCGAAGACAAGATAGTCCGAACTCGAAAAGTTCGTTTATGCTCTGATAATGGCTTCGAGGAAATTAAGACATTATTTTTTGGCTCACAATGTAATTGTACCAACTTCGTATCCTTTGGGAGATATGCTCCGAAGTAAGAATTCCACTGGAAGGATTGGGAAGTGGGCAGTTGAGCTAGCACCCTTCGGCATATCTTTTCTGGTAAGAACAGCAATCGAATCGCAAGTCTTAGCAGATTTTGTAGCAGAATGGACTCCACCCGCAACTTTGGTTCCGGAGAAATCAAGTGATGGAGTATGGACTGTTTATTCCGATGGAGCTTTCCAAACATCTGGAGCAGGCATTGGAGTAGTGTTGATTTCGCCTTCAGGGCAAAGAGCAATGTACTCCGCAAGACTCAACTTTAAGTCTACCAATAATATAGCGGAGTATGAAGGAATTTTACCGGGACTCCGAAAAGCACGTGCTCTAGGGGCTACAAGAGTTGTTATAAAGACAGATTCTCAAATAATAGCAGGGCACGTGGATAAAAGTTTTCAAGTTCGACATCCACAGCTTGCAAAGTACTTAGAAGAAATCCGTAAAATTGAAGCACACTTCAAGGGTATTTCCATTCGGAGTATACCAAGAGCAGAAAATGTGCAAGCGGACATCTTAGCAAAAGCTGCAGCCGGAGCTGTGGATGTACCAGAAGAAGCCTTTTATGAGGAGCTCAGTACACCTTCGGTGCTACAAATTCCCTCTGCAGAGATTCTTTGCATTCCAAGCGCAGATTGGAAAAATTCAATCATGGAACTTTTACAAGGAGGAACAAATTTGCCTGAAGAGCCACAGCTTTCAAGATTGAAACTCAGGGCCAGAAATTATCAAATAATCAACGGTATTTTATACAAGGCCGGAGTATGTTCCCCTCTACTCCGATGTATATCTCAAGCCGAAGGTCAAGAAATTCTTCGAGAAATTCATGAAGGCCTTTGCGGTAGCCATTTAGCCCCTCGAGCTTTGGCAGGAAAAACACTTCGCCAGGGGCTTTATTGGCCTACAATAACAGCTGATGCGGAGAGCTTGGTCCGCACTTGTCAAGGATGTCAGTGGATGGGTCGATGAAGTCATCGCCCACCAATAGCTCTTCAAATTATTGCTCTGGTATAGCCTATGGCCAGATGGGGTATGGATTTAATTGGTCCCTTTCCAGTAGCTAAGGGAAATCTAAAGGTTGCAATGGTAGCTATTGAATATTTTTCTAAGTGGGAAGAAGTAGAGCCCTTAACAGCTATCACTTTGAACAATGTACAGAAATTCTTTTGGAAAAATATCATTTGCCGGTTCGGAGTGCCTAGACAACTTACTGTTGATAATGGAACACAGTTCGATGCAGAACCCTTCAGAAAGTTTTGTGAAGATCTAGGCATCCAGTTATGTTTTGCTGCAATGAGGCATCCTCAGTCTAATGGAGCTGTAGAAAGAGCCAATGGAAATATTTTGTCAGGGCTAAATCGAAGGATAGTAGGATTAGCAAAAGGATTGTGGACCAAAGAACTTCCGAAGATTTTGTGGTCCATTCGGACTACGCAAACAAGGTCCACAGGTTTTACTCCATTAAGGTTACTATTTGGAGATGGTGCTATGACTCCAACGGAGCTCAAAGGAGGATCATTTCGCAGCACCGAACCGGAGATTGAAGAAGAAAGACAAGCTTCGCTAGATTTATCAGAAGAAACAAGACTTCGAGCTGTGGCCAATTTATCAAAATATCACCAGCAGACGAAGGCTTGGTTTGACCCAAAGGTTAAGATCAATGAGCTTAGACCAGGTCATCTTGTTCTGCGAAGCATTATAATGCCAGGAAAATTAGGAAATAAATGGGAAGGTCCATACCTAATTGTTCGTTCAAGACGTCCTGGCTCTTTTAAACTAGCTAATTTAGAAGGTGAAGAGTTAGCACATACTTGGCATGCGGAGCACCTAAAGCGATACTTCGCATAAGGGCTCCTTGTAAATCACTTGTAATCATCTTCTGAATTAATAAAGCATATGGTCCAGATAGTGCCTTCCCCTCATAAACCTCCAGCTTCCGAGTGGACGCACTGGAACCGCGGGGTTGACCGAGAGAGAAGTGTCATAAAGCTGAATCATATTTTCGGACTTTGAATCATTGGTTCGAAGTTTCCGACGTGGGGGCTGACATAATCTGGAGTCCAAGCCACCGGCTTGTAGGCATCCGTAAAAGAGCCCAAAACCACATCATGCGGAGTCCATGCCATTGGCTGGTAGACATCCGTAAAAAGAGCCGAAGGTGGCCAAAGCCGAAGGTGGCCAAAATACGCGGAGTCCAAGCTATTGGCTGGTAGACATCCGTAAAAAGAGTCCAAAGAGACCATTGCCAACTCCGAACCACTGGTTTGACAAAGTTCGCAAAAAAGAGCCGAAGGTGGCGAGAGCAAAACAGAGTTTGAGCCATGAGCTTCGAATGTCTATTAACATAGTCCAAAGTGACAAATTATCTAAGACACTAAGGTGTCCTGAAAGTTATCTCAAGTGATTTCTTTCAAAAAACAAAGGGTACTAAGTTGCCATTCTTCAGATCACAAATAGTCGAAGATATTTTATAAGATTTTAAAAGATCTTTAAATTACAGAGTGGCTCCGAACCCCAAAAATTGTACTCCGAAGCTATCTCGAGGAACTAAAAATCAAGGGCGCTTATAAGCTTTTAGAAGATCGAAGGTAGCCCATAATGAGCGAAGTTCGTCGTTAATGTCTAACACTTTGATATCTTCCGTATGAGGCAAAGCCTAAAAATATGATAAAAAAATTTTCATTGATAAATGTACATAAGCACAAAGCTTTACATAGTCAAAAATCCTAAGATATATCTAAACCTACGGGTTCGGAGGAGGCTGACTGCTTGAAGCTTGGGTCCGAGATTGTTTCTGGCGTTGTCCTTCGTCGATCCAGGCCTTGATCACAGAGCGACCTTCGACTCTCCATGAAGTTTGGAAGGCTTGCCAGGTAGCAGCCACACCTTCGGAAGGACTCAGAAGCTACTCATCGTCAAAGGTAATTGGGCCCTCTCCTGTGCTCGGAGTTATCGATCAGCCCAGATTCTCGTAGTAACGAAGTAGGCCAACAGCAGCCACTTGTCCGGAGAGTTCTCCGTAGCGAATGCCTGCTATCTTCATCTGCTTCGCTACTCCTTGAATCCTTTTCAACCAGCGCAGAAGAGAAATGTTATCATCAGAAGGAAGTGTCCCGGTAGTACCGAAGTACTCCAAAACACCTAGCAGTTGATTCATAACTTCCACAGCTACCTTCTCGGACTTCAGCTTATCTTCGATTAGCACATCCTTCGCCGAAGTTACTTCTTCTAGAACTCTGGAAAGTCTAGCAGCCTCTATAGTCAAGGAATTCTTTTGGTTCAAAAGCTGGCTAGCTTCCTCTTGGAGTCTGACAAGCTCGGTCTCCGCAGTAGCGTGCTCCGCCCGCATTCTTTCAATTTCTGCTCGAAGCACAATTCTTTCTGCTTCGAGTTCCTTGTTCGCAGCCTCCAAACCTTGTCTGGCCTTGCGCTCCGTTGACACTATACTATCCATCTGAACCACTCGGCCTTCGAAGATAGTGAGATTCCGTTGAAGGATGTCATTTTCCTCTCGAAGACGAGCGATTTCTTGTTCATTTGATATATTCGCAGCTCGAGCCAAGACTGTTTGCTGCGAAAATAAAAAACCAAGGTAAAAATTTATTTGTAGGTGAATTCGATGTTATTTCACAGATGCTTCGTACCTGGTAGGCTGCGCGTTCCATAGCAGCGTTAAGCTCCGAGCTCTTCGCCTCGCTCAGAATGGCCACCAAGTTCGTCTCCCCAATGTCGCGACTAGCTCGATCCAAAGGCTCGAGCAAAGTCCGAAGACCAGTTCTTTGCTCTAAGAAAGGAGCTAGAAGGGGGAGCATACTTATCGCTTGTTGGTCATCTTCGTTTGACAAAGGGCCGGAGTGTTGGCCTGTAGTCTTCGGAGCCCCCGGAGACTGGCCCCCCTCGGTAGATTGACTCTCGTCTGTTGAATTAGACGGAGTTGATTCGGAGCTTGCAGCAGGGAGGGAGTCTATTTTTCTTTTGCCTCTTCCAGGCCCCATTTGAGTGGCTCTTGGGATTGGCTCCGAAGTCATCGAAGATCCAGGGATTATATCTTCTTGACGGACCTCTTCCACAGAAGTGGACTCTGTAAAAACAAAAGTATTATACATCGTATAAATACGCAAAATAAACATAAAAGAATTATTCGAAGTTTACCTTTGACATTCTGGCGACGGGTAATCATTGGACTGTTTGGCGGATCGAAGGTGAGATCTTCGTCCGAATCAACCGTCAAATCTTCGACTGCAGGAACATTTTCCTGGACAGTCCTCGTTGCCTCGTCAGGAATTGAAGCCATGGTGACTTCGACTCCACTCTCATCCACAGGAACTTCGTCCTGAGGTAAATCCTCTTGAACTGCCGAAGTCCTTGGTTGCTCAAGGTTCTCTTGAGACTCCGGCACGTTCGCGGGTACTTCGGCTTGTGCAGTCCTTTGAGATGCATCTTCGTCAATCAGATGAACAAGCAACCTCCCTTCGTCCTCTTGGGAGTCAAACACTAAAGCCCTTGGGCTCGAAGGTGCAGGGTTCTTTGGTTTCCGAGCCACCTTCTTGACCGGAGTCTTGGCGGAGCTCGAAGTTCCAGCTTCGGCTTTCCGCTTTTTGGGTCCTTTCTCCGAAGGCATCCAATCCATCAAAGGAGGCGGAGCGATTTCCAGCATTCCCCACACTCTGTTAAATCTTTCCCAACTCCCGACCAACTTGATTCTCCATTCCTTTTCGGTCGAAGTTGGAGCGCCCAAAATCTTCTCCGAAGCCCGTATGATTTGCTCCGAAGTTATAGGGGCTGAAGAAGCTAAAAATGAATTAAGTTAGTTACTCCTTCGAATGAATATGCATAATATATGTTGTTTTCGAAGTTACCTGCAGGGCTCGAAGTCGAAGTAATTTTTCGGAGACCGCCTTCCGAATCCTCTTCGAAGATGATAGGCCAGTTGGCCATCAACGGAGGAATTTGGAGCCCGAGAAACTCTTCGGCTAAGTCTCGCATGCTTAACCTTCGACTGATCTTTTGAAGTAAGCTGAGGCGAGCTTCGAGCTGACCCTGGTCTGGATGCACAAGGGCTTCTTTTCGGAAGTTGATGTCTTTCAGAGGTCTGGCTAGACGGTTGCTCGCCCCAACTTCTGCATAAAACCATCTCATGACCCAGTCGGTATACCATCTTGCGTTGATGGCCTTAGTAGGAAACTGAAGGGCATATTCATCCTGAAGCCTGAAGTTAATACTTCTGAAGGCTACTACCACTTTTTCACCTCCGGGGCCTACAAAGTTTTTTGGCTGACACAAGCTCTATGCAGCGTAGCAAAGATCTCTGCCCTCCCCTCACAACCTTCGGCTCTCAACGCCCATTCGAAGATAGCTAAATGAGCTACTGCGTTCAGAGAAAGTTGGGGGAGAGTGACGTGAAACAGATCCAGTACCTCGGCCAAGAAATCCGCTGCCGGAAGACCTAAGCCAGCTTCGAAAAAAGCTTCGAAGACGACCACTTCTCCGGGTCTTGGTGACGGGATAACCTCCTTTCCAGGTTTGCGGATCATAACTCCCGCACTAATTTTCCCCTCTACTGCGACCGCTAGTGATTCTCTTTTACAGGTCAAAGGTCCCAGCTGGAAGGATTGATCCATGTATTTTGTTGATGGCGGGCAGATACCTTGATCACCAACATTTTGGGGATTTCCTCCTCCCGCCGCCATGGATGTCATTGCGGGTGTTGGAGGTGCCGTCACCAATGCCGCAGCCGCAGCTGCCGCAGCCGCCTGCTGTCGAGCCAAGACTGAAGGTGCTCCAGATCCTTTGGTTTTCGCCATTGAAGTTACTGAGTTGCTTGGGGAGAAAAATGGAGGCTAGGGCTCAAAGGGTGTTTTGTTTGCAAGAGAGCGGTGGAAAGGTATTCAGGAAAGTTCTAGGCCCTCTATTTATAGCCTAGACTTTACATTTTTTACCGTTAGTCCATGCCGTTTCGCATTCCTGCCCGTTACTTTTCTCCGAAATTAACGCACTCCGTAACTTCTGTTAGAAGAAAGAAGCCAACGGCTATTTCTTCTAAGTCTAAAAGGCTTTCGAGCTTCCTGAGTCGGTTCTAAGATAGTTCGAAAGTAATTGTCTTAAAACTGATTCGATGTTTTATATCTCCATACCTTTCGGAGATAAATTGAAATCTAATAACCCCTACGCCTGGTTATTTTTTCTTCCGTATACTGCTCTCCTAACATTACGGGTTTAACGGAGAAGCGTATTTGAGGGGCTACTGTTGGGGGAAATATTCCATCCTCAGGGTTATTGCAGTAACAGCACAAAGGCAGATAATGGATTCGAAGGTTTCCAAACATGCATCTTCGGAGATGTCATAAGTCAAGCTCGAAGCATGAAGATGGACCTTGGTTCGTCTTATATCTTCGAACTAAGGCTCTTTGAGATCTTTTTTGCCAGCTAAGATGGAAGACTTATCTTCTTTCTTATTAGATTAGTCTTTTATCATTTTAGCCCTATCAAGGGTACCGAATAGTTTCCACTATGTCGGTTGTAATAGAGGGGTAAATAGGTCTTTTCCTTAATGTTTGGGCCTATAAATACCCCCCGTTTAACCCTGTAATAGGGACCGAATACAACTCATTCAATACACACTTTCGAACTATTCTAAGTTGTTATCCTTTCGGAGGCTTAGAATAGTTCACTTCGCAAACACTTCGTTTGTTAGTTTCTAATCTACAGAAACCTGTTAGCGTAATCTTTTACGCCAACAGTTATAGCTTCAATGTGAAATAATTTCCTAAATCATGAAGATTAGTGTGCCCGCATGCACCACTAGGAAATTAATCACTAGGCCAATTTGAAATTCTTTCTAGACTGCATCTAGGACGATGTGTTTGGTCTTATTGAACCCATGCATGGGCTAGTATGATACTGCTTGAAGCTCGTAAATCTTTGTAATAGACATATGTAGGTCTATTGTCTTCTTGATCATCATGTATTGATCATCAAAGTAGTCCACCTAAATGGACAATGCTACAGAATAGCGCTTCATGACTAATGCATTGACATGAGAGGCAAAGTAGTGCACTAAGTATCATTTGTCCACCTGAATGGACTAAGCATAAGAAATGAAGAATTAGAAGAATTGCTATACCATTATTGTAGAGTTATAATTTATCCATCATGAATAGGACATGTAGTTCTAAATGCAGCGGATCTCAAACATAATTCGAACTATTGACATACAATATCTAATCAACAACAGTGCAACTACTGTTGAATTTCTTGTTTGAAGTATGCGCATATCCTACTACCATAGTGTAACACCCCAAATTTTCAAAGAAATAAAAATATCATTTTATATAATTTCCTAGAATTATTTATTTTGGAAAATACCTTTAATGCCCTCCTTAACCTTTTTGAGCTAGAACCTAGATGAAATGACCAAACCAGAGGCTAGAAAATTTTGTATGAGTTCCCAAGGCCAAAAGATATTTTTGAGAATTTTTACAAATTTTTATCACCCTTGGAAGTAGCCCAAATATTTTAAATCAATTTCTGTAATTATTTTTATTCAGAAAAGCATTTAAACAGTAACGGGCCCTCCCCTCCCTTTCCCTCTCTCCCGACCGGCCCAGCCCACTCCTTCCCACGCGCCCCGTCTGACCTGTGGACCCTGCCCGTCAGTGACCCCACCCCTCTCTGCGCGCGCGTACCCGATGCCTCGGCCCCACCTGTCGGCACCAACCGACTCCCTCTCTCGTCGCGTCCGACCCCACTCGTCAGTCGCCTCACCTGTTCACTCGCGCTCACTGGCCTGTGGCCCCCGCCTGTCAGGACCGTCGTCCACCTCACGCCACCGACCCAAACCTCACCGGCCGAATCAATTCCCCTCGGATCCGCCTCGCCGACCCCTGTCCCATTAAATTGACACCATTACTCGGTACCCCGCGCCCGGCCGACCGTTTCCCCTCGTTAAACCTCGCGATTACACCCTGGGATCGCGCTGCGCGTGCATGGCCGAGACCTCGCCGACGGGTTAAAACCTCCCCTCGGCTTTCCTTGCATGCGACCCCCTCCAAACCCCTCCGATGCCTCTATTTAAGCCCTTGGCCTCCACCGCGTCCAGCCCGCACGCCCGATCTGAGCCGCACGATGCGTACCGGTTCGGCCTTTTAATCTCGCGCGTCCGTTTTCACATAAGTCCCTCGCCTTGCCCGTGACCGCCCGATCACGATCCAACGGTGGATCTCGATCTGGCCCACGCGCACAGTGCGCGGGTTCATAGTGGATCTGGTTCACCGTGGACCGGCGACTGTTTTGGATTTAATTTAAGTTCCAGAAATGGTTTTAAATTTCTAAAATTCATATCTTGCGCATTTCAACTCCAAAAATTACCATTTCAATTCCAGAAAATTTGTAATTTTATTCTCTACATGTTAATACAATAAAAATAGTATGCTTACTTTGAATATTTCATGCTTATTTAATAAAGTATTCAAATGCCCTTTAGGGTAAATTACAAATTTAATTATTTCAATTTTCAGTAAAATTTATCTTTACTCATTTCCTGTTAATAGGATGAAACCAAAAAGTTTTCTCTGAACCTCTTATTTTGAATTAGTTAGAAAAATTAAAATAAGATTGTTCACACTCAAAATCTCTTTTATAAAGGGCCATATTTCATTATAGCTAATTTTAAATATTCATAAAATGAATTTCAGAAACTTAACAACTTTATTTTCCTTAAGTTAACCCAATCAAAACCTATATGCTTGTTGTGTGATTTTTGTATCGTTTATTGAATGTTATGTTTATTATTCATGTTAAAAAGACTACGACGCCGCCGAGGAGCCGGAGTACTTCCCGGAAGTTCCTCCCTCCCCTTCCACTGAACAAGTCAAGTCACCAAACCAATCTTTTGAGCATATTGAACCCATGTTTTATTAAACTATCACTAAAACACATAGGATATACATGCATTAGTCAAATGAAACCCTTACAATATATTTATTAGGATCCCCCGACCTTGATGTGCAACCCAAGCCATGCTATCTAGCCTAAACTCCATGTCACCATATTGTTAGTACTATTAACTAGTGTCCAATGTATCGACACGATTGCTATAGGATTAAAAATGAGTCGTAGCGATTGGAATCTACTATATGATCCCCATTATTCTCATCTCTGGAATGCTGTTGGTGATAGAGTCTTAGTTGTGAGTGTATGCATGGTGGGTTCCGGGTGCAAGCTAGGGCATTGGTCGGTAGCACCCGGGGCACTATAAGGACCGGTCTGTGGGATCCGTTGCAATACACTTCTGTACTAACCACAAGTCTAATGGGTAAGTCCTAACTAAGGTATGGAGTGTTCCAAACTGAGGCCACCACTTGGAGATGGGTCAAGCAGCACCTGCGGGTGGCTTGTACCGAAGTGGCGCAAAAAGGGGTGCGACATTAGCCGGGATGCGGCCCGGCGCGCCGGCGAAACCTAGAGCGGGTGGTTATCGCTTGGAGCATTTCATGTTGAGGTTTTGGCACGAGTTCCCGTGGTATGGGTCATCTCGTTACACTTTGGTGTTTGGGATGAGTGCATGCCTTGTGGGTACAGTAGTACACCTCTGATCAGAGTCATAAATCTTTTCAAAAAGCCAAGCCCACGGTCAAGGGCGGGTTGCGTGACATCCCACAGTTAGTTTACTTTTGGAATGGATGTGCATGATGGTTTGACATGTAAGGACTGTTGTGCGAGGAGGGAAAACGTACTCCTCGAGTTAGATGGTATTATGATGTTCATGTTTATTATTCCGCATGATTAAATTTGACTACACTAAATGCAATAACTGAAAAATGTACTTTTCCGTACTTTTAGCCATTATCCTTCCTTTTTTATTATCTTGCATTACTACTTGCATTTGCGGTGGCTTGTTGAGTACTCTTTGTACTCATACCCGTTGGACACACAATTCAGAGGATGCCTACTACGAGGATGGTCTGGAGTAGCGACCCAGTCAAGAAGAAAGATCCTGAAGAGGGCGTTCGTCATGCTTTTTATTACTTATTTTAATTTTACTCTTTTGTAATAAGTGTGGTCTGCATACCACGGATGATTGCTCGTATGTACATGTCGCATGATGAACCACTTGTATTATTGTTTTTCTTTGGAAATTCAATAATGTTCCGATTTCGATAAATCGGGGCGTCACAAGATGGTATCAGAGCCGACTTGACTATAGGAAGCCAAACGGACCAGCCTAGCCAATAGCTGCAGAAAACTATTTCTCAAAAACCTACTTTATAAACTTTGTTCCTCCCCTCACTTTCCTTCAACTTGTTGTTTTTGTACATGCCGGTCTACCAAGTGCATAGCTTCTGCCGCCACCTCGAGGGCTTCGTCCTGGAGCTCCGCATGATGGCCACCTTCCTTGGGTTCCTCTTTGAGCCCGAGTTCCATGGGGTGTACATGGAAGAGTTCGCGGGGCCATGCGACGTCTCCCTCACCATCCATGGTTCCGGCGAGCACTTGCCGTTCTTCACGGCAGCACTTAGGGGCCCGATGTGGCGCCCCGATTTATCGAAATCGAGACATTATTGAATCTCATAAGAAAAACAATAATACAAGAGGTTCATCATGCGACAATCGTACATACGACAATATTCATGGTACGCAGACCATAGTTATTACATCATAGTTTAATAAAAATAGTAATAAAAATAATTGAAATGCATGACGAACGACTTCTTCAAGATCTTTTCACTTGACTGGGTCGCTACTCCAGACCGTCTTCATAGTAGGCATCCTTTGTGGTGTTCAACGGGTATGAGTACAAAAAGTACTCAACAAGCCACCGCAAATGCAGGTAATAATGCAAGGTAATAACAAAGGAAGGATAATTGGCTACAGGTGCGGAAAAGTACATTTTCAGTTATTGCAGTTAATGTAGTCAAGTTTTATCGTGTGTAATGTTAAACATGAACAACAATAACATCATCTAACTCGAGGAGTACGTTTTACCTCCTCGCACAACAGTCCTTACATGTCAAACCATCATGCACATACATATCAAAAGTAATCTAACCGTGGGATGTCACGCAACCCGCCCTTGACCGTGGGCTCGGCTTTTCGAAAAGATTTAAGACTCCAATCAGAGATGTACTACTGTACCCACAAGGCACGCACTCATCTCAAACGAGATGACCCATACCATGGGAACTCGTGCCAAAACCTCGGCATGAAATGCTCCAAGCGATAACCACCCGCTCTAGGTTTCGCCGGCGCGCCGGGCCGCATCCCGGCTAACGTTGCACCCCCTTTTGCGCCACGTCGGTACAAGCCACCCGTAGGTGCTGCTTGACCCATCTCCAAATGGTGGCCTCGGTTTGGAACACTCCATACCTTAGTTAGGACTTACCCATTAGACTTGTGGTTAGTACAGAAGTGTATTGCAACGGATCCCGTAGGCCGGTCCTTATACTGCCCCGGGTGCTACCGACCAATGCCCTAGCTTGCACCTGGAACCCACCATGCATTCACTCACAACCACAACTCATCACCGACAGAATTCCAAGGATAAGAAGTAACGGGGATCATATAGTTGAACCATTTTACTACGACTCATTTTTTTATCCTATAGCGATCGTGTCAATACATTGGACACTAGCTAATAATACTAATCATGTGGTGACAAGGAGATTAGGCGAGATAGCATGGCTTGGGTTGCACATCAAGGTCGGGGGATCCTAAATAAATATATTGTAAGGGTTTACATTGGACTAATGCATGTATAGCCTATGTGTTTTAGCGATAGTTTATAAAACGTGGGTTCAATATGCTCAAAAGATTGGTTTGCTGACTTGCCTTGTTCAGCGAATGGGGAGGGAAAAACTTCCGGGTAATATTCCGGCTCCTCGGCGACGTCGTAATCTTCCCAATATAAATAAAGTAAAATAAATACAACATTCAATTAAACAATATAAAATCACACAACAAGCACATAGGTTTAAATTGGTTTAATTTAAAGGAAATCAAGTTGTTAAGTTTCTGAAATTTATTTTATAAATAATTTAGAAGGAATTATAATGAAAGGTTGTCCTTTATAAAAAGGGTTCTAAATGTGAGTAGTCTCATTTTAAGTCTCCTAATAAATTTTAAAATGAAAGGTTCATGGACAAATTAGTGGTTTTCAGTATATGAACAGAAAGGAATAAATATAAACTTTATTGAAGTTTAAATAATTGAATTTACATTTTTACCCTAAGGGCATTTGAATACCTATTTAATTAGTCATGAAAAATCCAAAGTAAACATATTGTTTTTATTGAATGAGCATGAAGAGAATGATATTACAAATTTTCTGAAATTGAAATGATAATTTTTGAAGTTAAAATGCGCCAGATATGAATTTTACAAGTTTAAAACAATTTCTGGAATTTATTTTTAAATTTAAATCGCCTCGGGTCCACGGTGAGCCAGGCCCACGGTGAACCCGTGCACTGTGCGCGTGCGCCGGATCGAGATCCACCGTTGGATCGCGATCGGGCGGCCACGGGCGAGGCGGGGGAGTTAAGTTATCGCGGACGGCCAGGATTAAAACGCTGAACCAGGTACGCGATGGACGCTCTAGATTTAACGTGAGTTTTAAATATAAATGAACACACGAGATCGCACCATACCGCTTCACTTAGATCCGACGGCGTGGACTAAACCGCACAGATGATTTAGTCGCCACCATTGGATCTGGATCGCACGGCCAGGATTGAATCCGACACGGCACGGGTATTCGACCCGTGCCGGTCGTCTTCTCCGACGACGGCGAGCGGGCTAGGGGCCACGGCGAGCGACGACGGTCGTACCTAAGGCCTAAAACGGAAAGAGGATGCTACGGGGGTCATGAGGGTACCCTTGCGGTGGCGAACGGTCGACGGAGCAAGGCCGGTGACGAGCGGAGGTGGCGAAGGCGTTCGGGTCCTTGGCGGCAACGGCGATCTGGTGGGGTTCATTGACGACGGAGTGGTGGCCGAGGCTGGCGAGGTCCGTGCGGTCACGATGGTGTGGATGGCGAGGATGGAGGAGGTCACCGGCGATGGTGAGCGGTGACCGGAGTGCGGGCGGCGGTGGAGAGTTATAAGCTGTAGAGGGGGCGTTCTGTTCGATCTTGCAGCGTGTGAGAGTAGGGGTATAACGCGGATGGCCAGGGGGTTTAAATAGGGTCATCGGCGGGGGCAAGAGGCGCAATTGACGGTGGCTGGGAGTAAACGCGTTTAAACACCAGCGAGCTTCGGGTTGCATACGGATTCATTGAATCAGGATGCGATTCGGCTGGGTTTAAAGGTGAAAACGGTCACCGGAGTGTGGGGATTTGAATGCCGGGCTCAATTTGGGGGGAGGGGGTCGGGAGCAACGGATCCGAGGCGCATTAAGGCGTCGGTCGGGGAGGGGGTGAGATTTGGGGGCGAATCTCGTGGAGATGAAGGATCTGATAGGTGGGGGCCACATGCCAGTGGGCGCGAGTGAGTGAGTGAGGCGGCTGACGGGTGGGGTCGGGCTCGTGCGCGAGAGGGGCGGTTGGCGCCGACAGGTGGGGCCAGGGTGTCGGGCGCGCGCGCGAGAGGAGAGGGGCTCACTGATGGGTGGGGTCGGGCTGTCAGTCCGAGGCGGGCGAGGGTAACAGGCTAGGCCGACCGGGAGGGAGAGAAAGGGAGGAGGGGGGCCCATTACTGTTTAAAACGTTTTCTGATTAAAAATAATTACAGAAATTGGTTTAAAATAATAGGGCTACTTCCAAAGTTGGTAAAAATTTGTAAAAATTCTCAAAAATATATCTTGGTCTTGGGATCATACACAAAAAATTTCAGCTCCTGGTTTGGCCATTTCATCTATGTTGTAGCTCAAAAGAGTGAAGGAGGGTATTAAAGGTATTTCCAAAATAATAAATTCCAGGAAATTGGATTAAATAATATTTTTATTCCTTTGAAAATTTGGGGTGTTACAAACCTATCCCCCCTTACAAAGAATCTCGTCCTCGAGATTGGAATGCTACTCGAATAGCTCGGGGTATTGGGTTTTCAGCTCGTCTTCCTTTTCCCATGTAGCTTCTTCGGCGGGATGGTTGTCCCACTGAACCTTGCAGAAGCGGACTACGCGACTCCTGGTTACCCTTTCCTTGGTTTCCAAGATTTTGATGGGCTTCTTGATGTAGGTCAAATCTTCTTGGATGTTGAGTTGTTGAAGATCGACTTGCTCGGCGGGCACGCGAAGACACTTCTTCAACTAAGAGACATGGAACACATCGTGAACTCCTGCCAGTGACGGAGGTAGTTCAAGTTGATATGCCACTTCGCCTTGCCGTCGGAGGATCTGAAAAGGTCCGACATAGCGGGGCGCTAGCTTGCCTTTCATGTTGAACCTTTGAGTGCCACGGAGGGGAGTGACTCGGAGATAGACATAATCACCTTCCTCAAAGATTAGGTCTCTCCGACGGTTATCGGCGTAGCTCTTTTGTCGGGACTGGGCTATTTTCAATCTGTCCCTAATGATCTTGACCTTCTCTTTAGCTTCTCTCAATATGTGTGTCCCAAACAGGTGCGACTCTCCGGTCTGATCCCAGAGCAACGGCGTTCTGCACTTACGCCCATAAAGTGCTTCGAACAGGGACATTTGCAGGCTGGCTTG
Organism: Zizania palustris; assembly: GCA_019279435.1. NCBI lineage: Eukaryota > Viridiplantae > Streptophyta > Magnoliopsida > Poales > Poaceae > Zizania > Zizania palustris. The sequence continues at coordinate 85,689,167 of JAAALK010000285.1, forward strand.
ATAGCTATTGTTGTAGGAGAACTCCACGTAGGGCAAGTTCTTGTCCCACATTCTGCCAAAATCTAGAGCGCAAGCTCTAAGGATATCTTCCAATATCTGGTTGACCCTTTCGGTTTGACCGTCGGTCCGTGGATGATAGGCGGTGCTAAAGTTCAGCCGGGTGCCGAGTTCCTCTTGAAGGTTCTTCCAAAACTTGGAGGTAAACTGGCTCCCACGGTCAGATACAATCTTCTTAGGAACTCCGTGCAGGCATACGATCCGGGTCATATACAACTCGGCCAATTTGGCGACGGTGTAAGTGGTCTTGACGGGGATGAAATGAGCCACCTTGGTGAGTCAATCGACGATCACCCAGATAGAACCATGGCCATCTTGGGTCCTGGGCAGTCCCGTGATGAAGTCATTCCTATCTCTTCCCACTTCCATTCAGGGACCTTGAGAGGTTGCAATAGTCCAGCTGGTTTTTGATGCTCTGCCTTGACTCGCCGGCATGTGTCGCACTTGGCCACATACTCAGCTATTTCTCTCTTCATGCTGACCCACCAATATTTTTCCTTCAAATCTTGATACATCTTTGTACTCCCGGGATGAATGGAGTATAGAGTATCATGGGCTTCTTGAAGGATGAGGGTCTTCAACTCAGACTTGTCGGGCACACATATCCGGTTTCCGAACCAGATGGTACCATGCTCATCCTCGGAGAATCCAGGGGCTTTACCCTTTTGCATGTTCTGCTGGATCTCCAAGATGTCCGGGTCTTCCTTATGCTTTTCTCGGATCTGGTCTATTAAGACAGGCCTAGACTCCAAAGCAGCGAGGTACGCTCGGGTGGTGATCCCTAAATTCAGCCTTTCCATCTCCTTGTATAGCAAAGGAGCCTGGTCCTGAATCATGATGGCATTGCAGTACCCCTTTCAACTAAGGGTGTCTGCCACCACATTTGCCTTGCCTGGATGATAATGGATGCCCAAGTCATAATCCTTGATCAGTTCCAACCATCTCCTTTGCCTGAGGTTCAGGTCCGGTTGGGTGAATATGTACTTGAGGCTCTTGTGGTCGGTGAAGACCTCACACCGATTCCCCACAGGTAGTTCAGCTCATGCGGTCTCAGCTGTCGGGAGGCGTAGGATATCACCTTCCCATCTTGCATCAAGACACGTCCCAAACCTTGGCGAGAAGCATCACAGTAGACGTGGAAGTCTTTCTGGATGTCTGGTAGGGTCAGGATTGGGGCTGACACGAGCTTCTCCTTGAGGGTTTGGAAGCTTTCTTCACAATCTGTGGTCCATTCAAACTTCACTTCTTTTTGTAGCAGTCTGGTCATAGGCTTGGCGATCTTCGAAAAAATCTCGATGAACTGGCGGTAGTATCCGGCCAATCCGAGAAAGCTCCGGATCTCGGTCACGCTCGTGGGCTGCAACCAGTTGGTTACTACTTCCACGGTGGTTGGGTCCACTTCTATTCCTCCGGCAGATATGACATGACAGAGGAACTTCACCTCAGACGACTAAAATTCGCACTTGCTGTATTTGGCGTACAATTGTTGTTCCCTTAGCTTTCCGAGGGTCAGACGGAGGTGAGTTTCGTGTTCTTCTTTGGTCTTGGAGTAGACAAGGATATCATCGATGAATACCACGATGAACTTATCCAAGAACTCCATGAAAACATTGTTCATCATGTTCATGAAAAAGGCCGGGGCATTCGTGAGTCCGAACGACATCACGATATACTCGTAGAGTCCATAGCGAGAGGTGAAGGCAGTCTTGGGTATGTCCTCTTCTCTAATCCTCAACTGGTGATAACCTGACCTCAGGTCAATCTTGGAAAACACCGAGGATCCTTTCAGCTGATCGAACAGGTCATCGATCCGAGGCAATGGGTACTTGTTCTTGATGGTTACGTCGTTTAGGGCTCTATAGTCCACTCACATCCTTTTGGTCTTGTCCTTTTTCATGGCAAAGATGACCGGTGCACCCCAGGGTGAGGTACTCGGTCGGATATACCCTTTCTGCTCCAGGTCTTCGATGTTTCTCTTGACCTCGGCTAATTCATTGGCGGCCATCCGGTATGCGTGCTTGGAGATTGGAGTGGTCCCAGGGACAAGTTCGATTCTGAATTCGATGTCCCGCTTGGGAGGCATTCCTGGTAGGTCCTCAGGGAAGACGTCCATGAACTCCTTGACTATGGGCACCTCTTCAAGGGCTAGCGAATGGAGGGATGCTTCAAGTGGTTTGCGGCAGGTCATCCGAAAGGTGACGACTTCGCCTTCAGGGTTGGTCACTATGACGGACTTGTTGGCACAGTCGATCACCCCCTTTTGCTTCATCAACCAATCCATCCCTAGGATGAGGTCGAGTCCGGTGCACTTTATGAGGACTGGCTCAGCCCGGAATAATACTCCTTGGATCTCTATCTTAACCTTAGGAATGTATAAGTGGGCTAAGGTTTTGTTGCCTGGAGTGGCAATCATCATGGGGACGGATAGAGGGAGCACGTCCAAGTCGTGGTTTCTCGCAAAATCTTTCGAGATGAAAGAATGTGTCGCTCCAGAGTCAAATAAAATCATAGCTGGTACGGAATTTGCGGTAAACGTACCGAGCACGACTTCGGGAGCCTCCTGAGCTTCCTCCATGCTGATGTGATTGACGCGGGCCCGAACCGCCTGGTTGGGTGCCGCGCCTTGGGGCTGCTTGGGGTGAGGACACTGGTGCGAATAGTGCCCTTCCTTCCGGCAGTTGAAGCAGACGACCGGCCTCCCTTGGCGATCCTTCAAGATCGGGGCCTTGGCGGCGGGCGTCGACTGAGCGGCCGGAGCTGGTGGAGCGGGGCGGGGATGCCCGGCATTGGATCCACTGGCGGCGTGAGGCGGCCTGTAGGCGGGCCGAGGATGGTAGGCGAGCGCTGGTGGCGGAGGAATGAAGCGGGGCCTCTGGAATTCGCCTGTTGATGCTTGAAGGCGATCATCTTCCTCTTCTTGAGGTCTAGCTTGTTCTGCTCAGTCTCTTGGATGAACGCTTTATTCACCAACCTTTGAAAGTCGGCGTAATCGGTGGTGACGAGCTGGATGGGACAGCTCATCCTTAAGTCCCCGGAGGAACTTAGCCTGGCGGAGGGCGTCGGTACGCACCTCTTCCGGCTGCCCTGTTGCAGGTCGCGGAACTCCTGTTGTTTTACCGCGATAACACCGGCGGGGACGTGGGCGGTGCGGAAGGTGATGGTGAATTCCGCCCATGTCACCACGTGGTCCTCCGGCTGGGATTCGCGGTAGTTGTCCCACCACTCTGTGGAGGGACCTTGGAGCTGGTGGGTGGCGAAGGCCACTCGCTCCCGGTCGGTGCAGCCGTGCAGGGGAGGAGGTCTAGCTTCTTCCCAATGGTGTGGAGCCAATCTCCGGCCTCCATGGGGTTGGTGGTGCTAGATAAGATGGGTGGGCGCACGCGCAGGAACTCCGAGAGTTGGGGAGCGGGTGCGGGTGCTGGTGCGCGAGGGGCAGGTTCCCCATTCTGCAGACGGTCCAACTGAGCTTGTTGGTGCTGCATTTGAGTGAGGAGGGCGGTGATTAGCTGGTTTTGATTCGCCATCATCTCCACCAAGGTGGGGTGGTTGGTGGATGGCGATCCAGACTATCATGGGCCCGTTGCACCCCAGTTGGGTACAACACCCTCGGGCGCGTCATGGCTACCTCCTTCTCCGTTGTTGGAGCCGGTGTTCTGGTGGTCGGCCATCTTCTGAACATACGACATTTTAAGGCAAAAAGATGATGAATTAACAATATTATTAAAAATAGCTCATAAGGCTCATGCATATATGTCAACCAAGTGGTAAAAATTGTTCATTACAATCAAGCTCTTATTCTATCTACAACACAACTTGTTGTAGATAGCACCACATACAAAAATTATTTTATTAGAAAAGTGGTATCTAGCACCTACTCGCCACCGGAGGCGGTCTCCGTTCTCTCGGAACCACGAGTATGCGGCTTCCGAGAGATGGTGGGCTCGAGAAAATTCTCGATAATCGGGTCAGAGACGAGGCTGGGGCGTGGTGCTGGGGCGTGGTGCAAGGGCGCTGGCGGTGGAGGGTCCGGCTGTGGAGGGGTGTGACAGGATCCTCTTGGGGCGAGGGGCGGGCTCATGGATGGGCTTCCTCTTCATCGGGAGGAGGGGAACCCTCTCCGCGATGTCCTTCTGCAGCTGCATGATGTTGCGCTGCAGCTCGCCATTCTCCTGGATCAAGTTCTTCGTCTCCTCATGAAGAAACTCAACCGCCTCATGGTGCTCATCGGCATCGAGCACCGCCTCAGTATGGAGGTCGTCCATATCCTGAAGAAGACGCGACTGCTGGTCCATGACCGGATCACGCACATAGTGAACTCCGAGGTAGATGCTACGGTAGGCGCCGGGAGTGCGCTTCGGCACAAGCCGGAAGGACGAGTTCTGAAGACGATCATCATAGATCATCCTTAGCTCCATAAGAGCCTGGAGAGCGACGCGTTGGCACGCGACGTCGAAAGTCGGGCCCCCAAGTGCGGTGGTGTAGGGCGGCAGGTGCTCTCCGGAGCCGTGGACGGTGAGGGAGACATCGTAGGGCCCGGCAAACTCCTCCAAGTACACCCCTGGAATTCGGGCTCGAAGAGGAACCCGAGGAAGGTGAGCATCATACGGAGCTCCCGGACGAAGCCCTCGTAGTGGTGGCAGTAGCTGTGGACTTGGTAGACAGGCATCTACAAAACAACCAGTTGAAGAAAAGTGAGGGGAGGAACAAAGTTTATAAAGTAGGTTTTCGAGAGATAATTTTCTGCAGCTATTGGCTAGGCGGGTCCATTTGGCTTCCTACAGTCAAGTCGGCTCCGATACCATCTTGTGGCGCCCCGATTTATCGAAATCGAGACATTATTGAATTTCATAAGAAAAACAATAATACAAGAGGTTCATCATGCGACAATCATACATACGACAATATTCATGGTATGCAGACCATAGTTATTACATCAGAGTTCAATAAAAACAGTAATAAAAATAATTGAAATGCATGACGAACGCCTTCTTCAAGATCTTTTAACTTGATTGGGTCGCTACTCTAGACCGTCTTCATAGTAGGCATCCTCTGTGGTTGAGAAACCAAGGGTTGGTTTCGGAGTCTGTGATGAGTGATTGACAGAGTTTTACCCTCTGATTCGAAGGGGTCCCTCTGAAGGGGTTCGGAGGTTGGTTCTCCGAAGGTGTACGGAGGTTGTTTCACCGAAGGGTTCGGTGGGTGTGGTTGCTGCAACTGTTGCAGCGGAGTGTGCCTGTCGGAGGGGTCTGATAGTACACGATGATTGGCTGTACCGAAGGTCTCGGTACTTTGGGCGGTACACCGGAGTGTGTGCCGAAGGGTGCTTACCCGGAGAGGTCTCCGGGGTACTAGATACACTTGTCTGCTTGTCTGTGGTGTGCAGGGGACTTCGGAGGCGACGGACGGTTCGCAGCAGGTGAACCTGGGTCAAGCAGGAGGCTTGATTCCAGGGAAGCGGGGAGCTCCGTCACGGAGGCTGCGAAGGGGTCAAGGTCGGACCTCAGGTCGAGGTGTGCCAGGAGAAGGCAGTAAGTGCGGAGCGTGGCTCCAGGTGAAGGTACTCTGAGACAAAGTCCTCGGAGGCGAGGCACTTCGAAGGGTACTCCGGAAGGAGTGACTTCGGAGTTTGGTGGATCTAAGTCCTCAGCAGAGGCAAGGTGTTCGAAGTGTGCTCCAGGGGGAGACACTCGAAGGTTACCCGACGAAGGTCTCAGAAGTCGAGGTGCATCGAAGGCATTGTCCGGGTGAGGCTCGTCGAGGAGTGTGCTCGGGGAGAGACACTGCGACGAAGTGCTCATGGAATGCTTCATGCGGAGGCCTTGGACAAAGGAGGGACTTCGAAGGGTGGTACTCCGAAGGTGGGGCTTCGGAGTGAAGCAGGCTTTGGAGCAAGGCTGGCTCCGGAGTGAGGTGGACTTGAGGTACTTCGGTCAAGCATGGCTTCGGTACACGGACTGACGGAGTTCGAGCTGGGGGAAGCTGTGAACCCGTGGTGGTCCACTCCGAAGGTGTTGGTGCGAAGGCCCAAGGGCTTTGACGGCTTCGGCTCAAAACCGTCACTGTATCGAAGGTTGACTTCGGTGAAGCGAAGGCCATCAGGCTCAAGGCTTCTCACCGAAGCTACCGCACCCCTCGCGGGCGAAGGGGGGCTTCAGAAAAGTCAAAGATTGTAAAGGCTGACAGTGTCTGCTCAGCAAAAAGCTGACGCTGTCCCCTCTGCAAAGCTGACAGAGAAGCCTCCAAATAAAGTTGACTACCTTTTGTACCCCTCTGTTCTGTAGAGACAAAACCGATGTAAACCCTAGGGGTAAAGTAGTCAATTCGCTTAGGTGAATAGTGGCTATAAATATGGGGGCTGGGTAGGTAACATTTAACACTTTGAGCATTCATTGTTGAGCTCCTGTACTAGCCACCACATACTTTGTATTCATCCAGTGAGTTCATTTTTAGTGTTCCCTGTTCAAGCAGCGAAGCCCTGTCTCTGTGTTCATTTTATGCTTGAGCTTGTGTGCATACCTCGCTTCATGCTTCGATCTTTTGTGTGCCTTGGGCGAAGTGTGTTTGTGCGAAGTGTGCTTTTCGGTGTGTTCGCTCTGTGTATCCTGGAGGTTAGACCTCGCTATTTACTAGCGAAGCACTGAGCGAAGCCCGCTTTTCTTCCCTGTGTCGAAGCCTTTTAGTGAAGTCTGTTTTGTGTGCGTTGTGACCTTCGAAGTACGAAGCTCGACACCAGTTGTTGTCGCTAAGTATTTGGTCGAAGTCCTCAGTGGGTAGTCTACTCTTGTGAAGGGTGAAGTGCGAAGCCTGCTCGAAGCACCCTATGTGCGGAGCCTGCACTGACTTAGCAGAGTTGATTTTTCGGGGTTATGGGTGGAGCGAAGTCTTCTTGGCTTCGAACTTTTGCTCCTTGCGAAGCCTGTGTTCGGAGCTGTAAAATACCTCCGAACCAGAAGTTCGAAGGGTGTGTTCGAAGCCTGTTCCGCAGAAGACAGATTTAAGACAGAAGGCTATTTTTAGCCTGAAATTTTAAAAGCTCCCATTCACCCCTCTCTGGTCGCCGTTCCGGTCCAACAATTGGTATCAGAGCGGGTTAAGATCACCAGTTGACCTTAACCGGTTTTGTGATCTATTGGCGACATGGACAGAGTTAGTAAAATTCCTCTGTTCGATGGGACTGACTTTGCATACTGGAAGGTGCGCATGGAGGCTTACCTGCTAAGCCAAGGAAATGCAATTTGGGAGATTGTGGACTCACAATACTCCATCCCTGAGACTTGCACCTCTCAAACAGAGAAGGATCAGTATAATGCCAACTCCAAGGCAAGAAATATACTGTTCATTGGTTTGAGTAGAAGTGAGTTTGATAGGGTTCAGCACCTTAGGACAGCTAGGGAAATTTGGACCACTCTCACTATTTTTCATGAGGGCTCTACACAGATTAAGGCCAGGCGCCAAAGCACATATAATCAACAGTATCAGCTGTTTGTGCAGGCACCTGGTGAATCTATAGATGCCATGTTTTCTCGCTTTGATGCGATAGTGAGTAACTTGCGGTCCAACGGGACGCTTGCTTACAATGATCACGATAGGGCTATCAAGCTTCTCTATGCTCTTGATCGTAGCATATGGGAAGTGAAGATATCCAGCATTGAGGAGTCTGCAGGTTATGACACATTGACCTGTGATGAGCTCTTCAGCAAGCTGAAGTCCACAGAGATTGCCAAGGCATCTCTTGCGGTGCACAGAAGCTCTTTGCCACAGCCATTGGCATTGGTTTCTAGCACTAGCCGTGGCACCACTGCAGAACCAAGCACATCTGGCACTTGTGTTCTTGCAGATGGTTTTTCTTTGTCCTCCCTGGTCTCCGTCACTAAGGAGCAGGTGGACACTCTGGATGATATGAGTTTGCTCTCATTGCCAGAAAGTTCACCCGTTTTCATCATGAGAGACGGGATCAGAGGAGAAGTGGTTTTAGTGGTTGCTTTGAGTGTGGCGACACTTCTCATATTAAGGCCAATTGCCCGAAACTCAAGAAGAGAGATGAGAGTGAGCGCCCCAAATACCACAAGAAGGAGAGGAAACCCTTTGTGAAGGGCAAGCGCGGCAAGATGGCTAAGAATGTAGCCAAAGCCGCTTCCAGAGCATTTGTTGCTGCTCTCAGCGACATCGACACTTCCTCAACTGAGGAGTCGAGCTCTGAGGAGGAGGAGTCCCCAAGGAAGGATGACAAGAAGGACAAGAAGGGACGAGATTTCACCGGCCTTTGCTTCATGGCCGACAGAGATCACAACGGCGATGAGCTTGACTCATCTGAGGTACCACTATCCTCTGACCAGCTTTTAATTAAAGGGTTAATTTTTTCCGTGCCATTACAATTTTCACGGTTTGCCAATATGCCATCGGTGTGTCACTGACAGATGGGGGCCGCCACAGTCACTGACAGTGGCATATTGGCAATTTCTGAAAATTATAATGGCATGTGAGTAATTTTCCCTTAATTAAACTAGATGAACTGAATGAAGTAGTTCTTGGTCAGGATAGATTACTTGTGCAAGCCGCTAGAGAAAGAAAAGACCTTAGACTTAGGCTAGAATCTATGTCTACTGATTATGTCATGCTTAAGTCTAGGGTTAATGATGCTGAATGTGAATCTTGTACTGTTGTCATGGGTGAGCTTGCTCAGTTGCGTTCTGTACATGCTCAAACTCTATCTGAGCTTGAGACTGCACAGAAGCAGCTTTTGGTGGTTGATTCTAGACCTCATGATGTAATTGAATGCATGAATTGTTCTTTATTACGCGAGAGCATTAATTTACGTGATAAGCATGTTCATGATTTAGAGGCTATATTGGAGAGGGCCGGTAGTTCTAAGGATGTGCAGCCTATGTGTGACACTTGCATAACCCTTAAGAACCAACTAGGCACAACTAGAGAGCGAGCTGAGAACCTAATGACTGAAAATGAGTACCTTCTTTCAGTGGTTAATAAATGCACCGAGGGAAAGGGTAGGATGGATTTGCTCTTGGCCAAGACCAAGATGTGTGCTGACAGAGCAGGGTTAGCTCTAGGTTTGGGTTTTGAGAGGACTCCTTCAGATAGTGAGAACAAAACTCTTTTTACCTCACCCACTACCCTAGAGAAAGAGAGAGCTCTGTTATACACTCCATCAGCTAAAAAGCCTACCCGAACTCCAAAGAAAACCACACCTCCTGCCAAGAAAATCCCTCCCAAGAAAACCACTCAGCAGAAGCCCAAGGAGCCTGTGAGAGCTGCTCCTATGACCCATGAGAGTGCCCCTAGGAGAGTTTTTCATTGTTCTTACTGTCAGCGGGCGGGTCATTTGGTTAGGTTCTGTTTTCGTCGCATCAAGGATGAGCGACGCTCTCAGGCGATGGGTTACCAGGACATGCATTACCCATCTTTAGGTATGCATGAGTCTGAGTTTTACTATCGTCCTGTTTTTGAGGCTCCTCGTGCTTCTCGGAGAGGTTTTGCTCCTCGAGGTGTTCACCATGTTCCATATGGTGGTAGACCCCGGGTGAGTAGCTTTGTACCTCATCAGAGTAGGAGACCTCGTCATGTTGTTAGATCACAGCATGTAGGTAGACCTCGCACTTTGCATCATTCTGATTATCCTGTGCGTAGACAGTCTACTTTTACTGTGCCTACTGCTCGTGTCACTCAGTGCTGGATGCCTCATCATATTTCCACTCACCCCAGCACTGAGTGATCGAGATTTTCTTATCATGTGTAGGCGACAGACCGAGGCTTGGAGGGCACGTGGATCATGGACTCCGGTTGTTCGCGCCATATGACCGGAGATGCAGCATGGTTCTCCAGCCTCACAACAACCAAGCAAAGGGAACATATCACCTTCGGAAACAATCGAAGGAGTAGAGTGAAAGGTAAAGGTGTGGTAAGAATTAACTCGAATTTCACTCTCAAAGATGTTGCTTTGGTTGAAAACCTGGGATACAATTTGCTTTCTGTATCTCAGTTGCTTGATGAGGGCTTCGAAGTGCGATTCCATCGTGATACTTCGCAAGTACTCAATTCTGGTGGCGCTGTGGTTTGTAAGATCTTTAGAGTTGGGAGAGTTTTTGGAGCTGATTTTTCAAAGTCATCTGGTTCTTCTCATTGTCTTGTTGCACATTCTACTTCTGAGCTTTGGAAGTGGCATAGGAGACTAGGGCATATGAGCTTTGAGTTGCTCGCTCGTCTGAGTGCCCTAGGTCTGATCCGAGGATTGCCCAAGCTCAAGTTTGAGAAGAATTTAGTTTGCGCTCCTTGTCGACATGGAAAAATGATTGCTGCTTTGCATTCGCCAGTCACCACTGTGATGACTAAACAACCTGGAGAACTTCTCCTCATGGACACTATAGGTCCTTCTCGGGTTAGTTCTTTAGGCGGCAAGTGGTATGTTTTAGTCATTGTCGATGATTTCTCTCGCTACTCATGGGTCTTCTTTCTTGCCAGCAAGGATGAAGTGTTTTCACACTTTCAGAGCTTGGCTTTGAGACTTTTCACTGAACTCCCTGGTGCATTAAAATTCATTCGAAGTGATAATGGCACTGAGTTCAAGAACAGTCTCTTTGTTGACTTTTGCATGGAGCATGGCATAGAACATCAATTCTCTGCTCCGCGGGTTCCTCAACAGAACGGTGTTGTTGAGAGAAAGAACCGCACTTTGGTTGAGATGGCTAGGACGATGCTTGATGAGCATAGGACTCCTAGAAAATTCTGGGCTGAGGCCATGAATACTGCTTGTTACATCTCAAACTGAATCTTCTTGCGCTCAATTTTGAACTTGACATCTTATGAGCTACGTTTTGGGAGACAGCCCAAGGTTACTCATCTTCGAGTGTTTGGTTGTCGTTGCTTTATCCTAAAACATGGTAATTTGGATAAATTTGAGTCGCGTTCTTCTGACGGGATCTTTTTGGGTTATACTACTCATGGTCATTCTTATCGTGTTTATAATTTGGAGACTAACACTGTCATCGAGTCATGTGATGTGACTTTTGATGAATCAACCCCCTCTGTTAGTTCTGCATTTGAACAGGCAAATGAACACGACATGGAACAAACCATCTTCGAAGAAGAAGATCCCGGAGATTTCGAGGAAGAACCCCTACTACCCTCGACATAAACCCCCGAAGCTGACCCCGCTTCGACCACTTCGGCACAAGGTCCCGAAGCAACTACCTCAACATCGGTCATCTTGGACCACTCCAACGCACAAGTTGAGGGGGAGACTGCATCCCGCCGCGAGGCTCCACACCATGTTCAAAGGATGCATCCTCCCGAGCAGATCATTGGTGAGCTTGATCAAAGGGTAACACGTTCTCATGCTCATTTCATTGATTCCGCTTTTGTTGCTTCTTTCGAGCCCTTAGATGTTAGTCATGCACTTTCTGATTCTAGTTGGATCAATGCCATGCATGAAGAACTTGAAAATTTTGAGAGAAACCAAGTCTGGACTTTAGTTGATCCTCCACCAAATGTTCATTTCATTGGAACAAAATGGATTTTCAAAAACAAACAAGGGGAGGATGGGACTATAGTTAGAAACAAGGCTAGACTTGTAGCTCAGGGATATTCTCAATTAGAAGGGATTGATTTTACTGAAACTTTTGCACCTGTTGCTCGTCTTGAGGCCATTAGGATTTTGCTTGCCTTTGCGACATCCCGGGGATTCAAACTCTATCAAATGGATGTCAAAAGTGCATTTCTTAATGGTTTCATAGGCGAAGATGTTTATGTAAAACAACCCCCTGGTTTTGAAAACCCCAAATACCCACATAAAGTCCTTAAACTTCATAAGGCTCTTTATGGACTCAAGCAGGCCCCTCGGGCATGGTATGACAGACTTAAGTCTTTTCTGCTTGAGCGGGGGTATTTGATGGGATCTGTTGATAAAACCCTGTTCACTCTCAAGCATGGCAAAGATTTCCTCCTAGTTCAGATCTATGTGGATGATATCATCTTTGGTGGCTCTTCTCATGCTTTGGTTGCCGAGTATGCAGATGTCATGAGCAGGGAGTTCGAAATGTCCATGATGGGCGAACTCACATTTTTCCTTGGTTTGCAAATCAAGCAAATCAAGCAAGGTACTTTCATTCACCAGACGAAGTACACCAAGGACCTGCTCAAGAAATTCGACATGGCTGATGCGAAGCCACTCGCCACTCCGATGGCTACATCTGTAGCATTGGATCCTGATGAAGATGGAGAAGCCATAGATCAGAAGGAGTTCCGAAGCATGATCGGCTCCCTCCTCTACTTGACTGCTACGAGGCCGGACATACACTTCGCAGTGTGTCTATGCGCTCGTTTTCAGGCTTCACCACAAGCTTCGCACCGCCAAGCGGTAAAGCGCATTCTAAGGTATCTCAAACATACCCTTGAGTTCAGCATTTGGTATTCAGCATCTTCCTCTTTGTGTCTTCGAGGTTATTCCGATGCAGATTTTGCTGGGTGTAGAATTGATAGGAAAAGTACATCTGGTACTTGTCATTTTCTGGGTACTTCTCTGGTTTGGTGGTCTTCCCACAAACAGTCTAGTGTTGCACAATCGACGGCTGAGGCCGAATATGTTGCTGCAGCTAGCTGTTGCTCTTAGATTTTGTGGATGGTTTCCACTTTGCGGGATTTTAGGTTAGATTATAAGAGTGTTCCACTTTTCTGTGATAACACTAGCGCTATTTGTATTGCAAACAACCCGGTTCAGCACTCCAGAACCAAACACATTGATGTGCGATATCATTTTCTCAGAGATCATAATGAGAAGGGTGATATTGAACTTCAATATGTTGATACCCAACACCAGCTAGCCGATATTTTCACAAAACCCCTCGATGCTTCTCGATTTGCCTACTTGCGTGGGGAAGTTGGTATTTGTCACCCTTACGGCATTTTGTGAGGGGAGCAGATTTTAATCATCTTGCATATGCTCTGTGTGTGAAATTGCATTTACATCTTTTGCACCTATATGCCTATTATTAATTCATGAATCATGTCTGCTCAGCTCTATTTAATATATCTAAAACACAATGTGCATGATGTTTCCAAAATCAAATCATGCTCACTGCTTAGTCTTGGATCTAGCATGTTTAGGCAGGACTGCTTTAGCTATCTTTTATCTGCTTGATAGCAAGTCTCCTTTTCTCTGGATGATAATCATTGCAACTTGAAAAATTGTTCTACATATTCATGTATATTTCATCAAGTGCTAACACAACTTGTTCACTAAATCAAAATTCCAAAAATCCATGATTTACATGCTTCAAAGCAAAAAGATCCAGGTGGGTTTGTTTGTCGCACTACTCTATTCTAGACTGTTTACCATTGCACATTGGTATGAACTGGAATAGTGTAGTGTATGCCAAAATCATTGCTTTAAGCTTCTGATGGCTTTCATGCCTAGGCTTGACCTGATTGGAAAGCATAAGGTGGACAAACAAATAACCCCTGGCATTATGAAAAGATAACAAAATTTATTGATCATCAAGTTTGCTTTTAATTGCTCCACTTGAACTGGACTTGTCTGTCTAGAGTAGAAATTGACTAGCTTTGCGTAGTCCCTGCTTTTACTTGTCTAGTTTTCTTGATTAAGTGGTGATGCTTTTATTTCAAAATGACAAAATCATATACTGTCATCATGTTTTTAGAGACTGTTAAATTGAGTTGAACACATGATCATTGGATTAATATTGGCATATTTTTGCTTTATATGTCTTTGCAACTCTGCCCATCTCGAAGCTATGCATCTTTTAATTACTCCTTGATGCTTGCATTGCCAAAGGGGGAGAAATTGTTGCGTTCTCTGACGCAAAGGGGGAAAATTATCTCAGGGGGAGTTTTTATCTTGAAAAAGGGAAGATTTGCCGAAGGGGCTTTTACTCTTTTAAAAAGGGGGAGGAAAATTCTTTTGTCAAGTGACATGATTTGGCTCGTTTCTGAGTTTTTTATGGTCACTTGTGTGCTGATTTTTTTTCAAATTTTCTTGAACTTGAATTTGGTTGTCAATGCACTCATCAAGGGGGAGATTGAGAAACCAAGGGTTGGTTTCGGAGTCTGTGATGAGTGATTGAAACAGTTTTACCTTCTGATTCGAAGGGGTCCCTCCGAAGGGGTTCGTAGGTTGGTTCTCCGAAGATGTACGGAGGCTGTTTCACCGAAGGGTTCGGTGGGTGTGGTTGCTGCAGCTGTTGCAGTGGAGTGTGCCTGTCGGAGGGGTCCGACAGTACACAATGATTGGTTGTACCGAAGGTCTCGGTACTTTGGGCGGTACACCGGAGTGTGTGCCGAAGGGTGCTTACCCGGAGAGGTCTCCGGGGTACTGGATACACTTGTCTGCTTGTCTGTGGTGCGCAGGGGACTTCGGAGGCGACAGACGGTTCGCAGCAGGTGAACCTGGGTCAAGCGGGAGGCTTGATGTCAGGGGAGCGGGGAGCTCCGTCATGGAGGCTGCGAAGGGGTCAAGGTCGGACCTCGGGTCGAGGTGCGCCAGGAGAAGGCAGTAAGTGCGGAGCGTGGCTCCGGGTGAAGGTACTCCGAGACAAAGTCCTCGGAGGCGAGGAACTTCGAAGGGTACTCCGGAAGGAGTGACTTTGGAGTTTGGTGGATCTAAGTCCTCAGCAGAGGCAAGGTGTTCGAAGTGTGCTCCAGAGGGAGACACTCGAAGGTTACCCGATGAAGGTCTCAGAAGTCGAGGTGCATCGAAGGCATGGTCCGGGTGAGGCTCGTCGAGGAGTGTGCTCGGGGAGAGACACTGCGACGAAGTGCTCATGGAATGCTTCATGCGGAGGCCTTGGACGAAGGAGGTACTTCGAAGGGTGGTACTCCGAAGGTGGGGCTTCAGAGTGAAGTAGGCTTCAGAGCAAGGCTGGCTCCGGAGTGAGGTGGACTTGAGGTACTTAGGCCAAGCATGGCTTCGGTACACGGACTGATGGAGTTCGAGCTGGGGGAAGCTGCGAAGTTGTAGTGGTCCACTCCAAAGGTGTTGGTGTGAAGGCCCAAGGGCTTTGACGGCTTCGGCTCAAAACCGTCACTGTATCGAAGGTTGACTTCGGTGAAGCGAAGGCCATCAGGCTCAAGGACTTCTCACCGAAGCTACCGCACCCCTCGCGTGCGAAGGGGGCTTCAGAAAAGTCAAAGACTGTAAAGGCTAATAGTGTCTGCTCAGCAAAAAGCTGACGCTGTCCCCTCTGCAAAGCTGACAGAGAAGCCTCCAAATAAAGTTGACTACCTTTTGTACCCCTTTGTTCTGTAGAGACAAAACCGATGTAAACCCTAGGGGTAAAGTAGTCAATTCGCTTGGGTGAATAGTGGCTATAAATATGGGGGCTGGGTAGGTAACATTTAACACTTTGAGCACTCATTGTTGAGCTCCTGTACTAGCCACCACATACTTTGTATTCATCCAGTGAGTTCATTTTTAGTGTTCCCTGTTCAAGCAGTGAAGCCCTGTCTCTGTGTTCATTTTATGCTTGAGCTTGTGTGCATACCTCGCTTCATGCTTCGATCTTTTGTGTGCCTTGGGCGAAGTGTGTTTGTGCGAAGTGTGCTTTTCAGTGTGTTCGCTCTGTGTATCCTGGAGGTTATACCTCGCTGTTTACTAGCGAAGCACTGAGCGAAGCCCGCTTTTCTTCCCGTGTCGAAGCCTTTTAGCGAAGTCTGTTTTCTGTGCGTTGTGATCTTCGAAGTACGAAGCCCAGCACCAGTTGCTGTCGCTAAGTTTTTGGTCGAAGTCCTCAGTGGGTAGTCTACTCTTGCGAAGGGTGAAGTGTGAAGCCTGCTCGAAGCACCCTGTGTGCGGAGCCTGCACTGACTTAGCAGAGTTGATTTTTTGGGGTTGTGGGTGGAGCGAAGTCTTATTGGCTTCGAACTTTTGCTCCTTGCGAAGCCTGTGTTCGGAGCTGTAAAATACCTCCGAACCAGAACTTCGAAGGGTGTGTTCGAAGCCTGTTCCACAGAAGACAGATTTAAAACAGAAGGCTATTTTTAGCCTGAAATTTTAAAAGCTCCCATTCACCCCCCCTCTAGTCGCCGTTTCCGGTCCAACAGTGGTGTTCAATGGGTATGAATACAAAAAGTACTCAACAAGCCACCGCAAATGCAGGTAATAATGCAAGGTAATAACAAAGGAAGGATAATTGGCTATAGGTGCGGAAAAGTACATTTTCAGTTATTGCAGTTAATGTAGTCAAGTTTTATCATGCGTAAAGTTAAACATGAACAGCAATAACATCATCTAACTCGAGGAGTACATTTTATCTCCTCGCACAACAGTCCTTACATGTCAAACCATCATGCACATACATATCAAAAGTAATCTAACTATGGGATGTCACGCAACCCGCCCTTGACCGTGGGCTTGGCTTTTCAAAAAGATTTATGACTCTGATCAGAGGTGTACTACTGTACCCACAAGGCATGCACTCATCCCAAACACCAAAGTGTAACGAGATGACCCATACCACGGGAACTCGTGCCAAAACCTCAGCATGAAATGCTCCAAGCGATAACCACCCACTCTAGGTTTCGCTGACGTGCCGGGCCGCATCCCGGCTAACGTCGCACCCCCTTTTGCACCACGTCGGTACAAGCCACCCGCAGGTGCTGCTTGACCAATCTCCAAATGGTGGCCTCGGTTTGGAACACTCCATACCTTAGTTAGGACTTACCCATTAGACTTGTGGTTAGTACGGAAGTGTATTGCAACAGATCCCGTAGACCGGTCCTTATAGTGCCCCGGGTGCTACCGACCAATGCCCTAGCTTGCACCTGGAACCCACCATGCATTCACTCACAACCACAACTCATCACCGACAGAATTCCAAGGATAATAAGTAACGGGGATCATATAGTTGAACCATTTTTCTACGACTCATTTTTTTATCCTATAGCGATCGTGTCAATACATTGGACACTAGCTAATAATACTAATCATGTGGTGACAAGGAGGTTAGGCGAGATAGCATGGCTTGAGTTGCACATCAAGGTCGGGGGATCCTAAATAAATATATTGTAAGGGTTTACATTGGACTAATGCATGTATAGCCTATGTGTTTTAGCGATAGTTTAATAAAACGTGGGTTCAATATGCTCAAAAGATTGGTTTGGTGACTTGCCTTGTTCAGCGAATGGGGAGGGAGGAACTTCCGGGTAATATTCCGGCTCCTCGGCAGCGTCGTAATCTTCCCAATATAAATAAAGTAAAATAAATACAACATTCAATTAAACAATATAAAATCACACAACAAGCACATAGGTTTAAATTGGTTTAATTTAAAGGAAATCAAGTTGTTAAGTTTCTGAAATTTATTTTATAAATAATTTAGAAGGAATTATAATGAAAGGTTGTCCTTTATAAAAAGGTTCTAAATGTGAGTAGTCTCATTTTAAGTCTCCTAATAAATTTTAAAATGAAAGGTTCATGGACAAATTAGTGGTTTTCAGTATATGAACAGAAAGGAATAAATATAAACTTTATTGAAGTTTAAATAATTGAATTTACATTTTTACCCTAAGGGCATTTGAATACCTATTTAATTAGTCATGAAAAATCCAAAGTAAACATATTGTTTTTATTGAATGAACATGAAGAGAATGATATTACAAATTTTCTGAAATTGAAATGATAATTTTTGAAGTTAAAATGCGCCAGATATGAATTTTACAAGTTTAAAACAGTTTCTGGAATTTATTTTTAAATTTAAATCGCCTCGGGTCCACGGTGAGCCAGGCCCACGGTGAACCCGCGCACTGTGCGCGTGCGCCGGATCGAGATCCACCGTTGGATCATGATCGGGCGGCCACGGGCGAGGCGGGGGAGTTAAGTTATCGCGGACGGCCAGGATTAAAACGCTGAACCGGTACGCGATGGACGCTCCAGATTAAACGTGAGTTTTAAATATAAACGAACGCACGAGATCGCACCGTACCGCTTCACTTAGATCCGACGGCGTGGACTAAACTGCACAGATGATTTAGTCTCCACCGTTGGATCTGGATCGCACGGCCAGGATTGAATCCGACACGACACGGGTATTCGACCCGTGCCGGTCATCTTCTCCGGCGACGACGAGCGGGCTAGGGTCCACGGCGAGCGACGGCGGTCGTACCTAAGGCCTAAAACGGAAAGAGGATGCTACGGGGGTCATGACGGTACCCTTGCGGTGGCGAACGGTCGACGGAGCAAGGCCGGCGACGAGCGGAGGCGGCGAAGGCGTTCGGGTCCTTGGCGGCGACGGGGATCCGACGGGGTTCGTCGACGACGGAGTGGTGGCCGAGGCTGGCGAGGTCCGTGCGGTCATGATGGTGTGGATGGCGAGGACGGAGGAGGTCACCGACGACGGTGAGCGGCGACCGGAGTGCGGCCGGCGGTGGAGAGTTAAAAGTTGTAGAGGGGGCGTTCTGTTCGATCTTGCAGCGTGTGAGCGTAGGGGTATAACGCGGACGGCCAGGGGGTTTAAATAGGGTCATCGGCGGGGGCAGGGGGCGCAATTGACGTTGGCTGGGATTAAACGCGTTTAAACACCGACGAGCTTCGGGTTGCATGCGGATTCATTGAATCGGGACGCGATCCGACTGGGTTTAAAGGGGGCAACGATCGCCGGAGTGTGGGGGTTTGAATGCCAGGCTCAATTTGGGGGGAGGGGGTCGGGAGCAACGGATCCGAGGCGCATTAAGGCGTCGGCCGGCGAGGGGGGGGTGAGATTTGGGGGCGAATCTCGCGGAGACGAAGGATCTGACAGGTGGGGGCCACATGCCAGTGGGCGCGAGCGAGTTAGTGAGGCGGCTGACGGGTAGGGTCAGGCTCAGGCGCGAGAGGGGGCGGTTGGCCCCGACAGGTAGGGCCAGGGTGTCGGGCGCGCGCGAGAGGAGAGGGGCTCGCTGACGGGTGGGGTCGGGCTGTCAGTCCGAGGCGGGCGAGGGTAACGGGCTAGGCCGGCCGGGAGGGAGAGAAAGGGAGGAGGGGGCCCATTACTGGTTAAAACGTTTTCTGATTAAAAATAATTACAGAAATTGGTTTAAAATAATAGGGCTACTTCCAAGGTTGGTAAAAATTTGTAAAAATTCTCAAAAATATATCTTGTCTTGGGATCATACACAAAAAATTTCAGCTCCTGGTTTGGCCATTTCATCTATGTTGTATCTCAAAAGGGTGAAGGAGGGTATTAAAGGTATTTCCAAAATAATAAATTCCAGGAAATTGGATTAAATAATATTTTTATTCCTTTGAAAATTGGGGGTTTTACACCCGATCTTCGACGTCGCGTGCCAACGCGTCGCCCTCCAAGCCCTTATGGAGTTGAGGATGATCTATGATGATCATCTTCAGAACTCGTCCTTTCGGCTTGTGCCGAAGCGCACTCCCGACGCCCACCGTAGTATCTACATCGGAGCCCACTCCGATCGTGATCCGGTCATGGCCCGACAGACGCGTCTTCTTCAGGCCATGGACGATCTCCATACTGAGGCCGTGCTTGACACCGATGAGCACCATGAGGTGGTTGAGTTCCTTCGTCAGGAGACGAAGAGCTTGATCCAACAGAACGGTGAGCTGCAGCGCAAGATTATGCAGCTGTAGAAGGACATTGCGGAGATGGTTCCCCTCGTCTCGAGGAAGAGGAAGCCCATCCGCGAGCCCGCCGCTCGCCCCAAGAGGATCCCGCCACACCCCTCGACCGCCGGACCGTCCAGCTCCAATGCTCCAGCACCGCGCCCTGGCCTCGTCTCCGACCCCATCATCGAGAATTTTCTCGAGCTCACCATCCCTCAGGACCCGCGTGCTCGTTGTTCCGAGAGAACGTAGACTGCCTCCGATGGCGAGTAGGCGATAGCTACCATTGTTTGAATTTTTAATAATGTTGTGGTACCGCCTACAACGAGTTGGGTTGTAGGTGTATTAAAATAAGAGCATAATGTAATGAACTTTTTATACCACTTGGAGATATATATATACATGAGCCCCGATGGGTCACTTTGATTAAAATGTTTGTCTCATCATCTTTTTATCTTATGACCAGAAGATGGCCAACAATCAGAACACCGGATCCAACAATGGAGGAGGGGCATGCAACGGTTTGCCCAAAAGTGTTGTGCCCAACTGGGGTGCAACGGGCCAATGATAGACCGGACCGTCATCCGCCAACCACCCTACCTTGGCGGAGATGATGGCAAACCAGAACCAGTTGATCACCGCCCTCCTCACCCAAATGCAGCACCAACAGGCATAGTTGGACCACCTGCAGAATGTAGAGTCTGCCCCTCGTGCACCAGCACCCGCACCCGCGCCTCAACTCTCAGAGTTCATGCGTGTGCGGCCACCGATCTTCTCCAGCACCACCAATCCCATGGAGGCCGGAAATTGGCTCCGCACCATCGGGAAGAAGTTGGACCTCCTCCCCTGCACCGACCGGGAGAAAGTGGCGTTCTCCACTCATCAGCTCCAGGGTCCCACCGCGGAGTGGTGGGACAACTACAGTGAGTCCCAGCCAGAGGACCACGTGGTGACTTGGGCGGAGTTCACCATCGCCTTTCGCTCCGCCCACGTCCCCACCGGAGTCATCGTGGTGAAACAGCAGGAGTTCCGTGACCTGCAACAGGGCAGCCGGACTGTCATGGAGTATCTCCATGAGTTCAACCGCCTAGCACGCTACACGCTAGAAGAGGTGCGAACCGACGCCCTCCGCCAGGCTAAGTTCCTCCGGGGACTTAAGGATGAGCAGTCCATCCAGCTCGTCGCCACCGACTACGCCAACTTACAACGACTAGTGAACAAGGCGCTCATCCAAGAGACTGAGCAGAACAAGTTGGACCTCAAGAAGAGGAAGATGATCGCCTTCAAGCATCAACAGGTGAATTCTCAGAGGCCCCGCTTCGTCCCTCTGCCACCAGCGCCCGCCTACCATCCTCGGCCCGCCTACAGGCCACCTCACGCCGCTAGTGGATCCAACGCCGGGCATCCCCACCCCGCTCCACCAGCTCCAGCCGCTCAGCCAACGTCCGCCGCCAAGGCCCCGATCTTGAGGGACCACCAAGGGATGACGGTCGTCTGCTTCAACTGCCGGAAGGAAGGGAACTACTCACACCAGTGTCCTCACCCCAAGCAACCCCAAGGCGCGGCACCCAACCAGGTGGTTCATGCCCGCATCAACCACATCAGTGCGGAGGAAGCCTAGGAGGCTACCGAAGTCGTGCTCGGTACGTTTACCACAAATTCCTTACCAGCTATAGTACTGTTTGACTCTGGAGCAACACACTCTTTCATCTTGGAAGATTTTGTGGAAACCAACAACGTGGAAGTGCTCCCTCTACCAACCCCCATGATGATTGCGACTCCAGGCAATAAAACCTTAGCCCACTTATACAGTCCTAAGGTTAAGATAGAGATTCAAGGGATACTATTCCGGGCCGAGCCAGTCCTCATTAAGTGTACCGGACTCGACCTCATCCTAGGGATGGATTGGCTAATGAAACACAAGGGAGTGATCGACTGTGCCAACAAGTCCGTAACAGTGACCAACCCTGAAGGCGAAGCCGTCACCTTTCGGATGACCAACTGCAAACCTCTAGAGGCATCTCTTCACTCTCTAGCCCTGGAAGAAGTGCCCATAGTTAAGGAGTTCATGGACATCTTCCCAGAGGACCTGCCAGGAATGCCTCCCAAGCGGGACATCGAATTCAGAATCAACTTGTCCCCGGGACCACTCCAATCTCCAAGCGCCCCAACCGGATGGCCGCTAATGAACTAGCCGAAGTCAAGAGCAACATCGAAGACCTGGAACAGAAAGGCTACATCCGACCAAGTACCTCACCCTAGGGTGCACCGGTCATCTTCGCCATGAAGAATGACAAGACTAAAAGGATGTGCGTGGACTATAGAGCCCTGAACGACGTAACCATCAAGAACAAGTACCCATTGCCTCGGATCGACGACATGTTCGATCAACTGAAAGGATCCTCGGCGTTTTCAAAGATTGACCTCAGGTCAGGTTATCACCAACTGAGGATTAGAGAAGAGGACATCCCCAAGACTGCCTTCACCTCTCGCTATGGACTATACGAGTATACTGTGATGTCGTTCGGACTCACGAATGCCCTGACCTTTTTCATGAACATGATGAACAATGTATTCATGGAGTTCTTGGATAAGTTCATCGTGGTATTCATTGATGATATCCTCGTCTACTCCAAGACCAAATAAGAACATGAAACCCACCTCCGTCTGACCCTCGGAAAGCCAAGGAAGTAGTGACCAATTGGCTGCAGCCCACGAACGTGACCGAGATCCGGAGTTTTCTCGGATTGGCCGGATACTACCGCCGGTTCATCGAGAACTTTTCGAAGATAGCAAAGCCTATGACCAGGCTATTGCAGAAGGAAGTAAAATTTGAATGGATTCCAGATTGTGAAGAATGCTTCCAAACTCTTAAGAAGAAGCTTGTGTCAGCCCCGATTCTGACTCTGCCAGACATCCGGAAAGACTTCCATGTCTACTGTGATGCCTCTCGTCAAGGATTGAGATGTGTCTTAATGCAAGATGGGAAGGTGATATCTTACGCCTCTCGACAGCTGAGACCGCATGAGCTGAACTACCCAACCCACAACCTGGAATTAGCAGTCATGGTTCATGCCTTGAAGATATGGAGACATTACCTTGTGGGAAATCGGTGCGAGGTCTTCACCGACCACAAGAGCCTCAAGTATATATTCACCCAACCGGACCTAAACCTCAGGCAGAGGAGATGGTTGGAACTGATCAAAGATTATGACTTGGGCATCCATTATCATCCAGGCAAGGCCAATGTGGTGGCAGACGCCCTTAGTCGAAAAGGGTACTGCAATGCCATCATGATACAGGACCAGGCCCCTTTGCTATACCAGAGGACCACGTGGTGACTTGGGCGGAGTTCACCATCGCCTTTCGCGCCGCCCACGTCCCCGCCGGAGTCATCGCGGTGAAACAGCAGGAGTTCCGTGACCTGCAACAGGGCAGCTGGACTGTCATGGAGTATCTCCATGAGTTCAACCGCCTGGCACGCTACGCGCCAGAAGAGGTGCGAACCGACGCCCTCCGCCAGGCTAAGTTCCTCCGGGGACTTAAGGATGAGCTGTCCATCCAACTCGTCGCCACCGACTACGCCGACTTCCAACGGCTAGTGAACAAGGCGCTCATCCAAGAGACTGAGCAGAACAAGTTGGACCTAAAGAAGAGGAAGATGATCGCCTTCAAGCATCAACAGGCAAATTCTCAGAGGCCCCGCTTCGTCCCTCTGCCACCAGCGCCCGCCTACCATCCTTGGCCCACCTACAGGCCACCTCACGTCGTCGGTGGATCCAACGCTGGGCATCCCCACCCCGCTCCACCAGCTCCGGCCGCTCAGCCAACGTCCGCCACCAAGGCCCCGATCTTGAGGGACCGCCAAGGGAAGCCGATCGTCTGCTTCAACTGCCGGAAGGAAGGGCACTACTCGCACCAGTGTCCTCACCCCAAGAAACCCCAAGGCGCGGCACCCAACCAGGTGGTTCGTGCCCGCATCAACCACATCAGCGCGGAGGAAGCCTAGGAGGCTCCTGAAGTCGTGCTCGGTACGTTTACCGCAAATTCCTTACCAGCTATAGTACTGTTTGACTCTGGAGCAACACACTCTTTCATCTCGGAAGATTTTGTGGAAACCAACAACTTGGAAGTGCTCCCTCTACCAACCCACATGATGATTGCCACTCCAGGCAATAAAATCTTAGCCCACTTATACAGTCCTAAGGTTAAGATAGAGATTCAAGGGATACTATTCCGGGCCGAGCCAGTCCTCATTAAGTGTACCAGACTCGACCTCATCCTAGGGATGGATTGGCTAATGAAACACAAGGAAGTGATCGACTGTGCCAACAAGTCTGTAACAGTGACCAACCCGAAGGCGAAGCCGTCACCTTTCGGATGACCAGCCGCAAACCTCTAGAGGCATCTCTTCACTCTCTAGCCCTGGAAGAAGTGCCCATAGTCAAGGAGTTCATGGACATCTTCCCAGAGGACCTGCTAGGAATGCCTCCCAAGCGGGACATCAAATTCAGAATCGAACTTGTCCCCGAGACCACTCCAATCTCCAAGCGCCCCTCCCGGATGGCCGCAAATGAACTAGCCAAAGTCAAGAGAAACATCGAAGACCTGGAACAGAAAGGCTACATCCGACCAAGTACCTCACCCTGGGGTGCACCGGTCATCTTCGCCATGAAGGACAAGACTAAAAGGATGTGCGTGGACTATAGAGCTCTGAACGACGTAACCATCAAGAACAAGTACCCATTGCCTCGGATCGACGACCTATTCGATCAACTAAAAGGATCCTCGGCATTTTCCAAGATTGACCTCAGGTCAGGTTATCACCAACTGAGGATTAGAGAAGAAGACATCCCCAAGACTGCCTTCACCTCCCGCTATGGACTATACGAGTTTACTGTGATGTCGTTCGGACTCACGAATGCCCTGACCTTTTTCATGAACATGATGAACAATGTATTCATGGAGTTCTTGGATAAGTTCATCGTGGTATTCATCAACGATATCCTCGTCTACTCCAAGACCAAATAAGAACATGAAACCCACCTCCGTCTGACCCTCGGAAAGCCAAGGAAGCAGTGACCAACTGGCTGCAGCCCACGAACGTGATCGAGATCCGGAGTTTTCTCGGATTGGCCGGATACTACCGCCGGTTCATCGAGAACTTTTCGAAGATAGCCAAGCCTATGACTAGGCTATTGCAGAAGGAAGTAAAATTTGAATGGATTCCAGATTGTTAAGAATGCTTCCAAACTCTTAAGAAGAAGCTCGTGTCAGCCCCGATTCTGACTCTGCCAGGCATCCGGAAAGACTTCCACGTCTACTGTGATGCCTCTCGTCAAGGATTGAGATGTGTCTTAATGCAAGATGGGAAGGTGATATCTTACGCCTCTCGACAGCTGAGACCGCATGAGCTGAACTACCCAACCCACAACCTAGAATTAGCAGCTGTGGTTCATGCCTTGAAGATATGAAGACATTACCTTGTGGGAAATCGGTGCGAGGTCTTCACCGACCACAAGAGCCTCAAGTATATATTCACCCAACCGGACCTGAACCTCAGGCAGAGGAGATGGTTGGAACTGATCAAAGATTATGACTTGGGCATCCATTATCATCCAGGCAAGGCCAATGTGGTGGCAGACGCCCTTAGTCGAAAAGGGTACTGCAATGCCATCATGATACAGGACCAGGCCCCTTTGCTATACAAGGAGATGGAAAGGCTGAATTTAGGGATCACCACCCGAGCGCACCTTGCTGCTTTGGAGTCTAGACCTGTCTTGATAGACCAGATCCAAGAAAAGCAGAAGGAAGACCCGGACATCTTGGAGATCCAGCAGAACATGCGGAAGGGTAAAGCCCCCGGATTCTCCGAGGACGAGCATGGTACCATCTGGTTCGGAAACCGGATATGTGTACCCGACAAGCCTCAGTTGAAGACCCTCATCCTTCAAGAAGCTCATGATACTCTATACTCCATACATCCCGGGAGTACAAAGATGTATCAAGACCTAAAAGAGAAATATTGGTGGGTCGGCATGAAGAGGGAAATAGCTGAGTATGTGGCCAAGTGCGACACATGCCGGCGAGTCAAGGCAGAGCACCAAAGACCTACTGGACTTTTGCAACCCCTCAAGGTCCCCGATTGGAAGTGGGAAGAGATAGGAATGGACTTCATCATGGGACTTCCCAGGACCCAAGCCGGTCATGATTCTATCTGGGTGATCATCGACTGACTCACCAAGGTGGCTCACTTCATCCCCGTCAGGACAACTTACACCGTCACCAAGTTGGCCAAGTTGTATATGACCCGGATTGTGTGCCTATATGGAGTTCCAAAGAAGATTGTATCTGACTATGGGAGTCAGTTTACCTCTAAGTTTTGGAAGAACCTTCAAGAGGAACTCGGCACCCGGCTGAACTTTAGCACCGCCTATCATCCTTAGACCGATGGTCAAACCGAAAGGGTCAACCAGATATTGGAGGATATGCTTAGAGCTTGCACTCTAGACTTTGGCGGAATGTGGGACAAGAACTTGCCTTATGTGGAGTTCTCCTACAACAACAGTTATCAAGTTAGCCTGCAAATGTCCCCGTTTGAGGCACTGTATGGGCGTAAGTGCAGGATGCCGCTACTCTAGGATCAGACCGGAGAGTCGCAACTGTTTGGGACAGATATATTGAGAGAAGCCGAAGAGAAGGTCAAGATCATCAGGGACAGATTAAAGGTAGCCCAGTCCCGACAGAAGAGCTACGCCGATAACCGACGAAGAGACCTAACCTTTGAGGAGGGTGATTATGTCTATCTCCGAGTCACTCCCCTCCGTGGCACTCAAAGGTTCAACATGAGAGGCAAGCTAGCACCCCACTATGTCGGACCTTTTCAGATCCTCCGACGGCAAGGAAAAGTGGCATATCAATTAGAATTGCCTCCATCCAAGGAAAAGCTAGCACCCCACTATCTCTCAGCTGAAGAAGTGTCTTCGTGTGCCCACCGAGCAAGCCGACCTCCAACAACTCAACATCCAAGAGGATTTGACCTACATCGAGAAGCCCATCAAGATCTTGGAGACAAAGGAAAGAGTAACCAGGAGCCGTGTGGTTCACTTCTGCAAGGTTCAGTGGGACAACCACCCCGTTGAAGAAGCCACATGGGAAAAAGAAGATGAGTTGAAAGCCCAATACCCCGAGTTATTCGAGTAGCATTTCAATCTCGAGGACGAGATTCTTTGTAAGGGGGATAGGTTTGTAACACCCCAAATTTTCAAAGAAATAAAAATATCATTTATATAATTTCCTGGAATTATTTATTTTGGAAAATACCTTTAATGCCCTCCAGAGGCTAGAACCTAGATGAAATGACCAAACCAGAGGCTAGAAAATTTTGTATGAGTTCCCAAGGCCAAAATATATTTTTGAGAATTTTTACAAATTTTTATCACCCTTGGAAGTAGCCCAAATATTTTAAATCAATTTATGTAATTATTTTTATTCAGAAAAGCATTTAAACATTAACGGGCCCTCCCCCTCCCTTTCCCTCTCTCCCGACCGGCCCAGCCCACTCCTCCCCGGGCGCCCCGTCTGACCTGTGGACCCCGCCCGTCAGTGACCCCCCCTCTCCACGCGCGCATACCCGATGCCTCGGCCCCACCTGTCGGCGCCAACCGACTCCCTCTCTCGTCGCGCCCGACCCCACCCGTCAGTCGTCTCACCCATTCATTCGCGTCCGCTGGCCTAAGGCCCCCGCCTGTCAGGACCGTCGTCCACCTCGCGCCACCGCCCCCAAACCTCGCCGGCCGAATCAATTCCCCTCCGATCCGCCTCGCCGGCCCCTCTCCCATTAAATTGACACCATTACTCGGTCCCCCGCGCTCGGCTGACCGTTTCCCCTCATTAAACCTCGCGATTACACCCCTGGATCGCGTTGCGCGTGCATGGCCGAGACCTCGCCGGCGGGTTAAAACCTCCCCTCGGCTTTCCTTGCATGTGACCCCCTCCGAACCCCTCCGATGCCTCTATTTAAGCGCTTGGCCTCCACCGCGTCCAGCCCGCACACCCGATCGCGTTGAGAGCAAACCAGAGCACCACATTTCGCTTTTTAGCACCTCGCCACCGCCCCTACTCCGGTTGCTGTTCACCATCGTCGGTGACCTCCTCCGCCCTAGAAGACCGCACCTTCATGACCGCCAGGACCTCACCAACCTCGGCCACCCCTCCGCCAGCAACGAACCCCACCGAAACGCCATCGCCGACAAGGGACATGAACCACTCCGCCATCTACCCTCGCCGCCGACCACGCTCCGCTGACCTCTCGCCTCGCTTAAGGTACCCCCGTGTTCCCCTTAGCGTCCTCTTTCCGTTTCTAGGCGTAGCTTGGACCGCCGTCGCTCGCCGTGGCCTCTGGCCCGCTCGCTGTCGCCGGAGAAGACGACCGACACGGGCTGAGTACCCGTGCCATGTCAGATTCGCTCTCGGACGTACGATCCAGATCCAACGGCGGAGATTAGGTCGTTCCCATGATTTAATCTGATTCGTTAGATCGTAGCGAATCGGTACGTTTTAATCTCGTACGTCCATTAGTATTTAAAACCCGCATTCGATCTGAGCCGCACGATGTGTATCGGTTCGGCCTATTAATCTCGCGCGTCCGTTTTCACTTAAGTCCCCCACCTCGCCCGTGACTGCCCGATCGCGATCCAACGGTGGATCTCGATCCGGCCTACGCGCACAGTGCGCGGGTTCATGGTGGATCTGGTTCACCGTAGACCGGCGGTTGTTTTGGATTTAATTTAAGTTCCAGAAATGGTTTTAAACTTCTAAAATTCATATCTTGCGCATTTCAACTCCAAAAATTACCATTTCAATTCCAGAAAATTTGTAATTTTATTCTCTACATGTTAATACAATAAAAACAGTATGCTTACTTTGAATATTTCATGCTTATTTAATAAAGTATTCAAATGCCCTTTAGGGTAAATTACAAATTTAATTATTTCAATTTTAGTAAAATTTATCTTTACTCATTTCCTATTAATAGGATGAAACCAACAAGTTTTCTCTGAACCTCTTATTTTGAATTAGTTAGAAAACTTGAAATAAGATTGTTCACACTCAAAATCTCTTTTATAAAGGGCCATATTTCATTATAGCTCATTTTAAATATTCATAAAATGAATTTCAGAAACTTAACAACTTTATTTTCCTTAAGTTAACCCAATCAAAACCTATATGCTTGTTGTGTGATTTTTGTATCGTTTATTGAATGTTATATTTATTATTCATGTTAAAAAGACTACGATGTCGCCGAGGAGCCGGAGTACTTCCCGGAAGTTCCTCCCTCCCCTTTCGCTGAACAAGGCAAGTCACTAAACCAATCTTTTGAGCATATTGAACCCATGTTTTATTAAACTATCGCTAAAACACATAGGATATACATGCATTAGTCAAATGAAACCCTTACAATATATTTATTAGGATCCCTGACCTTGATGTGCAACCCAAGCCATGCTATCTAGCCTAAACTCTTTGTCACCATATTGTTAGTACTATTAACTAGTGTCCAATGTATCGACGCGATTGCTATAGGATTAAAAATGAGTCGTAGCGATTGGAATCTACTATATGATCCCCGTTATTCTCATCTCTGAAATGCTGTTGGTGATAGAGTTTTGGTTGTGAGTGTATGCATGGTGGGTTCCGGGTGCAAGCTAGGGAATTGGTCGGTAGCACCCGGGGCACTATAAGGACCTGTCTGCGGGATCCGTTGCAATACACTTCCGTACTAACCACAAGTCTAATGGGTAAGTCCTAACTAAGGTATGGAGTGTTCCAAACCGAGGCCACCACTTGGAGATGGCTCAAGCAGCACCTGTGGGTGTCTTGTACCGACGTGGCGCAAAAGGGGGTGCGACGTTAGCCGTGATGCGGCCCGGCACGCCGGCGAAACCTAGAGCGGGTGCTTATCGCTTGGAGCATTTCATGTTGAGGTTTTGGCACGAGTTCCCGTGGTATGGGTCATCTCGTTACACTTTGGTGTTTGGGATGAGTGCGTGCCTTGTGGGTACAGTAGTACACCTCTAATCAGAGTCATAAATCTTTTCGAAAAGCCGAGCCCACGGTCAAGGGCGGGTTGCGTGACATCCCACGGTTAGTTTACTTTTGGAATGGATGTGCATGATGGTTTGACATGAAAGGACTGTTGTGCGAGGAGGGAAAACGTACTCCTCGATTTAGATGGTATTATGATGTTCATGTTTATTATTCCGCATGATTAAATTTGACTACACAAAATGCAATAACTGAAAAATGTACTTTTTCCGCACTTTTAGCCATTATCCTTCCTTTGTTATTATCTTGCATTACTACTTGCATTTGCGGTGGCTTGTTGAGTACTCTTTATACTCATACCCGTTGGACACACAATTCAGAGGATGCCTACTATGAGGATGGTCTGGAGTAGCGACCCAGTCAGGAAGAAAGATCCTAAAGAGGGCATCCGTCATGCTTTTTATTACTTATTTTAATTTTACTCTTTTGTAATAATTGTGGTCTGCGGACCACGGATGATTGCTCGTATGTACGTGTCGCATGATGAACCTCTTGTATTATTGTTTTTCTTTGGAAATTCAATAATGTTCCGATTTCGATAAATCAGGGCGTCACACATAGTAGATTGAAAAGGCTCTCTCCGAAAGTTCGTAAACTTGTGAATGGAGATTTGCATGTAGCCTTCTACTTTTGTAATTTTCCATCATTTATGGGGAGAGAATGAACCCTTGCATGAAAAATGTCAGCAAATTATGGTAGAAATGAAACGAATTTTGCACATTATTTCACACTAGTGAATGCAATGTAAGAAGTACTAGAAGTACAGAAGGACCCGAAGTGCCAAATATGTAGAAGTTATACTGCCTAATTGTGTTTTGTGATCTGAAAAGCATGTCTAAGTTGCATTGTCTGAATGTTATGC
This sequence comes from Zizania palustris, assembly GCA_019279435.1. Lineage (NCBI taxonomy): Eukaryota > Viridiplantae > Streptophyta > Magnoliopsida > Poales > Poaceae > Zizania > Zizania palustris. The sequence goes on from JAAALK010000285.1 coordinate 85,719,763, forward strand.
ATCGGAGAGGGTGAAATACCAATGAATAAAGGTATCCCTCGTCTCGTCCAGAGGCCTCGAACAAAAATAATAGGATGAAAACTCTAGTTCTTCATGTCCCTAAGTAATCAGAGACGTCTGATGAAAACATGATATGAGAGCTTATCATACTTAATCATGAAAACTACCCCATATAAATAAGCATACTAGTATGAATCTTTTCATGAAGGAAGAAACCAGCGATAAGGTGCACACCAAAATAGTCGCTGGTACACTAAAGGACCTTGCTCCTATGATAGGAAATAATGGCGAGTAAGATGATGAAGCACTAGAATGTGCAATCCATGATGAAATAACTAGAAGTTATAGAAGTTCGGATGAATCCTGTGATATAGAAACTACCAACTTTCTACACTTACTATTTATTGTTGCCACAATAATAAATCTTGACCTTGAGCTTGTATCGCTCGTTGAATGAATGAAGAGGTCAGATTGAGAAGATTCTAAGAAGGCAATGACAGCTGAAATTTCTTACGAAAGAAGAGGAAGAAAATAATAATATATGAAGAATGACTTGTTGTATAAAATTTTCACTCAACTAGTAGGAGTTGATTGTGAAATTTATTATCCAATCATGGGCTGAATTACCTTTAAAAATATAATCTCAATGGCAGTCAACTAGCAGTTGAATATTTAAATCAACTAGGAGTTGAATGAATCAACATGAAGTTGAAAATCGACTTGAAGTCAAATTATGTTGAGTAATGAATTAATTGATGTTGTTATTTGCACGGGAGCTTGGATTGGATAATTGTATGAAGGTACATGAAGTACCATGTCTTGAACCAAGATAGAAAGAATAGAAATAGTCTTAGTAGTATATAGTATATTTATTCAATAGAAATGTTGCATGAATAATGAAGATCTCAGAATGGATTATGAATATGGTCTGAATACCATTTAGAATTGAGGAAGTAAATTCATCGTTTGAATTTGAGTTTGGAACTAAAGCATGTGACTAATAAATTCTAGCACATCAGTCTACTTACACTCAGAAAGTGTTGGAGAGATTTGGCTTTGCAAAGTCATTTCCATCCAAAACCCCTATGGATAAAAGGTCACTGCAAGAAGACCATATATCCATATAGATCTAGAGAAAAAGGGGAGAAATTTTGGGAGCAGAATTCTCATACAGATCTAGCTATGTTTTTCCTATGTGGTGGAACTGAAGTATCCTAAAAATCGTCAAAGTAAAGTCCTACATCGACTTCGACAAACCACTCGAAAATAATAGTTTTTACATTAAACATCACCAGAATGTGTATGGTTTAGAATAATGATTCATCACATCTAGAAGTTATGGGAATTGAATCATATTAACACCCTCACCATTATCCAAGAAGATAATATAACTTGCGTTGCACAAATACAATCAAGATATGTGAAGAGCAATTTGATGAAGCTCATAAATCCCAAGTTCTTATATGCTCATGAGTTGCATAAAAATAAATGAACTAATGGTGATGCACACCAAGTCATGTGAAAATCTCGCAGGTTGTTCACTAAGTCTCTCTTGAAACATCTAGCTTTGAAAGATGTGATCGTTAGACTTAAAGACTTGTACATTTCAGGAGGAGAAACTTCACATAACACTGACAAGAAGAATTGAATCTTAGTCAAGCATACTAAGTACTCGAATTGATCTTGAAGATCTTATGAAATATTTGGGTGAATTGTACTCTTTTTCACTCGAATGAGTTTTCCTGAAGTTTCTCATATTAAGGTTTTTAATGAGGCAATTCGTGCAATCAAGATGCACGCTATGTACTCTTTTTCCCAATTTTTCCCACAGGGTTTTTGGGAAGTTTTAATGAGGCATATGCACGTCACGTAAGAATGCCCAAGGTAGAGTTTTAAATACCGATCCTATCTTGATCCCTTGAAAATCGGATAAACGATTGGGTATGCTTATCTTTAGGGGGTTTGCCTATACATAGAGGGGTTCCCTCCTCATTTGTATACGGTGGAATGATCTAAAGAAGATCAGTTTTCCCCTACACACTACCCATATAGCAGAGTAGTTTTCTCAACAATTCAGTCCTGTGTCTGCCCTGAACAGTAAGGAGCGACTCAGTCCTGTCTCTGCCCTGATCACAATCTTGCGAACTTTGTCCTGAAATGCCACGCTACGCGGCCTGTATATCTGGATTCCGTCAGTCAAGCATGCGTGACACGTAATACATATGCACGTACTTCAGCAACAACAGAGAAGATCGATGTGTCCCCTAAAAACAGGATCATCTAGTTTACAGGAGTACTGATTAACAACAGGATTCTGACGCTGACACGGACATATCTCGATCGTAGGATGAACCTCTGCAAGGATGGTGCAGGAATGGATGCAAAATAATAATAATAATAACGCCCTGTTCCTGCTAGAGCGCATGCATCCAGCATGCATGCATGTACGCACGCCTGATCACTCTGATCAGCACGCTGTGGCGTCGTCTCTTGAATTACTCATAGGGCTCGCGCTTTGATGATATCCATGCTCATCTCGCTGGGATCGGTCGCCTGCAGCTCCACCTGGATGCCATCGAGCTCCCTCTTGAACCGATCCTTGGAGCTTGCGTACAGCATCTTGCTCCTCACCCTCGACGTGTCCGGAGACCTGGAAACCAATTGGCGGCGACGATCGAGATGCGATTGAGTTCAGACATGCAAGAACTGAGGGCTTGAGGCAGTGCAGGCATGCGCAGCCAATACATAATTAAACGGAAGGCTCCGGTTAAATGCGTGATCACCAGGAGATGAAGAAGATCTTGCTCTTCTGGCAGTGCTCGTCGGTGACGAAGTCGAAATCGAAGACGGCGTAGCGGCACTCGCTGGCGGGCATGGAAGCGGTGAAGTCGTCGTAGGTGTCGCCCGGCAGGCCCAGCTTGTCCACCACCACCTGTTGCGTCCGCTCGTCGATCTTGAACGTGATGAAACGGAAGCTCCGCTTCGACTTGAGGTCCAGGAACTTGACCTTGCACTCGTCACCCACGGCCATCCCCGACGCCGAGTTTGCCTGGCAGATCGGTAATCAAGCAACGCCAGCACGTACAGTTAGAGAACGAGGTGTCGACGTGCATCGAAACGCACGGTACGCATGCATGGTTAATCGCTCACCATTGTTGATTATTGTTGATGGTTTCGATCTTTCGATCTCCCTCTCCTTCCCACTGCCGGTCGGAGGAGGAGGAGGCGATGTGCAAAACTGGCGATGCCAAGAGATTTTCATGGCCTGGAAGAGAGGAGGGAGCAGGCGAAGTACGGAGGGCCTTGCACGCCATGCCGCCACGTTTGAGGCCGCCCGGAGCTCGCGTTTGACCAGGCAGCCCAAACCCCTCCCCTACGTGCGTGACAAACTGACAGCGTAAGAAATGAGAACAAGATCGACCGCATAAAGATATCTGATAATTTGCGGTTCTCAAAAAAATGGCTTTGCTATATTCATTGATACACAAAAGTGGTTTTGCTATATCCATCAACACAAATAATTCTACTATCGATCTTAAAAGTGGAATTATAATTAAGGAAAACATTAAGAGTGACAAATAATAATTATTTTTTCAGATGTTCAGTCACCACCCATCCGTCGGTGCAGTGGCTGCGAGTGCGACTGCGAGAAGCGAGACAACCATCGTATAAAGGGCCATGCATGGTGCAAACCTGTCAGCAGCAGTTGAATGCTTCAGAGGATGTGCTATTGCTGCCTCCTTTGCAAAAGCAAATAATGCTCCAGAAATCTGTAAGCACGGTTCATTTCATCATTTGAGTATATGAAGAGAGATTCTCCAGTGGTTTTTAAATGAACTGATGGCAACAAAACGATTGGAGACTGGCAACGCTCTTTGAATCAACAAAACTACCACAAGAACAATAGAACTGTAGCACAATGCTGGCACTGAAGAACAGCACTTTTCGAACATTGAATACGAAGTAGGCAGATAGATTCTCACTGTAAACTACAAAGCCGTGATCCCCCAGTAAACAATATTGTCCAGATGGATCTTTTATATCAGAACTAGTAAGCTACAAAAGTTACATCATTTAACCAAAGAATTTTACAACTTTCGGAGCTTGTTTTGCTTTTGCCTTCGTGTTAGCATTCTTCTCATCATTGCTTGTCCCTGTGGTTGAACTGGATGGCTTTGCCTTCTTTGCCTTGGTGGGCTTCGGTTCTTCTTCGTCAATGAAATCGTCATCAAGGTCATCTCCACCCAGGGGAACAGCATGGTCTCCCTGGTGGTGCTCCTCCACGTTGAATGCTAGAAATAAGCAGAATACCAAACAAATGTGTGGTTACTAATGCCTGTACTGAAAAGTACCAGCAGGAGTTCGGTAGCAACATCATGCTAACTTACAGACCATAACAGCACATAACAAAGCAGAGCCTATCTAAGAATTTGGCATCTGCTTGGTCAGTTATTACAAGGTACTACTAGAAGTGACATGTTCACCCATATATACAGATTCTACATTGCAGTACAACATCATGTGTGTGTTGCTTTCATGAGATTAACGAACCACACCAGGCAGCTTGTTAGTTTTATCCTCTTAAGTTTAGCCAACATGCATTCATAAAAGTCCTAATCCTTAATTGTTATACAAATAAACTGGTAAGAGTACATGTTTTCTTTCTCAAATGTATTATCAAAACAAGCATTTGGTGTATACAACTATACATCCTATGAGAACACTTTCAATGATTTTTGCTAAATGGTATTAATAGCAAGTGGAATATATAGATTCATTAGATTGACTATAAGAATATAGTAAGCTCCAGATTTTTTAAAATGCATCCAGAGGACATGTGATACTGCAAAGAAATGTTAAAACAGTTACTAGTCGTGGTTTGTTTACCATCATCCCAGGAGGATATCAAATCTTGCCTCCCTTTATTTGGACAATGCCTGGCCAGGTGTGTAACTTCACCACATATCTTACAGCAACCACCCTAACAAATGTATGGAGTAAAAAGTTAGAATCCGCATGTATGGCATCCATGATTTTAGCAAGATAAAAGAAAGATAGTGCAAGTGGAAACATCATCAACACTTTTGATTTTTAAGCCCCTACAAGTAGATTGATATCTCACGGAATGATCATGCTGTCAGAAAGGACGAGAACATCCGATAATACCTTTGGATAAATGCCATGTTTGTTTTCAGGACAATTCTTGCTCAAATGCCCCTGCTGTTTGCAGACGAAACAGCTTGCGAACTTTGTACCGCCTGTACACAAAAATCATACTAAATGTGTAAGTAAACCATACAGCTGCGGGTAATAATATTTATATTGAGTCCTGAAACTAGTAACTGTATAAGATGGAAGGATGTATGAAGCTTACCATTTTCAATGGGCTTGGGGCACTTGGAAAGTGAATGCCCAGATTCACCACAGTTATAGCAGAATTTCTTCAGATTTTCATCCTTTTTCTCAGGGCAATTCTTCAGGCTGTGACCTCGTTCCCTACAGAGCAAGCAAATCTGAAAGGGAAAATATATTTTCAATGTTAAAATACAATGAAAAAATCAGTCAGACTTTGAAGCAATGAGTAGTGAAAAATACATGACCAAATACTACTGACTGAGAATGTGAATATGTGACAGTCAGAAGCTACTGATCGAAGTTCGAAGTGGAAGCAAGAGAACTGAAAACACTGCTCTGGCCATGTTTGATCGAAAATAGCATCCATCAGCACTAAGCTAAATGTAACAGAACAATATAAAGGGACATCGTCGTGATCTCCTTGGCTCTAACCCCCAATAACTACAGATAGCACGAAGACTGCTCTAAACCTGAGGTCAGCTGCATCAATCAACGTTCTTAGGTCCAATACATCTTTACTAATAGACATTAGCCTGAGCAAAACTATCCCCAAGAGCTTGTAAAAACAGAATTTTTAGACGAGTGACGGTTGACAGGTACCTTGTTATTGTCCCAGAGGGCCTTCTCGGGGCAGGCCTTGGCGACGTGATCCGTGGCCTTGCAGATGAAGCACCGCTCCCCGGGACGCATCCCTGGAACCCGCAGCGGGTGCTTCGACCTCCCCCCGCCTACCCCGCCCGCCTTACTCGTCTTCTTGAACACGCTCTTCTTGTTCTTCTTCTTGCTTCTTCTTCTTGGTGCCGTCGGCGTGAGGGGTGGGGTTGGGAGGGATGAGATCGGGATTCGCCTCGCGGAAGCGCTTCCGTGCAAGCCGCTGCCGCTGGTTCGCCATTGGCTACCGGCGCTCTCTCGCCGTCTCGAGTGGTATAGGGCGTCGTAATGTGGTCGGACTGGTATCTCCCTTCCCTTGGCGGCGGGGGCAGGGGGGCGGGAGGGGAGGGGAAGGGAGGGCTTCCTCTTGGAGTCTTGGTGGCGATGACGCTTTTGAGATTCGTGCGCTTCGATCCACTCCGTCCACGCATCTACAAATTGAGCGGCCCATTTCAGGGGTATTTTGAAAAATTCTCGCTTGCGACCAGGCTAGCTAATTTGTGTCCAATGAAATTCACTGGACACGAAACAATTTTTTTGAGAGTAACAAATTCTCAAATCGCTTTTTGAACTCGTTTGTGAATATATATTTTTAATTATACTGCTAGTGGAATTGTGAGAAATATATTATATTAAACTGAGTATATACATAACCAAAATGATGATATCTTCCAACAAGTCACGCACAACCGGCCTAAAATGTGGAGATCAAATGTAAAAAAGTTTACTTGAAGCATGGCTGCCTTGTAAGTTAATCAATATTTCAGACAAAATCACAAAAAAATCTTTAAACGAATTGAACATACATCTAAATGATTTCAAATAAAAAAATAACTATAAAGCCGTAGATATTGTTGAGCTCTACAATTTTTATCTAACGATTGTCTCTATACGATTTCATTTGAAATGGTTTATTGGGCGATTTGGGTTAAGATTTCTTAAGAGAAACACGTTTAAAAATATATAAACAGATACTGGACATCAATAACTGCTTGTAAATATGGCTATTTTGTTATAACACGAGGTGCCTTGAAAATATTTCCAAAGCAGTTAACACTCTAGCCTCTTAAAAATAGGAGAACTCTTAAAAGAGGTCACCCGACCTTCATTCCTAGGGGTCATTCTCCCTACTATCATCTGCGCTATGTGAGGCCATACTATGGATGATTATGTTCCTAGGGTTAAATTTGAATATTTGTATTTGCATTTAAAAATTTAAATATAGTCATTATTATTAAATAATAAATAATTTATTATGTATTGTGTTTTTATCAAATATATGTGTATAATGTGTGAAGAAGTGATGAAAATTAAAAATAGGAGCTTTGTTTTGAGAGCCACTACTGTAGTGGAACCCAGAAAACAGACCTGTCAAAAATAGAGGGAGTTCTCAAATCAAAAATAAAGACCTTAATTTGATAACTATTATTGAAGTTGCTCTAAGGAACTGTTTGTAAAACAAGAACTTTATATTTAATCTGAATCTTTAAGCAAATATATATATATATATACAAATGTTATCCTACACCATGGATGTAGAATAACTATTATACCAAGAAATCTACTACTGAGAAAAAAATAGTGCTCAATTGCTATTCTACTGAGAAAATCTACTACTGAAAGTAGTCGGTGTAGAATAGTTATTCTACACACGTGGTGTATAATAGCGCTCCTGTATATATATATATATAACTTTTTAGGTGAAAATATTGAGTTGAAATAGCTTAGAGGCCAACCTAATATAGATGAGTTACGATTTTTATAATTAATCTATTAAGTTGAATGTTCAAACAATTATTTGTGCACATAATCTGTTTCAAATAGAAAACTTTCAACTGCAACTTTCTAATAGTGGTCGTCCCTATTCGACTTCATACGAAATAATTATGATTTTTCAAATAACACTTTTTATGCGTACATTATAAAATAAAATTATTTTGCATGTGTTTGTCTCAAGGATCCATGTATAAACATATTGATTTTAGTAGGTCTCTTAAATCAGTCACACCTGAAAGCAAGACTATTTTTACATACAATGTTAGAGATATATGCCGAATATAGGTATTTAATCTGGTTACAATTAGATTTTGAGTTGTATTAGGGATATAGTTAGAGTCCTTGTAAAATACTCTATATATGAGGTCATATAAATAGATGGCCAACCCTGTGTAACCAAAAAGGAGAAGTAGACAAGTTAGGTGATCGGTTTGGGTGGCGGTGTTGTCGTGGTGTGCCCGGATGCTGATCTAGACACCGTTTATGGGGAGGAGCGCCCGTAGTCATGCCCCGGAGTCATAAGACTTCGTTACTAAAATATCGTGCTTCAGTGTTGTCTCTTCTCATGGCATCTCTTAGATATTGTTATTTCCGCCGCTGTTGGACCGGAAACGGCGACCAGAGGGGGGTGAATGGGAGCTTTTAAAATTTCGGGCTAAAAAACTAGCCTTCGATTTTAGTTCTGTCTTCTGCGGAACAGGCTTCGAACACTACCTTCGAAGGTCTGGTTCGGAGGTGTTTTGATAGCTTCGACCACAGGCTTCGCAGGACCAAAAGTTCGAAGCCAAGAAGACTTCGCTCCACTTACAACCCTCGAAAATCTACTCTGCTAAGTCAGTGCAGGCTCTGCACACAGGGTGCTTCGAGCAGGCTTCGCACTTCACCCTTCGCAAGAGTGGACACCCCACTAAGGACTTCGACCAAGTACTTGGCAGCAACAACTGGTGCTAGGCTTCGTACACGAAGGTCTAAACGCACACTGACAGCCTTCGCTAGAGCCATAGACACGATAAGAGCACGGGCTTCGATCAGGGCTTCGCTAGTAAGCAGCGAGGTCTCGCCTCCTGTTACACAGAGCGACAGCACACTGAAAAACACACTTCGCACAAAACACCCTTCGCCTAGACAGGCTTCGGTGCACTACGACTAGCGAGGTATGTAAAACGAGCTCAAGCAAAAAGCACATAGAAGCAGGGCTTCGCCGCTTGAACAAGGAACACACTAAAATTGAACTCTGGATGAATACAACGAAGTGTGTGGCTAGTACAGGAGCTCAACAGTAAATGCTCAAAGTGTTAAATGTTACCTACCGAGCCCCCATATTTATAGCCCACAGTTCACCCAAAGGAATTGACTACTTTACCCCTAGGGTTTACATTGGTTTTGTCTCTATAGAGCTGAGGGGTACAAAAGGTAGTCAACTTTATTGGAGGACTTCTCTGTCAGCCTTTGCAGAGGGGACAGCGCCAGCTTTTGCAGAGCAGACACTGTCAGACTTGCAGCCTTTGACCTTTCTGAAGCCCCCCTTCGCACACGAGGGGTGCGGTAGCTTCGGTGAGAAGCCTTGAGCCAGATGGCCTTCGTTTCACCGAAGTCAGCCTTCGATACAATGACGGTTTTGACCCGAAGCCGTCAAAGCACTTGGGCCTTCGCACCAACACCTCCGGAGTGGACCACCACGGCTTCGCAGCTTCCACTCAGCTCGAACTCCGTCAGTCCAGTGTACCGAAGCCATGCAGGCCGAAGTACCACAAGACAACCACACTCCGAAGCCCCACCTTCGGAGTACCACCCTTCGAAGTCCCTCCTTCGTCCAAGGCCTCTGCACGAAGCATTACATGAGCACTTCGTCGCAGTAGTCTCTCCCCGAGCACACTTCTCGACGAGCCTCACCCGGACCATGCCTTCGATGCGCCTCGACTTCTGAGACCTTCGTCGGGCACCTTCGAATGTCTCCCTCCGGAGCACACTTCGAACTCCTTGCCTCCGCAGAGGACTTGATCCATCCAACTCCGAAGTCACTCCATTCGGAGTACCTTCGAAGTGCCTCACCTCCGAGGACTTTGTCTCGGAGTACCTTCACCCGGAGCCACGCTCCGCACTCTCTGCCTTCACCTGGTGCACCTCGACCCGAGGACCGACCCGGACCCCTTCGCAGCCACCGTGACGGAGCTCCCCAGCTCCCCTGGCATCAAGCCTCCTGCTTGACCCAGGTTCACCTGCTACGAACCTGTCCGTCGCCTCCGAAGTCCCTGCGCACCACAGACAAACAGACAAGTGTATCAGTACTCCGGAGACCTCTCCGGGTTAGCAACCCCGGTACACACTCCGGTGTACCGCCCAAAGTACCGAAGCCTTCGGTACAGACCCAGTCATCGTGTAGTGTCGGACCCCTCCGACAAGCACACTCCGCTGCAACAGCTGCAGCAACCAAACCACCGAACACACTTCGGTGAAACCACCTCCGAACACCCTTCGGAGGTCCAACCTCCGAACCCCTTCCGGAGGTACCCCTTCGAAACAGAGGATAAAAGTCTGTCAATCACTCATCACAAACACCGAAACCAACCCTTGGTTTCTCAATCTCCCCCTTGATGAGTGCATTGACAACCAACTTCAGTTCAAGAAAATATGAAAAATTTCAGCACACAAGTGACCATAAAAACTCAGAAAAGAGCCAAATCATGTCACTTGACAGAAGAATTTTCCTCCCCCTTTCTAAAAAGCCCCTTCGGCAAATCTCCCGTTTTCAAGATAAAAACTCCCCCTTTATGTCAAATTTTCTCCCCCTTTGGCAATGCAAGCATCAAGGAGCATGAAAAGGACGCATAGCTTGGAAATGAGCAGAATTGCAAAGACATATAAAGCAAAAATATGCCAATAATAACACCAATGATCATGGGCGCAGCTCAAGTTAACATTCTCTAAAAACATGATGAAGCATGTGATTTGATCATTTTTGAAATAAAAGCATCACCACTTAGTCAAGAAACTAGACAAGTAAAAGCAAGGACTGCGCAAAGCTAGTTGATTTCTACTCTAGACAGACAAGTCCAGTTCAGATGGAGCATGAAAAGCAAACTTGATGATCAATGAATTTTGTTGTTCTTTTCTTAGTGCCAGGGGTTATTTGTTTGACCACCTTATACTTTCCAATCAGGCCAAGCCTAGGCATGAAAACCATAAGAAGCTTAAGGCAATGATTTTGGCATACACTACTCTATTCCAGTTCAGACCAATGTGCAATGGAAAACAGTCTAGAATAGAGTAGTGCGACAAACAAACCCACCTGGATCTTTTCACTTAAAGCATGCAAATCATGGAGTTTTTGATTTTAATTAAGTGAATCAATTTGTTTAACACTTGATGAATATCCATGAGGATGTAGAACAATTTTTCAAGTTGCAATTTTTAGCATCCAATGAACAGTGTCTTGCTATCAAGCAGATAAAAGATAGCTAACGCAGTCCTGCCTAAACATGCTAGATTCAAGACTAAGCAGTGAGCACGATTTGATTTTGAAAAGAAAACATCATGCACATGAATGTTTCAGATAAATTAAAAAGAGCTGAGCTGTCATGATGTCATGGATTATAATCAGGCATATAAGTGCAAAAGATGTAAATGCAATTTCAACACAATTAGCAAATGCACATCCATCGAAAACTGCTCCCCCTCACAAAATGCCGTAAGGGTGACAATACCAAGTTCCCCACGCAAGTAAGCAAATCGAGAAGCATCGAGGGGTTTTGTGAAAATGTCGGCAAGCTGGTGTTGGGTATCAACATATTGAAGTTCAATATCACCCTTCTCATTGTGATCTCTGAGAAAATGATACCGCACATCAATGTGTTTGGTTCTGGAATGCTGAACCGGGTTGTTGGCAATACAAATAGCGCTAGTGTTATCACAGAAAAGTGGAACACTCTTATAATCTAACCCGAAATCCCGCAAAGTGGAAGCCATCCACAAAATCTGAGAGCAACAGCTAGCTGCAGCAACATATTCGGCCTCAGCCGTCGATTTTGCAACACTAGACTGTTTGCGGGAAGACCAGCAAACCAAAGATGTACCCAGAAAATGACAAGTACCAGAGGTACTTTTCCTATCAATCCTACACCCAGCAAAATCCGCATCGAAATAACCTCGAAAACATAGAGAAGAAGATGCTGAATACCATATGCCAAATTCAAGGGTATGTTTGAGATACCTTAGGATGCGCTTTACCGCTTGGCGGTGCGAAGCTCGTGGTGAAGCCTGAAAACGAGCGCACAGACACACAACGAAGTGTATATCCGGCCTCGTAGCAGTCAAATAGAGGAGAGAGCCGATCATGCTTCGGAACTCCTTCAGATCTACGGCTTCTCCATCTTCGTCAGGATCCAATGCTACAGATGTAGCCATTGGAGTGGCGAGGGGCTTCGCATCAGCCATGTCAAACTTCTTGAGCAGGTCCTTGGTGTACTTTGTCTGGTGGACAAAAGTACCTTGTTTGCTTTGCTTGATTTGCAAACCAAGGAAAAAGGTGAGTTCACCCATCATCGACATCTCAAATTCCCTGCTCATGGTATCTGCAAACTCGGCAACCAAAGCATGAGAAGAGCCACCAAAGATGATATCATCCACATAAATCTGCACTAGGAGGAAATCTTTGCCATGCTTGAGAGTAAACAGTGTTTTATCAACAGAGCCCATCAAATACCCCCGCTCAAGCAGAAAAGACTTAAGTCTGTCATACCATGCCCGAGGGGCCTGCTTGAGTCCATAAAGAGCCTTATGAAGTTTAAGGACTTTATGTGGGTACTTGGGGTTTTCAAAACCAGGGGGTTGCTTTACATAAACATCTTCACCTATGAAGCCATTAAGAAAAGCACTTTTGACATCCATTTGATAGAGTTTGAATCCCCGGGATGTCGCAAAGGCAAGCAAAATCCTAATGGCCTCAAGGCGAGCAACAGGTGCAAAAGTTTCAGTAAAATCAATCCCTTCTAGTTGAGAATAACCCTGAGCTACAAGTCTAGCCTTGTTTCTAACTATAGTCCCATCCTCCCCTTGTTTATTTTTGAAAATCCATTTTGTTCCAATGAAATGAATATTTGGTGGAGGATCAACTAATGACCAGACTTGGTTTCTCTCAAAATTTTCAAGTTCCTCATGCATGGCATTGATCCAACTAGAATCAAAAAGTGCATGACTAACATCTAAGGGCTCGAAAGAAGCAACAAAAGCGGAATCAATAAAATGAGCATGAGAACGTGTTACCCTTTGATCAAGCTCACCAATGATCTGCTCGGGAGGGTGCATCCTTTGAACATGATGTGGAGCCTCGCGGCGGGATGCAGTCTCCCCCTCAACTTGTGCGTTGGAGTGGTCCAAGATGACCGATGATGAGGTAGTCGCTTCGGGACCTCGTGCCGAAGTGGTTGAAGCGGGGTCGCTTCGGGGGTTGATGTCGAGGGTAGTAGGGGTTCATCCTCGAATTCTCCGAGATCTTCTTCTTCGAATAAGGTCTGTTCCATGTCGTGTTCATTTGCCTGTTCAAAAGCAGAACTAACAGAGGGGGTTGATTCATCAAAAGTCACATCACATGACTCGATGACAGTGTTAGTCTCCAAGTTATAAACACGATAAGAATGACCATGAGTAGTGTAACCCAAAAAGATCCCGTCAGAAGAGCGCGACTCAAATTTATCCAAATTACCACGTTTTAGGATAAAGCAACGACAGCCAAAAACTCGAAGATGAGTAACCTTGGGTTGTCCTCCCAAAATGCAGCTCATAAGATGTCAAATTTAAAATTGAGCGCAAGAATATACGGTTTGAGATGTAACATGCAGTGTTCATGGCCTCAGCCCAGAATTTTCTAGGAGTCCTATGCTCATCAAGCATCGTCCTAGCCATCTCAACCAAAGTGCGGTTCTTCCTCTCAACAACACCGTTCTGTTGAGGAACCCGCGGAGCAAAGAATTGATGTTCTATGCCATGCTCCATGCAAAAGTCAACAAAGAGACTGTTTTTGAACTCGGTGCCATTATCGCTTCGAATGAATTTCAATGCACCAGGGAGTTCAGTAAAAAGTCTCAAAGCCAAGCTCCGAAAGTGTGAAAACAATTCATCCTTGCTGGCAAGAAAGAAGACCCAAGAGTAACGAGAGAAATCGTCGATAATAACTAATACATACCACTTCCCGCCTAAATAACTAACCCGAGAAGGACCTACAGTGTTCATGTGGAGAAGTTCTCCGGGTTGTTCAGTCATCACTGTGGTGACTGGCGAATGCGAAGTGGCAATCATTTTTCCGTGTCGACACGGAGCGCAAACTGAATTCTTCTCAAACTTGAGCTTGGGCAATCCTCGGATCAGACCTAGGGCACTCAACCGAGCGAGCAACTCAAAGCTCATATGCCCTAGTCTCCTATGCCACTTCCAAAGCTCAGAAGTCGAATGTGCAACAAGACAATGAGAAGAACCAGATGACTCTGAAAAATCAGCTTCAAAGACTCTCCCAAGTCTAAAGATCTTACACACCACAACGCCATCAGAATTGAGCACTTGCGAAGTATCGCGATGGAATCGCACTTCGAAGCCCTCATCAAGCAACTGAGATACAGACAACAAATTGTATCCCAGATTCTCAACCAAAGCAACATCTTTGAGAGTGAAATTCGAGTTAATTCTTACCACACCTTTACCTTTCACTCTACTCCTTCGATTGTTTCCGAAAGTGATATGTTCCCTTTGCTTGGTTGTTGTGAGGCTGGAGAACCATGCTGCATCTCCGGTCATGTGGCGCGAACAACCGGAGTCCATGATCCACGTGCCCTCCAAGCCTCGATCTATCGCCTACACATGATAAGAAAATCTCGATCGCTCAGTGCTGGGGTGAGTGAAAAAATGACGCGGCATCCAGCACTGAGTGACACGAGTAGTAGGCACAGTAAAAGTAGACGGTCTACGCACAGGAAAATCGAAATGATGCAAAGTGCGAGGTCTACCTACATGCTGTGATCGAACAACATGTCGAGGTCTCCTACTCTGACGAGGTACAAAGCTACTCGCTCGAGGTCTAACACCATATGGAACATGGTGAACACCTCGAGGAGCAAAACTTCTCCGAGCAGCACGAGGAGCCTCGAAAATAGGACGAGAGTAGAACTCAGACTCATGCATACCTAAAGATGGGTAATGCATGTCCTGGTAACTCATCGCCTGAGAGCGTCGCTCATCCTTGATGCGACGAAAACAGAACCCAACCAAATGACCCGCCCGCTGACAGTAGGAACAGTGAAAAACTCTCCTGGGGGCACTCTCATGGGTCACAGGAGCAACTCTCACAGGCTCCTTGTGCTTCTTCTGAGTGGTTTTCTTGGGAGGATTTTTCTTGGCAGGAGGTGTGGCTTTCTTTGGTGGTCGGGTAGGCTTTTTGGCTGAAGGAGTGTCTAACAGAGCTCTCTCTTTCTCTAAGGTAGTGGGAGAGGTTAAAACAGTTTTGGTCTTGCTGTTTGAAGAAATCCTCTCAAAACCCAAACCTAGAGCTACCCCTGCTCTGTCAGCACACAACTTGGTCTTGGCCAAGAGCAAATCCATCCTACCCTTTCCCTCAGTGCATTTATTAACCACGGAAAGAAGGTATTCATTTTCAGACATGAGGTTTTCAGCTCGCTCTCTAACAGTGCCTAGCTGGTCCTTAAGGGTGATGCAAGTGTCACAAACAGGTTGCATATCCTTAGAACTACCGACCCTCTCCAATCTAGCCTCTAAGTCATGAACATGTTTATCACGTAAATTAATGCTCTCGCGTAATAAAGAACAGTTCATGCAATCAATAACATCATGAGGTCTAGAATCCACCTCCAAAAGCTGCTTCTGTGCAGTCTCAAGCTCAGATAGAGTTTGAGCATGAACAGAACGCAACTGAGCAAGCTCACCCATGACAGTGGTACAAGAATCACATTCAGCATCATTAACTTTAGACTTAAGCATGGCATATTCAGTAGAAACAGATTCTAGCCTAAGTCTAAGGTCTTTTCTTTCTCTAGCGGCTTGCACAAGCAATCTATCCTGACCAAGAACTACTTCATTCAGCTCATCTAGTTTTATTGAAAGCTGGTCATAGGATAGAGGTACCTCAGATGAGTCACGCTCATCGCCGCTGTGATCGCTGTCGGCCATGAAACAAAGGCCGATGAAGTCTCGTGCCTTCTTGTCCTTCTTGTCCTCCTTCCTTGGGGACTCCTCCTCCTCAGAGCTCGACTCCTCAGTTGAGGAAGTGTCGATGTCGCTGAGAGCAGCAACAAATGCTCTGGAAGCGGCTTTGGCTACTCTCTTAGCCACCTTGCCGCGCTTACCCTTCACAAAGGGTTTCCTCTCTTTCTTGTGGTATTTAGGACGCTCACTCTCATCTCTCTTTTTGAGCTTAGGACAATTGGCCTTGATGTGAGAAGTGTCGCCACACTCAAAACAACCACTAAAACCACTTCTCCTCTGATCCCGTCTCTCATGATGAAAGCGGGTGAACCTTCTGGCAATGAGAGCAAGCTCATCATCATCTAGAGTGTCCACCTGCTCCTTTGTGACGGAGACCAGGGAGGACAAAGCAAAAACCATCTGCAAAAACACAAGTGCCAGATGTGCTTGGTTCTGCAGTGGTGCCACGGCTAGTGCTAGAAACCAATGCCAATGGCTGTGGCAAAGAGCTTCTGTGCACAGCAAGAGATGCCTTGGCAATCTCTATGGACTTCAGCTTGCTAAAGAGCTCATCACAGGTCAATGTGTCATAACCCGCGGACTCCTCAATGCTGGATATCTTCACTTCCCATATGCTACGGTCAAGAGCATAGAGAAGCTTGATAGCCCTATCATGATCATTGTAAGCAAGTGTCCCGTTGGATCGCAAGTTACTTACTATCGCATCAAAGCGAGAAAACATGGCATCTATAGATTCACCAGGTGCCTGCACAAACAGCTGATACTGTTGATTGTACGTGCTTTGGCGCCTGGCCTTAATCTGTGTAGAGCCCTCATGAAAAACAGTGAGTGTTGTCCAAATCTCCCTAGCAGTCCTAAGGTGCTGCACCCTATCAAACTCACTTCCGTCTCAAACCAATGAACAGTATATTCCTAGCCTTGGAGTTGGCATTATACTGATCTTTTCTGTTTGAGTGGTGCGAGTATCAGGGATGGAGTATTGTGAGTCCACAATCTCCCAAATTGCATTTCCTTGGCTTAACAAGTAAGCCTCCATGCGCACCTTCTAGTATGCAAAATCAGTCCCATCGAACAGAGGAATTTTACTGCCTCTATCCATGTCGCCAATAGATCACAAAACCGGTTAAGGTCAACTGGTGATCTTAACCTGCTCTGATACCAATTGTTGGACCGGAAACGGCGACCAGAGGGGGGTGAATGGGAGCTTTTAAAATTTCGGGCTAAAAAACTAGCCTTCGGTTTTAGTTCTGTCTTCTGCGGAACAGGCTTCGAACACTACCTTCGAAGGTCTGGTTCGGAGGTGTTTTGACAGCTCCGACCACAGGCTTCGCAGGACCAAAAGTTCGAAGCCAAGAAGACTTCGCTCCACTTACAACCCTCGAAAATCTACTCTGCTAAGTCAGTGCAGGCTCCACACACAGGGTGCTTCGAGCAGGCTTCGCACTTCACCCTTCGCAAGAGTGGACACCCCACTGAGGACTTCGACCAAGTACTTGACAGCAACAACTGGTGCTAGGCTTCATACACGAAGGTCTAAACGCACACTGACAGACTTCGCTAGAGCCACAGACACGATAAGAGCACGGGCTTCGATCAGGGCTTCACTAGTAAGCAGCGAGGTCTCGCCTCCTGTTACACAGAGCGACAGCACACTGAAAAACACACTTCGCACAAAACACCCTTCGCCTAGACAGGCTTCGGTGCACTACGACTAGCGAGGTATGTAAAACGAGCTCAAGCAAAAAGCACATAGAAGCAGGGCTTCGCCGCTTGAACAAGGAACACACTAAAATTGAACTCTGGATGAATACAACGAAGTGTGTGGCTAGTACAGGAGCTAACAGTAAATGCTCAAAGTGTTAAATGTTACCTACCGAGCCCCCATATTTATAGCCCACAGTTCACCCAAAGGAATTGACTACTTTACCCCTAGGGTTTACATTGGTTTTGTCTCTACAGAGCTGAGGGGTACAAAAGGTAGTCAACTTTATTGGAGGCTTCTCTGTCAGCCTTTGCAGAGGGGACAGCGCCAGCTTTTGCAGAGCAGACACTGTCAGACTTGCAACCTTTGACCTTTCTGAAGCCCCCCTTCGCACACGAGGGGTGCGGTAGCTTCGGTGAGAAGCCTTGAGCCAGATGGCCTTCGCTTCACCGAAGTCAGCCTTCGATACAGTGACGGTTTTGAGCCGAAGCCGTCAAAGCCCTTGGGCCTTCGCACCAACACCTCCGGAGTGGACCACCATGGCTTCGCAGCTTCCGCTCAGCTCGAACTCCGTCAGTCCGTGTACCGAAGCCATGCAGGCCGAAGTACCACAAGACAACCACACTCCGAAGCCCCACCTTCGGAGTACCACCCTTCGAAGTCCCTCCTTCGTCCAAGGCCTCCGCACGAAGCATTCCATGAGCACTCCGTCGCAGTGTCTCTCCCCGAGCACACTTCTCGACAAGCCTCACCCGGACCCTGCCTTCGATGCTCCTCGACTTCTGAGACCTTCGTCGGGCACCTTCGAATGTCTCCCTCCGGAGCACACTTCGAACTCCTTGCCTCCGCAGAGGACTTGATCCTATCCAACTCCGAAGTCACTCCATTCGGAGTACCCTCGAAGTGCCTCACCTCCGAGGACTTTGTCTCAGAGTACCTTCACCCGGAGCCACGCTTCCGCACTCTCTGCCTTCACCTGGTGCACCTCGACCCGAGGACCGACCCGGACCCCTTCGCAGCCACCGTGACGGAGCTCCCCGCTCCCCTGGCATCAAGCCTCCCTGCTTGACCCAGGTTCACCTGCTACGAACCTGTCCGTCGCCTCCGAAGTCCCTGCGCACCACAGACAAACAGACAAGTGTATCCAGTACTCCGGAGAACTCTCCGGGTTAGCAACCTCCGGTACACACTCCGGTGTACCGCCCAAAGTACCGAAGCCTTCGGTACAGACCCAGTCATCGTGTACTGTCGGACCCCTCCGACAAGCACACTCCGCTGCAACAGCTGCAGCAACCAAACCACCGAACACACTTCGGTGAAACCACCTCCGAACACCCTTCAGGAGGTCCAACCTCCGAACCCCTTCCGGAGGTACCCCTTCGAAACAGAGGATAAAAGCCTGTCAATCACTCATCACAAACACCGAAACCAACCCTTGGTTTCTCAGCCGCGTTAGGCCGTATGGGCCTGATTTTAGTAACAAGTGGTATCAGAGCCATGGATTGAGAAGATCTAGTTGGAGGCGCGATGATGTTCAGTATTTGCGCAGGATTACAGAAGGCGCAGGATGATGGAGCATGTGTCGGCGATCGATGACTCGGTCGGTGGGATTGGAGCACTTCAAGCAGGTGGCTCGAATCGTCCAATGAGCTATGATTAACTAGGATCAGACCAGACATGGAGAGATTAAGTTGATTGGTGGGTAGGCTGTTGTTCGATGGTGGGTCGGTCAGACGTGATGCCAGGAGATCGATATTGCGGCAGGAAGTACTGTGGTGATGGCGGGACTTCGGCTCATACGAAGTGAGCAGTGGTTGTTAGGCTCAAGGTGGAGTAAACAACGACGATGGTGAAAGCCATGGAGATCTGCGGGAATTTTATCTACAAAGGATAATAGATCTGAAAAAATTCAGATTTTTAGGCGGTTTTTTGGTTTTTTCGGGGTAGCCGGTTCGGCGAAAACACGGGTTTTCAGTTTTTTTCGGCACTGACGCATGTGCGTGCGTGGGCGGCTCGAAGCAGTCGGGTGCCGACCCAGCCAACGCGGCCTAGGCGTGGGCACGGCCTAGGCGCAGGTGGGCAGTCGGCTTGGCTGGCTGGCTGTGGTCCAGGCACGCAGGAGGTGGCAACCGGCCTAGCCAGCTGGCACGGCCCTTGAGCCAGAGCTGGCACAGCCTGGCCTGGTGCGGCCCAGGCGCTGGCCTGGTGCGGGGGAGGGGGGTGGAGCTGGTCCAGAAGGCTGGTGCGGCCCAAGAGGGTTGCTAAGCAGGCCTAGAAGAGGCAGAGGCCCATACGCAGGATTTTTGGGTTATTTCGGAGTTTGAGTCTGATTATAACTCAAATCTTATCCGAATTTGGCTCTATCTTTGCAGATTTGGGGGTCTTTTCAGAGGTATAAATATGTACCAAAGGGAGGCCATAATATGCATATCTGAAGAGAAGAGAAGCTTGATCGAAAATAAAAGCCTTCGATCAAAAGGGTGGTTTTTGAGCGGTCAACGAAGGCACTTCTTGTGTAATCGGCGCGAAGAGGTCGTCGAAGGCTTGAAGACTATAAAGGCGTTGCAAGGCTCGGCGGTGGTCGTTAGTGGATCGACAAGGAGATGCGTGGAGCCGGTGTGGACGATTTGATCACGGTGACAGGCGATATAATCGTGGATCGACGGATGGCGTCGATGGCTCCTAAATTTGAGGTGATGAGATTTGATAGGACCAGAAACTTCAGATTGTGGCAGACGAGAGTGAAAGATCTGTTGGCACAATAGGGAATCTTGAAAACTCTCACTGACAAGAAGCCGGAGAAGGTCGATGATGATAAATGGGATGAGATGAAGGCACAAGCATCCGCTTCAATCAGATTGTGTGTCTCGGATCAGATCATGTATCTCGTCATGGAGGAAATGTCACCGAAGAAAATTTGGGACAAATTGGCTAGTTAGTTTATATCCAAGACGTTGACCCAGAAGCTGTATTTGAAGCAGAAGTTGTTCGGCTTGAATATGCAGGAAGGGGTCAGATCTGGTGGAGACATTAATGTATTCAATCAATTAATCGCTAACCTTGTTAAGGTGGAAGTGAAAATTGAGGATGATGACAAGGCAATTATTCTTCTGTGTTCATTGCCGGATGCTGATGAGCACTTGGTTACTACATTGACATATGGCAAAGAAACCATCAAGTTAGAAGATGTTGTTGCGGTGTTGCTTGCCCATAATCAGAGGAAGAAGAACAATGCAACAGGAGGATCATCTGGGGATACTTTGCATGTCAGGAATGATCATGGCTTAGAAGAGAAGAAAGGCAAGAAAAAGAAGAAGGGGCCGTTGTGCTACAACTGCCAAGAGTGGGAACATATAAATAGAAACTGTCCAGCGCTGACGAAGAATGGAGGATCCGCAAATGTGGTACCTGCCAACAAGAAAGATGACTCAAATAGCGATGGTGATGTTCTCATAGTATCAAGTGAAAAGTCTTGTGAAGGGTGGTTGTTGGATTCAGCTAGCTTGTTTCATGCAACACCAAATAGAGATTTGTTTTTGTCTTACACCGAGGATGACGATGGTGGCTTTGCTTACTTGGGTGATGACTCGGGTTACCAAGTCATTGGAGTGGGCGACATCAAGTTTAAGATGTGTGATGGATAGGAGATACTACTAAAGGGTGTGAAGCATGTACCAAGGTTACGAAAGAATCGGATTTCCTTGTGTTATTGCATGAGAAAGGTTGGTTATATTAGGCGGTACTTGATAAGAAGACCTTGAGAATCATGTATGGAGGCAAGACTGCGATGATTGGTGAGAAGTCAGGTGCACACTAGTACAAGCTACAAGGTAGCGTTGTTGAAGGTGAAGTCATGGACGACAGTGCAACTTTGACGGTGCATGATCCAGACGTTGGTGCGGCAGTGGGATCAGCCTCACGAGGCCGTTCTGCATGAGCAGCAAAAGGAGAAATAACTAAAGTCGATACACGGAGGTTCGCGCATGGACGACTTCAAGGTGGCGAGTATATTCATCAAGGTGGAGTTTGTTAGAGATATATGCCGAATATAGGTGTTTAATCTGGTTACGATTAGACTTTGAGTTGTATTAGGGATATAGTTAGAGTCCTTGTCTAATATTCTATCTATGAGGTCATATAAATAGATGACCAACCCTGTGTAACCAAAAAGGAGAAGTAGACAACTTAGGTGATTGGTTTGGGTGGCGGCGTTGCCGCGGTGTGCCCGGATACCGATGTAGACACCGTTTATGGGGAGGAGCGCCTGTAGTCATGCCCTAGAGTCGTAAGACTTCGTTACTAAAATATCGTGCTTCGGTGTTGTCTCTTCAGTGTGCTTTTTTCATGACGTCTCTTAGATCTTGTTATTTCCGCTGCGTTAGACCGTACGGACCTGATTTCGTAACATACAATCCTCTCAAGAAATAAACAACATATAAAAATAGTGATTTTGGTTAAAATGAAGGTACAAATATGGTTTTTATAGAGTATAAACATGACACAACGAATAATAATACCGACTATAAATATAGTCGCTAATCGCCGATCGTCGTCAAAACGAGCAGTTAAGGATGAGTATGTGTGCAGACGTGTAGCTTGACATCACAGCGCGCGCAGGCACATGCCTAACTTTCACCATCGGCCTCTATGCTGGTCTATTCCTTCCACTGCACGGTCTGCACTGTCCGTCCCGCGTCGATGTTTCTGGACGAACGCATGCATGTACGACGCGACCCCTGCATCACATACGGAGCTGATGCAGCTGCTGGCGCCCGCCCGCCTACTATTTAGGTTCTAAACAATCAAATGGTGTTTCCAAAATCTCGTATACTCTTGAGTTGAAGGTTGAAACTTCCAATTCTGATCGATCGATCGAAGCGTAACACCGTGCAGTACTCCCATGATAAGAGTACGTGGATCTAGAAAAATACGATACTGACAAAGAACGGAAGCTTCTCATCCGAGAAAACGATGGCACTGAACTTTTCAGACTTTGTCAGAGGTTTGAATTCCTAATATCAATATAGCACAGTAATATCTTTTCTTTCCAGAAACTTCGTGGCGGCGTTGCAGCTTGCTACATTGTTTTCAGCTGGATACAACCATCCGCCCACAGTTGCTACTATTGTCTGTATACTACAACCTTTGTCTAAAAAAATGCTTTTAGCTTTTTAATTTTGTTCTCAAAAAATACCTTCATTATCTTTTATCTCTCTCTTAGCTATTAGCTCACAGTAATATTTTTCCTAATAAGTGTCACTTAAATTATCATCTAAAAAAGTAAATTATAGAATAGATGTAGGACCGAAAGTAGAGACCAGAGGGGGGGTGAATTTTTGGTCAATCCAAAGGACATGACGGTGCACTCATAAAGTCCATAGCGAGAGGTAAAAGCTGTCTTGGGTATGTCCTCTTCTCGAATCCTTAGCTGATGATAATCGGACCGCAAATCGATCTTGGAAAATACCATGGCTCCTTTCAGCTGATCAAATAGGTCATCGATCCTGGGTAAAGGGTACTTATTCTTGATGGTCACCTCATTCAAGGCTCGATAATCTACGCACATACGCTTAGCCTTGTCCTCCTTCTTCTCAACGAAGATGACGGGGGCTCCCCACGGGGATGTGCTAGGTCTGATGTAACCTTTCTTCTCAAGATCCTCCAGTTGCTGCTTCATCTCAGCTAGCTCATTGGCGGCCATCCGGTATGGTCGCTTGTAGATGGGAGTGGTTCCGTGTACTAGATCAATCTGGAACTCAATGTCCCTTTTGGGTGGCATCCCTGGTAAATCCTCCGGAAATACGTCCGGGTACTCGCAGACCACTGGTATCTCCTCCAAAGTAATCTGGTGTAGACGAGGTCTTCCGGACTTCTGACTTGGCATCTGGAATGTGACAACAGTCCCTTCTTCACTGGTCACCGTTACTTGCCTCCGGGCACATCTTATCACCCCTTGGTGTTTGTTGAGCCAATCCATTCCTAGAATTAGATCCTGTTGGACCGGAAACGGCGACCAGAGGGGGGGGGTGAATGGGAACTTTTAAAATTTCAGACTAAAAATAGCCTTCTGTTTTAATTCTGTCTTCTGCGGAACAGGCTTCGAAAACAACCTTCGAAGTTCAGGTTCGGAGGTATTTGACGGCTTCGAACACAGGCTTCACAAGGGCAAAAGTTCGAAGCTAAGAAGACTTCGCTCCACCCACAACCCCGAAAAATCAGCTCTGCTAAGTCAGTGCAGGCTCCGCACACAGGGTGCTCCGAGCAGGCTTCACACTTCACCCTTCGCAAGAGCGGACCTCTCTCTGAGGACTTCGACCAAATACTTAGCGACAACAACTGGTGCTGGGCTTCGTACTTCGAAGGTCTAAACGCACACCTCACAGACTTCACTAAGGGTTTGATACGGGAAGAAAACAACCTTCGATCAGTGCTTCGCTAGTAAGCAGTGAGGTCTAGCCTCCAGTTTACACAGAGCGAACACACACTGAAAAACACACTTCGCACAAACACACTTCGCCCAAGACACACAAAAGATCGAAGCATGCAACGAGGTATGCACACAAGCTCAAGCAGAAAATGAACACAGAAACAGGGCTTCGCTGCTTGAACAGGGAACACAAAAATTGAACTCACAGGATGAATACAAAGTATGTGGTGGCTAGTACAGGAGTTCTGCAATGAATGCTCAAAGTGTTAAATGTGACCTACCCAGCCCCCACTATTTATAGCCACTATTCACCCATGTGAATTGACTACTTTACCCCTAGGGTTTACATTAGTTTTGTCTCATCAGAACAGAGGGGTACAAAAGGTAGTCAACTTTATTTGGAGGCTTCTCTATCAGCTTTGCAGAGGGGACAGCGTCAGCTTTTGCAGAGCAGACACTGTCAGCATTTACAGTCTTGGAGTCTTCTGAAGCCCCCCCTTCGCACGCGAGGGTTGCGGTAGCTTCGGTGAGAAGCCTTGAGCCTGACGGCCTTCGCTTCACCGAAGTCAGCCTTCGATATAATGACGGTTTTGAGCCGAAGCCGTCAAAGCCCTTGGGCCTTCGCACCAACACCTTCAGAGTGGACCACCATGGCTTCGCAGCTTCTCCTAGCTCAAACTCCGTCAGTCCGTGTACCGAAGCCATGCATGGCCGAAGTACCTCAAGTCAACCTCACTCCGGAGCTAGCCTTGCTCCGAAGCCTGCTTCACTCCGAAGCCCCACCTTCGGAGTACCACCCTTCGAAGTCCCTCCTTCGTCCAAGGCCTCCGCATGAAGCATTCCATGAGCACTTCGTCGCAGTGTCTCTCCCCGAGCACACTCCTCGACAAGCCTCACCCGGACCATGCCTTCGATGCACCTCGACTTCTGAGACCTTCGTCGGGTAACCTTCGAGTGTCTCCCTCCGGAGCACACATCGAACACCTTGCCTCCGCTGAGGACTTGATCCACCAAACTCCGAAGTCACTCCTTCCGGAGTACCCTTCGAAGTGCCTCGCCTCCGAGGACTTCATCTCGGAGTACCTTCACCCGGAGCCACGCTCCGCACTTACTGCCTTCTCCTGGTGCACCTCGACCCGAGGTCCGACCTCGACCCCTTCGCAGCCTTCGTGACGGAGCTCCCCACTCCCCTGGCATCAAGCCTCCCGCTTGACCCAGGTTCACTTGCTACGAACCGTCCGTCGCCTTCGAAGTCCCCTGCGCACCACAGACAAACATACAAGTGTATCCAGTACCCCGGAGACCTCTCCGGGTAAACAACCTTCGACACACACTCTGGTGTACCGCCCAAAGTACCGAGACCTTCGGTACAGCCAATCATCGTGTACTGTCGGACCCCTCCGACAAGCACACTCCGCTGCAATAGCTGCAGCAACCAAACCCACCGAACCCTTCGGTGAACCGACCTCCGAACCCCTTCGGAGGTACCCCTTCGAAACAGAGGGTAAAAGCCTGTCAATCACTCATCACAGACTCCAAAACCAACCCTTGGTTTCTTAGATCCAAACCTTGGCATTCTATTAGGATGGGGTCAACCCAGAATATTGTGCCTTGGATATCTACCCATACCCTTGGACTATAGGAATGGGCTTGGGTTTTTTTGCTAGGGGTGGCTATTAATACTGGTCTTGCTAATTCACATTTGTTCAGATTATACTTATCCACAAAAGTTGTTGAAATAAAGGAGTGCGTAGCTCCAGTATCAAATAAAACCACTGCAGGGGCCGAATGTACTGTGCACTTACCCATGACGATCTCGGGTGCAGCATGAGCTTCCTCGGCGGAGACATGGTTGACATGGGCGCGGATGGCAGGGTTGTCCGCGACTCCTTGCGTACGCTTGGGGTGGGGGCATTGGTGGGAATAATGCCCTTCTTGGTGATAGTTGAAGCATATCACGGGATTGCCGTGCTTGTCGCGCAGAACCTCTGCTTTCTTGGCAGGGGCAATTGGAGCGGCCGGTGCAGCGGGAGCGGGGCGAGGATGTCCTGCTCCGGTGTTGGCGGCGGGTGGCGCGGGATGGTACACTGGGCGTGGATGATATTGGGGCGCTGGTAGGGGAGGTGCAAAGCGGGGCCTCTATGCCATTCCTTGGTTCTGGCGGAAGGCGATCATTCTCTTCTTTATCAGGTCGACCTTGTTCAGTTCGGTCTCCTGAATGATTGCCTTGTTCACCAACTTTTGGAAGTTGGCGTAGTCTCCGGAGACCAGCTGAAGGGAAAGCTCGTCCTTCAGCCCCCGGATAAACTTGGATTGCCGGGCTGTGTTAGTTCAGGACTTCCTTCGATGCATACCGGGCCAACCGGTTGAACTCGTGTAGGTATTCAGTCACAGACCTGCTTCCTTGTTGCAGATCCTTGAACTCCTGCTGCTTCTGGGCGATGATGCCATCGGTGACGTGGGCCGCATGGAAAGCGGCGGAGAACTCTGCCCAAGTGTGGACGTGTCCCTCAGGCAGAGTCTCGTGCAAGTTATCCCACCATTTCGTGGCGGGTCCCTGGAGTTGGTGGGCAGCGAAGGCTACCCTCTCCTACTCAGTGCAAGTCAGGAGATCCAACTTCTTCCCTATCGTCCTCAGCCAGTCACCAGCCTCCATGGGGTTGGTGGTGCTAGAGAACGTGGGAGGGCGAACTCGGAGAAACTCCGATAGTTGTGAGGCGAGTGCAGGAGAGGGAGTGGCGGGGCGAGGAATCTCGAGCTGCTGTTGGTGAAGACGGAAGAACTGAGCCTGCTGCTCCTGCATTTGGTTTTACTGTTGTTGCATCTGGTTCAACAGCGTGGAAATCAATTGATTTTGGTTGGCCATCATCTCGGCCAAGGTGGGGTGGTTGGCGACTGGGGCCTGCCTTTGTCCAGTCGCTCCCCATTGGGGCAAGTTTTCGTTATCCCCTCCGTTTTGAGGAGCATCAGATCCCTGAGTGTTAGTCATCCTGAAGTTTCCAAAACAGACAATAATCTCTTAGGGGAAATGATGCTAAGTTTTATTTCAAAATATGTTATCCTTATGATTACATATAAGTCTTTTATTTAATCTTTACCCATGCCTTATATTTGACATGAGTGGCCATACAATCCAAAACAATAAAAAGGAAACAATCAACCGTACAAAACTATGTCTAAGGCAGCTCGGGGGACGACTCGATCACGGGCTCGGTGGAGATGGTCGGGGTGGTGGAACTGGATGGTCCGGTGGGAGGTGCACTGCGGGAAATCCTCTTGGGCCTCACTATGGGGATCCGGAGCGATTTCCGCTTGCGGGGCGGAAGGGGGGCGACCTCCTCTAGATCCTTCTGCAACTCCTTGATCTGCTGGCGAAGCTGTGTGGTGACGGTGGCGCCCTGGCGTAGAAGCTCGTTCTGGTGCCTCAACTCCTCCACCTCGGTGGTCAAATGATGGTTCTGCTGGACCTGGCGACGAAGGTCGGCGTTCTCACGGTTCAGATTCTTGACGTATGGCGGTAGAAGTTGATGGTGTCGTGCTGGCTATCTACGTCGAGGACGGCCTCCGTGTGAAGATTGTCCATAGCCTCCAAAAGCCTCATGGTGCGGGCGATGGCAGAGTTGTTCTGAGTGAGGGAGCTGATGTAGATGCTGCGGTGACTCCCCGGTGTACGCATGGGCATGAAGCGGTAGACGGTGTCGCGAAGCTGGCGGTCGTATACCAATCGAAGCTCGGCGAGGGCCTGGAGTGCAGCGCGCTAGCTGGCCACTACGAACTAAGGTCCTCCGACTCCATGGGTGTAGAAGGGAGGCTGCGTGGGGGAGGGGCGGATGACGACAGTGACCTCGCAGTAGCTCTCGCTCGCATCGGAAAAGATCCCGTGGAACGCGGGCTCATGGACAAATCCAAGGAAGTCGACGAGCATGTGAAGCTCGCGGATGAATCCGGCTTTGTCGCGAAGAGTCCCACTCATGGTACGGACCGACATCTACAAAAGAGAGAAACTTTTTGTGAAACTCCATAAGATGAGAGGGTAAGTAATTTTGTAAGAAAATATGGTTATTATAGGTCCTAGGGTCAGGTCTGTTTGGCTTCCTACAGTCAAGTCGGCTCTGATACCATCTTGTCATGCCCAGATTTAATAAATCCGGACCTTTATTGAAATTTCATAGAAAATCAATAAATCAAGACGTTCATCACACGACCACATACAATACGATCATTCATTCACGGTTCGTAGACCGTATTAGAACAAAAGTGAATTAAGTGAAGAGAAACTAATAAAACAAGGGTCCTAGATGAACGCCTTCTTCCAGTCTCGCCTTGACTGGGTCGCTACTCCAGACCTTCATCCTCCTCGTAGTAGACCGGCTCTAGTGGTGTAAGTCAACGAGGGTGAGTACAATCGTACTCAGCAAGCCACTGGATGCAGTTATAATGCAGAGTAATAACAAGGAAGGTAGTGGCTAATTTTGCGGAAAAGCATATTTGTAAAGCAATTAAATGTGATCAAGTTATTAATACATAAATGTAAACATGTGTATGCATCATCATCTTCTAACTCGAGGGGTACAGTCAGCCCATCCTCGCTCAACAGTCCTTACATGCCATGAATAACTCAACCATTCAAACAATAGTAAACTAACTGCGAGAAGTCACACAACCCGCCCTTGACCGTGGGCTTGGCTTTTCGAAAAGATTGAATACTCTGATTAGAGGTGTACCACTGTACCCACAAGGCACACACTCATCACTTACACCAAAGTGTAACGAGATGACCCATACCACGGGAACTCGTGCCAAAACCTTCCATATGGTCCGCCTCGACCCGACAGCACCCTCTTATGGTTTCATATGGTGCCTCGATGGGTCGAGCCAACACCATACCCCCCTTGAGCCACGTCGGTACAAGTCACCCGCAGGTTGCCCCTTGCCCCCTCCACTATGGTGCATCGAGTCGGATTGTTCCATACTTTCAGTTAGGACTTACCCATTAGACTTGTGGTTAGTATGGAAGTGCTTTGCAAAAGATCCCGCAGACCGGTCCTTATAATGCCTCGGGTGTGACCAACCAATGTCCTAGCTTGCATCCGGAACCCACCATACTTATAACATAGCCAACTCCACAGAGTCCAAAGACGAGAATAACGGGGAAGTTCATATAGTAGAATCCATCTATCTACGACCCATTCTTTTTATCCTATAGCAGTTGTGTCAGTACATTGGACACTAGCTAATATAATATTTGTAGAGTGACAAGGAGTGTAAGCTCAATAAGCATGGCTTGGGTTTGCACACAAGGACGGGGATCTAATAAATATAATGTAGGGCTTGATATTTGACTAATGCAATATTATCCTATGGGTTATAGCGACAATTTATTAAAACATGGGCTCAATGATGATCAAAATGGGGGTTGTGACTTGCCTTGCTTAGCAAATGGTGAAGGTGGAACCTCGGGGTAAAACTCCGACTCCTCGACGAACTCGTAGTCTTCTCGACACGGAAAAGGTAAACATAACATTCAATAAACAAATAAAATATCACAAAACAATAAGCATACAAGTATTAGGGGTTTTTAATATGTGAAATAAAGTTTTATTATTAAAGATTAGATTTAAGGCTTTTCCCAATTTATTTTATGAATTAACAATTTTATTCCTAAGGGGTTTTTATTCATTTATTTAATAATAATATTTTGTTCCAAAGTAACATACTGTTTTTATGGATTAAATATGTAGAGAATAAAATGCTGAGTTTAACAAAATTTGAATGGTGAAATTTGGAGTCAAAATGAGCAAGTTATGAATTTTCAAAGTTTAAACAATTTTCTGGAATTTTATTTAAACAGAAAATGAGTTTTGGTCCACGGTGAGCCAGGCTTACGGTGGACTGGGTTACTATGCGGTGGACCGGATCAACCAGAGCCGTCGGATGTGGATCTAGCGGCCAGGCGTGAGGCAGGATCGCTTAAGTGGCAACGGACGTCTGGGATTAAAACGTGCGAAAGGGTACTACATGGACGCACGAGATTGCGTCAAACTTTTAAATAGCGATCGACGGCCGAGATGGCTTTGTACCGGTTTGACCGGATGGATGGCCCAGATTAAACCCATGCGGGTTATAATCCTAGCCCTCCATCGCGGATCGGACGGCTGTGATTGCGTCCGACATGGCATGAGCTAAGGGGGCAAGTACCCCCTTCGTTCTCGGCGGCGACGGTGAGGGCCTAGGGGCCTAGGTCTCGGCTGAAATGGAAAGAGGAGGGGACGCGGTCATGACCGTACCTGGGACTGATGAAGAAGGACGTCCGAAGGCGACCGGCGGCGAGGGCAGACGGCGAGGCGTGTTCGGGTGCTCGACGGTGACGACGATCTGGCGGTCCTCTCGGCCAACGGAGGCGTGGCCGAGGACGGGCGGTCTCCGGTGGTCACGAAGGTGGCGGTGGCGTGGACGGAGGTGGACTGAGGCGGTGGCGAGCGGCAGCCGGAGATGGAGCAGGAGGGAAACCGAGAGTTGGGGTGGGGCGCTCTGGTTTCGCTCTAGCTCGGGCTACGATTGTGTGAGCGGAGTGCGGTGAAAGGCGGGGTATTAATAGGGGGTTGCCGGCGATGTTATGGAAGGCAAAAAGAGGGAAACCCGAGGAGGGGTTTCCAATTTTGCTCTGGCGACTACCATGCGCATGGGCACCTGCCTTACAAGGCGAATCCGCATCGGCCAATGGATGGAAAGCGATCGCCGGTGCTAGCGGGAAAGGAATTCGGGCATGGATTGATGAATAAGGGTGGTCGACGGCGGATTTGGAAGGTGGTGGTTGCCGGTGGTGGAAAGGGGATCCCTTTCCATCGGGGAAGATGATCCTGACAGGTGGGCTCCACCTGTCAGCAGGCAAACGAAAAAGGAAGGGCCGACAGGCGGGCCTCGGTGACCAGAGACTGAGGCGTGGGATAGAGAGGCTGACAGGCGGGGCCAAGCGGGGCACGGGTGGGAGAGAGAGGAGGGGAGCGGCGCCGACAGCTGGGTATCCCATGTTAGTGAAGTGTGGCTTGGACTGGGCTGGGCTCGGGGACTTTGAGGGTTGAGTCCCATTAGGATTTAAAATGATTTTCTGAATTAAAATAAATCCAGTAATTCATTTATTTGTTTAAGGATTGAAGTACTATTGATAAAAATTTGTAAAAATTCCTAAAATTATATCTTGGCCTCTAGATTCTATCATAAATTTTCCAAGTTGAAATTTTGAATATTTCTCCCTGTTTGGCTTTAGTAGGGCTCTTTTAGGGTTTTCTTTAATTAAAAAATCCTTATTCCCTGAAAAATATATTTCCTTTATTTTATTTGTTTTTAAATCTTGGGATGTTACATCTGCCGATCGAAGGATCTGGCACGCTGGAGCGCATAGTGTGAAGCCTCCGGACGAAGAAGGCTCCCCAAAGTCCGAACCCTTTGAAGAGCTTTGGCCCAACACACTCCGAATGGCCACCTCGGCTAGGCTTCGACAGGAGCTGGAATGGCTCGTGGGGCACCCCGAAGTCAGTATTTTAGAAGTTTTTCAGAAGGTGGACCAGCAAAACCCTCTGAAACCTGTAAGGGCGATTGGAGAGTCCCAATCGTCCAGTATTTGAGAGAACCCAGCCGAAGGGTTGATTGGAAGGTTCAGCGACAAGCGTTCAAATTCATGTTGGTAGACGACACATTGTATCACCGAACCATCGACAGAGTGCTATTAAAATGTCTAGACCATGAGCAGTCCCAGGTGGCTACAGGAGAAGTCCATGAGGGGCTTTGCAGCACTCATCAGTCGGCCCAAAAGATGAGTTGGATGCTCAAAAGAGCGGGTTTTTATTGGCCGACTATGACTGAAGATTGTTTCAAGTACTACAAAGGGTGTGAGGCATGTCAGAGGTTTGACAACATCCAGTTAGCTCCTGCCTCGTTGCTCAATCCTATTGTCAAGCCATGGCCATTTCGAGGTTGGGGTTTAGACTTCATCGGCCAGATTCACCCTCCTTCCTCAAAAGGGCATTGGTTCGTGTTGATGGCGACGGATTAATTCACTAAGTGGACCGAGCCCGTACCTCTCAAGAACATGACTCACAACGAGGTACGTGATTTTATTTTAAAGCACATCATACATAGATTCGGCATTCCCCAAACTCTTACTACGGATCAAGGTAGTTCATTTGTTTCTGGAGAGATAAGGGACTTTGTCGAATACTATGGTATTAAGTTGATAAAATCTTCACCTTACTATGCTCAGGCCAATGGTCAGGCCGAGTCTAGTAATAAAATCGTGATTAAGCTTGTTAAGAAGAAAATTGAAGAGTTTCCTAAAATGTGGCATGAAGTGCTTTCCGAGGCGTTATGGGCTTGTAGGATTGCAAATCATGGTACCACCAAGGTCAGTCCATATGAGTTGGTATATGGACAAGAAGCCGTTCTGCCTGTAGAAGTAGATCTTGGCTCCTTAAGAGTGTTAAGGCAAGACGGCTTATCGGTCAATGAGTATGAGGCTCTTCTGAAAGATAATCTGGAGGAAGTGACCAATAGGAGACTAAGGGCTTTAGAAGCCATAGAAGTAGACAAGAAAAGAGTAGCTAAAGCCTACAATAAGAAGGTTAAACCAAAATCGTTTCAAATAGGAGACTTGGTATGGAAAACGATTTTGCCTTTAGGCACGAAGAGTCCCAAATTTGGCAAATGGTCACCTAGTTGGGAGGGTCCTTTTAAGATATCCGAAATCGCTCTCGGCAACGCATACGTGTTGGAGTCCCTGCAGGGAGAGCGGTGATCAACTCCATTCTCATAGACAAGCAGTTCTCACAAACAGTGGGTGGAACTGACAAGGTATCAAGCTATAACTTAGTCTGCTCCACCTCAGCTCTCACTCTAGCTAACTCTCTCAACTGCTCATCACTCTTAGCTCTCAGCTCAGCTATACTAGCTAAATGGGATGGGCAGTCTACACAAGGCATGACGACAGTGGCATGAGCATCTTTTGGCTCCTGCTGAGTGATTTCAAGATCAGTGGCCATAGCGTCTCTCTCATCTACTCTCTCTGTGTACCTAGACTTAAGAGTCGTCAGGTCACACAACAACACCTCACAGTTAGGGCACTCACTACTATCACCCAAGCAAGGGGAAGACGATAGACTCTCAATCTTGCCATTCGCCATGGCAAGCTCACTCTCAAGCTCATCTATCCTCTTCTTATCCCCTCTAAGAAGTTTCTCCCGATACTTCAACTCCTGACAGTTTTGTTCTAGTAAATTAACAACTTCTTGTTCATAGGAAGATACCTTCTCATCGTCATCGTCGTCGGAGGAGACCTTGTCTTCCTTATCCCCAAGAGCCATTGAACAGAAGCTCTTGCGGGGTCTTTGGTTGTGACGTGAGCGACTCTTCGGCTTGTCCCCGAAGGCCATGAAGCAAAAGCCCGCCAGATCATCCCTGTCCTTCCCCTTCCTGATCATGATCTCTTCATCACTTGAACTCGAAGATGAGGAGGAAGATGAAGATCTCTTGGAGTAGCTTTTCTCCATCTCGGCGAAGAAGGCCTTGTCTCACTTCTTGTTCTTACGCCTGTAGTCCTTCAGAGACTTTCGAAAGAATCTTGTCTTGGGCTTGCCCTTTGTAGAAGTGGAGTTGTCGTACTTGCCAGAGTCGTAGGAGTTGCCGCCGATTCCCATCTTGTAGCTCTTTCGCTTGGGGCAGTCGGCGATGAAATGACCTGGATCACCACACTCAAAGCATCCGGACTTTGTGCCATGTCTTTTAACCATTCGTTTATCATAGACATGTCGCACCCGGTTTTTAAACAAACATAGATCATCATCTCCTAGCGAATCAAGTTGTTCCTCGGAGAGAGACATCAAGGAAAATGCAGTACAACTCATGGCAATAGGATCAGCAGACGGTGTCACAAGGGCTAGAGTTTTTGAGCTAGAACCAGTGAGATTTGATCTCAACTAGATATCGATCTCTGAGGCCTTGAGCTTACTAAAAAGCTCTGCGACAGTCAAGGTATCATAGGAAGCGCTCTCAACAATAGAAGAAACCTTGATCTCCCAGATCTTAGGGTCCAAGGTATGGAGAACCTTGAGCGCCTATTCATGATTTGAGACCAGCTGATCACGCTCGACCTTGTTGACCCGAAGCTTGTTAATGATCGATTGAAAACGACCAAACAAAGCCTCAACAGTCTCACCCGGCTTCTGTGAGAAATTTTCATACTCACGCCGGTAAGTCTGATAGAGCCTAGCCTTGACCTGAGCTGTCCCCTCATGGTGTGCCTGGAGAGTAGCCCAAATCGCTCGAGCAGTGGTGAGATGGCTAACATGCTCAAACTCACTAGGACCTAGACCAAAGAATAAAATGTTCACCGCTTTACTATTGTTTTGATGCTAGGCAATTACATCAGCAGCAGTACCCTCAGCAATAGGCACTATGGTGAAAGTAGGATGAACACAAATCTCCCATATGTCCGAGCTCTAGCTCATAAGATAGGCTCGCACGCGAGTCTTCCAATAAGTGTAGCCAAAAGCTTCAAGGGACAGGATTTTACCAGAAGACGTCATGATCACTACCCGGGTTTAGAACCGGTTAAGGTATGAGAAAACCCTAATCTCGCTCTGATACCACTTATAGGACCGAAAGTAGCGACCAGAGGGGGGTGAATGAGCGCCTAAAAATTTCTTGAAACACTATGACCTAAACTCAAACACCCAAATAAACTTAACCAGACAAATAATATTAGCAAAACAAATTGCAGGAACTAAAGTTGTCTAGCCTAAAAATGACTAATGTCCTAATAAAAATGATATTAAAAAATAAGCTAAACTAAATAAAAATAACAGTAGTGGATAAAAATAGGTACTAGGAATATTTAATGACGAAAGCAAAATCCTTAAATAAATCTATGATAATTCGAAATGCAGTCTAAAACTACGATACTAATCAAATGAATAAAATATGGATCATCCAGAAATTAATTCATTAATAAACCTAAAATATTTCATGTAAATCTAGAATAGAAATATTACTACGACTAATAATATATATATATTATGAGCAGATTAAGAATACTTAAATAAAAATATGCGAACACTAATAATATTTTGAAAGATAAAAATTAACCCCAAATTTTCTAAACAGATCTGCAGCTAATTAAAAAAAAATAAAGATTGGTTTAATTAAACAGCTAAAAAATAGTAGATTAGAAACAACTAACCTGCATCTTCTCGTCTTTGACGTCGCTGCGCGCTACACGCGTCTGCTGTGCAGGAGACTGCGGCGCTGGAGGCAATCCTTGGCATGCTGTCTACACCTCGCTTGGCCACCGACTGAATCCTCCCAGACACGTCTTTGACCACAGCCTCGATCTTCACGTACACGATGCGAGCGGCGCCCATCACGTCGGACTGCTACTGCCTGCTAGGCTGTGAACGTGGGGCCCACGCACGTGGAGTGAAAACTCGGCGCCGTGCGCATGCGATGCAGTCTGCGGCCACTAGCTGGCGCCTACTGAGCCTATGCCCGCTGCCTATGCTGCTGCTGTGCAGTTTTTCGCTGCCACCGCGGGGCCTACCGTTCTGCAGCTTGGCTATGACTGGACGAAGATAAGCAATAAAAATTGGCGATGACGATTTTCGGAAGCACGACCGATGGCGAGAGAAATTTGCAAATGAAAACCATGCGGTGGACTAGAATAGATTGATTATTGGGAAAATAGTCACCCTATCCCTAGGGGGTAGGGGCCTATTTATAGGTGACTCCTAATACATGAAAAAGACTAATTTACCTCTAGGGTAAATTACACTAACTCTAAAATAAAGTATGAAATTAGTAAAATACCCTTAGAAAAATCAACTCACTAAAATAAAAATATTTTGGACTTAAAAAACTAAATATTAATATCCTAATAACAAAATAATCATAGGTTGTCAGTTTTGCGCCGAAACTGACAAAGCGTCCACCGTCTTCGCACCGGGTACCCGGATTGGGCTGACCCGACCCCGCAGTTTCCTCAGCCCGACAATCGCTCGTCGCCCGTGTACCTGAGTCAAACCTAGTCAACAGACCAGTGGATCATCTGCCGCTCCTAGCCCATGTACCCGGATTGGGCCAGCCCGACTCCGCGGCTCCTCTGCCCGGCTGTCGCTCGCGGCCCGTGTACCTGAGTAACACATGCCTCAGACACGGCATGTCTTTATGTCTCTTTCTTTGACTTCCGTTGGCAATCACTCATCACATCTGGAGTATAAAACCCATGTTCTTCAACATGGTTTCTCAATGGATAGACTACTAATTTCAAGTACCAAAAAACGCTAAAATCTTTGATTGGAATAAAATTTGGCTAGAGGATTTTGTAGTAAATTTCTCCCGCCTCAAATCAATTTAGGCTTTGATTTCATTAAAGATTTTGCAACTAGAATAGTGTTGACGCCAAGATTTGGTGAAGCCCGGACTCATTAAAGATATCACACGGTCAATAGAAGTCAAAAAGGATCTGGTTAAATATGATCAAGGAAGCCCATCTATACTGTTACAAGATGACTATATGTAGAGAAGCTAATGGAAATAAAGATGAAGAGAATATAAAGATAAGTCTAGAATCAGTTAAGATAGAGTGCTTGAACAAAAAGTCTTCGGACTATAAATATGTACCCCTAGTTAGCTTGGAAAAACACATCTCTGTCAATCAACTACTCGACGCATCGCCACCCTTGGCTTCCAAGGTTTATCCCAGCGAGATTCGACACTCAGAGCTGGGCTGCATCGTTTCGATCTTTGGTGAAGAGGTGAGTCTCGCCACCCCCAACGACCGTATCGACTAGGTTAGTATCCTCACGGCTGCATCAATTTGATCTCTTGAGGTTAATGCTGAAATAGTACGGTCGCCGGTTCTCGGTGTATTAGCTAGGTCTAAGGCTGCATCAGATTGATCTCTTGGATTGATGTGATCTAGGTGTGATAGTTTGAGCCTTCATCGGTTAAGTCCGATATCTCTTGCTATTGTATCTCTTTCATGTTGTATACTATCCATCTAAATAAAGTATGCCTAATACTTTGATATATTATTAAGATCATTGTGATTATCTACTATCTTGGTTAGGTCCGATCTAGTTATTGTGATGTTTTTCATGATATAGATATGTTATCTGGCATATTTTATTTATTTCTGTCGGAGTACAAGCCGACGGGTTATCTTCAATTCAACGATATATCTTATTTTCCATTAGAGTGGTTCTCATCGGCCCATGTGGTAAAATCACCCATCTTATCGGTCGATGGCATGCTCACCGATTGCTTTGCCCCTGGTCATCGACCCTATGGCCAATAGGCATGATATTCCTTGAATATCCCATCCTCATCGTGGTCATCAGCTCGATAGCCGATAGGCTATGCTATTGATCACAATTTTATATTTCCTTACAGTTGCAGGGTCAAACTGATTGGCACACCTTGAACCCTTTTTATGAGAACGTAGGACCTACACTAGAGTTAAACAGTTCTTCTAGGCCACACATGTCAAAGTGTGACCAAAAAACACACCAACACGCTTTTTGGCACACCCGGTGGGACCATAGTTCAACAATCTAGCCATGGCGGATGAACTCAACGATGAAAACATCATTCTGATCACCATGGAGATTTTGACTATGGATTGGAGGGCGGAGGTACAAAGGAACGTTGACGCCTTCCAGGAACTTTGCCTACAAGCCTATAGGATGACTCGGGAGGGTCCTATCTTAAGGGATCTGTTGCCAAGACCAGTGATGGCCGTAGAGACCGGTTAGCCGATAGAAAGCCCTCATATCAGTTTCGAGGAGATCGTCGACAACAAACTTCACCATGCGCTCATCAATCAATCCAGAACGTTGGTCAACACCCTCCATGGGCTGATCAAGAAGTCCATTGATGGCAACATAGCTCACGAACCGCCGCATGGTCTGACATATCTTCTCAATACTCAGACCAGACAACTATAGAACCCATAGAACTCTCGACCGGCTCCACAACCGCAAGGGCTGATGAGGCTAGATCAGCCAACCTTCTCGTTCAACCATGAAGGAAATAGGGCGACCCAACAATCAGCCCCCGCTAGGGGCCCGCCGTCGAGTTTGTCGTATAACCTCGAAAGGGGTGCATCGACGCCGTTCTCGGCAGCGGGCTCTAGGCTAATGGGACAAGAGGCTCCACAAGTCACATATGGTATCGTAAGGAACGTGCTACCAAATATCGTGCCGCCTAGGAGGGCACCCGACGGTATTCCTCAAGGGTATCATAGGACCGTGAACTTCGGAGCACAACCTTATGGTGATGAGGGGCAACATAGATACAACGCTGCCCAGCCTGAGCAATATCAGTAGGCCCCAATGCCTGGGCAGTACCCAACCCGAGGACATCAATAAGATAACTAGGTGAATCAGATCACGGAGGTTATCAAAGATCAATTTGGGCTGAAGCCCAAAGAACATACGTACATATATCGGCGACTGTACCCTGAGTGGTTCGGTCAAGTACCGCTACCTGGCCGATAAAAGATACCTGAATTATTCAGATTCTCAGGACAAGACTCGATCTCCACGATCGAGCACATTAGCCATTTTCTTGCCCAGTGCGGGGAGGCATCGACTGACAAAGCGCTGAGGGTCTTGTTTTTCCCACTCTCACTATCTGGATCGGCCTTCATGTGGTTCGCTTCACTACCGGCGGATTCCGTTAGAGGATGGACAGATCTGGAGAAAAAGTTCCACCAATATTTCTTCATCGAAATTCAAGAGATGAAGCTCACCGACTTGACGACCGTGAAGCAAAGAATGGACGAGTTGGTGCAAGATTATATCTGGAGGTTCCAAGATGTACAGAGCAAATGCTATAGCCTGAGCCTCAGTGATACCCAGTTGGCGGAGCTGGCATTTCAAGGACTCCTGAAACCGATTAAGGAGAGATTTTCATCACACGAGTTCGAAAGCCTCTCCCAACTAGAGCAAAGGGTATCAACACACGAGAGTCGATTCCAAGAAGCCAAGAAAGATAGATATCAGAAGAAGGTTGCATACACTCAGGTATACCATTCGGACTCTGACGAGAACAACGTGATGGAGACTTGTGTGGCCCGATCTTTCGGTGAGAGGAGATAAGTTTGATTGGAAGGAGACGACGTTGACGACCAAACTACGACCATATGAGACGTTTGTGTTGCGCCTTAGCAATCGATACACCAACTCCAAGGGTTGTTGATCTTATTGGTGA
This sequence comes from Zizania palustris, assembly GCA_019279435.1. Lineage (NCBI taxonomy): Eukaryota > Viridiplantae > Streptophyta > Magnoliopsida > Poales > Poaceae > Zizania > Zizania palustris. The sequence continues at coordinate 85,759,140 of JAAALK010000285.1, forward strand.
TCAACCTTGTTCATGCAAGAAATCGAAGAACGAGCAAGAACAAGATAAAGGAGCAACTAGAATTGCTGGATATGCAAGACGCACAAAGGGTAGTTGGGGTTATGAAACATGAAACCGGTGATCTACAATCACGGGTTTACACAGACATAGCATTGGCTAAACTTTTATCTAATCAAACCCGCCTTACAACTGAAGTCTCTAGGAGTATTTATAGCCCTTGGGATGTCCCAAAAGTTTGGAAACTTATTACATATGGAAACTACTAATTATTTCCAAAACATAATTACTAGAAAAAGGAAACTTAGATTCTTTCGGTGGAATAAATATATTATCTTCCATGTAGACATCCTCAGCTTTCCAAAATGTCCAAGATCATGTAAATCAGAACTTCCATGTGAAAGATATGCATGTATGAATCTAGTCCTCTCCTTGAAGTCCAAGTCTAAGTAACAAGCATTGTTTTGGTTATTCCAATCTCCCCGGATTGAATTTCGAAGTGTACCTATATCCGTTGGAAAGAGGACATCTCAAGCTTTCCAAAAAGTCCACGATCATCCAAATCAGAACTGCCATGTAAAAGTTGTGCATGTTTGAATTTGTTGTCGTCCATGCAGTCCGAATCTGAGTTGAAAACGTGTAGAAGTTAATTTCCACTTTCTCTTGGCACATAAATAACAATCCCAAATTGTATATTATGTTTTCATAGCCTTGAATTGGTCCCCAATTAACTTCTATGATGTTCCATGCCCTTGTGCGCTCTCAACCTGTCGCTTGATCCATGTGAGAATTTCTATAATTGAAAATAAAAGTATATCATGGTGTAGCATCTATGGTTCAAATAAATAAAATGTAAATCTAACGTAGAAAGCATTCACCTTAGTTTGTTTGCTCACAATCATGGTCATATCCGAGCTAGTGATGTCCTCATCACAACGACTCAGACGCAAAAGTCAATATGGTCGAATGGTCCAAGAACAAGAAGCAAGTTGCATGCCCCTAGGCGAAACCGGCCGAGAAAGAGGATAAGTACGATTTCAACATCAACAAGGCCGATAAAATATTCGATCTGTTGCGCAATGAGAAGCAGATCCAATTGTCACCTAGCCATGTGATACTGCCCGTCGATGAACTGAAGAAGAGAAAATACTGCAAATGACACAATTCTTCATCACACCATACTAATGAGTGCAAAGTGTTTAGGTAGTAGATCCAATCGGCCGTGGAGCAAGGCCTAATCAAGTTTGATGATGGAAGAAGCCTATGAATATCGACTGCCATCTGTTTCCAGTCAACATGGTGCACTTGAACCACGCTGACGATCGACGTACAAGGAAAAGCAGGCGAGCAAGCAGCAATGTCGCTTCCTCCGATCTCATCAGGAAATATCAAAGGAAGTCGAAAGAGAGGGTAGATAGTGAAGACGACAGCGACTACTCATGTTTCAATCCACATTGGAAATATGAGTTCTTCAGGCTCTGCTGGAATGAAGGGATGTGTCTACCATCAATGGACGACTTCCCGGGATGTGATGCCAAGAATATGGCACAAGAGGGTCATCGAACAGATAATGTCAAGCCAAGGCCACCTGACCAAGAATCCGTTCACCAAAGAATGTCGCCACCGAGGGTGTCAGTGCTTGAGAGGTTCGACCCCGTCAATCCCAAAGGAATTATCCATATAGCCAATGACTACAAAGACATACGAGAGAATCTGTAGTGGTGTCCCCCGGGATCTTCACAAGGTGCCAAAAGAGAAGGGTGCAGCGTCTGCGACAAAGGGAGAGGAAGGCACAGATACAGGGCGAGGAAGTTGATCAGCCCTACAGAATCAAGAGTGAATGGTTTCCAAAAGATAAGGCTGATCATGATGATAAAAATGGTTTTATTCATCCCCGCGAAGTATCGGGCATCCCACGTGTTGACACGAAAATGCGCCAAACACATGGACGCCGAATCCAACGATCCAAAACGTGTGTATACTTAGGAGTAAACCCCTAAGCATAACACAAGCACTGACGCCGCATTCCGACAATCCTTAAATAATGGTAAGGAAATAAAGGAGTTGCCAGACAATCAAATAATATTAATCTAAAATTATTCAATTAACCGATGTGTGAGAAAATAACTAAAAAATAATTAAACCGGCCAAAATAGGGCTGGTTCAACCGAGGGGTTCCTAGCAGTCGGACCGACCAAGGAAGCTGGTCGCACTGAGGGCACACCGCCGGTAGGACCGGTGGTGCAGAGTGGTTCGGCCAAAGGAGGCTTCGGCGTGCGGTACGAAGGGTGACTTCTACCCTTCGGCCAGTCAGACCGAGGCTATACCTCAGGTCGGATCATGTATGGCTGAAGGGCCCGAAGGGACTCTAGCATGAAGTAGCCTTCAGTACGAAGGGGTCCTCGGTGCCTCGATCGGTCGGACTGGCAACAGGGTCTGGTCGGACCGAGTGCTCATCTCCGGTTGAACCGAGGGCTTTGATGCGAAGCACTCTAGTGCAAAGTGTTCCAGCGCAGTGCTCCTGAGCCTGTGTCATGAAGCCTGGTCAGACCGGCCTTAGGCTGCTGGTCGGACCGCAGCGTGCCGGCGCGTCAGGTGGTGGCGCGACACAGGCCGGTCGGACCGAGGCAATACCGCCGGTCGGACCGATAGTCCCTTAAAGGTGACCTCCGGGACTCCGGCCACCATCTTGCTATGAGTAGATGAATCCAAAATTCTTGGAGGATGAAGATAGGATGAAAATACTACAAAAAACACCAAGAGATCAAAGTAATTCAGGCTAGGAGACCGAATTACCAATAGAAACCGATAAAACATTAGAAATCTGTTATGTGGATGAAATGAACGATTCGTGAGCGAACCGATAAGGACTTACCATGATTACGATGTGGTGGACTGGAGAGCTTTCAATGCAAACTCACGAAGGTCTACATGCTGAATTGAATCTAGGGAAAGAAAGTAAATTGAAAAGTAAAGGTACGATTCAAGGAAATAATAGATTGAATCTATTAGGGTTTTAGGGGGGGTCTCCTTGAATCGGCCTTGCCTCTATTTATAGAGGTTGGTCATGAGTGATGGACTCTATTTTGTGTTGGATACTGGTTCCAAGTCGTCAATAATTATTTAGAGACCCAAAATCAGCTAATCTGAATTGGATACAGATTGGGTTGGTCTGACTGGGCCCATATGGACGGTCAGACCGGGCCTACATGGTTGGTCAGACCAGACCTACATGGCCGGTTGGACCATCCTGTGCCAGGTCTCGACATATTTTCGGTAAAACTACCAAAAAGTGATACTTTGATAATTTTGACCATTAATGCCATTTTTTGCTATCAACACTACGAAGATAGCATGGATCACGCCGATACAATTGCTTAGTTAGTGTTCGCTTCACAACCAACAATTTTCGATAAGCTGGAAGACCTTGAGCATTGGCACCTAAGACCTCTCTACATTAAAGGATTAGTTAATGGAAAGCCGATGTCAAAGATGATGATAGATGGAGGGGTGAATGTCAACTTGATGCCTTATGCCACCTTCCGCAAGCTTGGAAAGACGCCGGAAGACCTCATCAGGACTAACATGGTATTAATGGATTTCGACAGCAACTCGTTAGACACGATGGGAGTGTTGAATGCTGAATTGATGATTGGGAGAAAGATGATGCCGACTACTTTATTCGTCATAGAGGGAAAAGGATCTTACAACCTGTTGTTGGGATGTGATTGGATACATGCAAACTGCTACGTCCCATCGACAATGCATCAAAGCCTCATACAATGGGTCGGCAATCAAGTGGAGATAGTTCCCACCAATAAATCGGTTAATACAGCTGCAACTGATTTATTAGTGTGGGAGACATAGGGAATCATCTGTCTGTTAGGAAAGGCTTGGGGTGGCAATTTTGTTGAAGTATCAGATAATGGTATTAACCCGATCAGCGAGGAGCTACTTAAGCTCGTACTATGAAGACGACGCCAAAGAACGAGGGTGGACTCAGTCAAAATGTTGTCGTGACCGATGAACTTTGGAAATGCAAACATAAGACACCAGCGGTAGACCGACGCTAAACGTTCATATGTACCCATATCCCTAATAAGACAAACGGATTAAAGACAGTTACATCGGGGATGTGGGAAGAGGCCGAACAAGAAGCGTTTGAGGGAGTATTCTTCGATTGTTCGGACAAAGCTTGAAAATATACATGCATAGAAGCCTACGTCAACGACATCGCCTTAAGATGGTCGATGCAAAGGCATCGCCCTTACTCAAAACTCAGACCTGTATCTTAAAAATTTACAATATACCTAGGGTATTTCAAATTACAAGGTAAAGTAAACTATGTAGATCCATACTGACGCATAGTAGACCCTTTTGGCTTCACCAATACAACTCCCTCTAAAGAATGGCCGATTAAGAGCATCTTCCATTTATCCACGCTGAAGGGTGGGGGTGCCGGCACCCAAATTGGTAGTGGCCGATACAGGTCCGTATCATATCAGCCGACCACTAGAGCTCACCATGGGCGCATCACGATCGGCCTCCTATGAAAGGGGAAGTTTGATCAGAGGAGGCAAAAGGAAATCAGTAGAAGCAAGTACAAGGGAAGAAGTACTTACCTCAGGTCTTGCATAGACATTACTTGGGTGGAGTCATTCCCGGTAAATTGACGAGGGGCGATTGAAGATATGTTGCTTCAATTCACCCCACAATCAACAGAAGGTGTGGTAGGTCGCCCGACAGGTTGCCCAGGAAGCAAGGCATCCAGAGGGGATCCCATCGGTAATGTGGGAAAGGCGGTCCCACTCCAAGGCACTCTTGACCCTTCGGCGAGAAAAGATCTGACCAACGAAAAAGAGATGTTGTGGGAGCTGACCAAATCCCAACTATCTTGAGAAAACCGATGGGTGATAAAACTCATAGGAGCACCACCGAGGATGTGTTGACACGAAAATGTGCCCCCGCATTTGGGTCAGTTCGACGATCCAAAAGTGTGCGGATACTTAGGGACAGGCCTAAGCATAACACAACACCGACGTCGTGTTCCGACTACCCTTAAGTGTGGTAAGGGGGTGGAGTCGCCAAGTAATCAGATCACACATAAATAATCCAATTAGGCAAAAAAATATTTAAACAGAGCAAATCAGCAAGTCGAGCGAAGCCTGACTGATTCAAAGTGTAGTGCGAAGGGTGTCGCCGAAGTGTACCTTCGACGTCTGGTGCGAAGTGTTCCGCCGAAGGGTGTCTTCGGTGTTCGGACTGATCTGGCCGAAGATGGACTCTGAACAGATCTGGATGCGACAATCAACTCTGAACAATAGGGTTCGACGTGAAGTCTCCGATACAGTGAGATACAGAATAATGACTTAGACGCAACGTGCGGGCACGACTTCGTCTGATGCGGGATTCAGGCGTGGCGAAGCCTATTGCAACTAAGCCTGTTGCAGAGCGTGTTGGCGTGCGAGACTTGGTCAAACCGACAATAGCGTGACGGTCCGGCACGGGCGGTCGAAGCAGCGATCTCGCCGAAGGGTGTTCTGGCAACCTCCGAAACTGATCTCTCAGCTCTGGACACCTCCTGACGAAGTAGCTCCGAACGTGGAAACCTGCAACAGAGTAAATTTGAAGTACCAATTCGGCCTGAGGACCGAATTTTGCTAATTGTTGCACTAGGGGGTGAATGTAGCAATCTATTACGCAGATTAGCGGATACTTCACAAGCGAAGTAATAAGGCGATAACAATCTATTACATAGATTAACAGATACTTCACAAGCGAACCGGCCTCACCCCTATATTTATAGGCGACATACTTCTAATATCTAAGCCTAATCTAATAAGATTTGGCTTAATCATGCGTGGGGATATAACTTAGTCAAAATTGTACTCAACTCTATCTCTGCCCAAAGTGGGCTTTCGGCTAGGCCCGCCGAAGCCTGCTCCACGGGCCGAAGCTTCGGTGGAGTGGGCCTCCGAAGGCCTTCAGGCTGAAGGCTGCAGGTTTGCTAGAAGCTTCTGAAAGCCCATAGCTTGGTGGGCCTTCGGCCTTGTAGGGCTTCGGCCCAACTTGGGGATATGTGTATATTCGGCCCAAATTACCAAAATTGATATTTTGACAATCTTAACCATTAATTGAGGAGCCATGATGAAGATCTTGGGCCTCATGGCTCCAGAAGTGATGAGTGATTGTCAACGGATGTTAGAAGAGAAGAGAAGATGAGACCTCCCGTATCTGGGCCCCATGTGACTCAGGTACACGGGCGGCGAGCGACTCCCGGGCAGAGGGGCCGCGGAGTCGGGCCAGGCCCAATCTGAGTACATGGGCTAGGAGCGGCAAGAGATCCACTGGTCTCTTGATCGGGATTGACTCAGGTACATGGGCGGCGAGCGATTGCCGGGCTGAGGGAGCCGCGGAATCAGGCCGGCCCAATCCGAGTACCCGGTGCGAAGATGGTGGATGCTTTGTCGGTTTTGGCATAAAACCGATGACCACTGATCTTGGATCGACCGTTCTGAAGCGAAGCCGTAGCTGCTACGAAAGCTCTGCATCAGGACAAGTTATCTATATTTAGGATTTTACTATTTTGACTTTTAGACCCACAGTTTGTGTTAGTCGAGTCTGTAAAAATTCTAAGGGCATTTTGGTATTTTCCATTTTTATTTCATTGTCTGTTTAAACCCTAGGGATAAATCCATCTTTTCCCATTTATTGGGCTGCCCATAAATAGACCCCAAATCCTAGGGTTAGGGTTAACTCATTCAATGCAAATCTGAGTTCAATTTTTCCCCACTGTTTTTCCAGCCGCCACAATTTTTCTCCCCCATCGTTTTTCTCTAGCGGTGGTTTTTTCCAGCGTCAGCCCTTGGAAGCTATAGCAGTTCGACGCCCATGACACAGTAGTAGCGTGCTATCCGCTCAGACACAGACGCGTGGTAGCTGGTGGTCTTTGGCGCTGTGCTGGGTGGCATGAGCGGGAAGGCGCGCTGTGTCTGGCTGCAGGAGCAGCATCCCAGCGCTGCAGCGCTCAGGTGCATGCGCGCGTGGAAGTAGCAGCTCAGCAGCCTAGGCGCTCGGTGCATGTGTGCATGGCTGCAGTGGCTCGGCAGCCAAGGCGACGCTAGCAGCTGAGGTAGTGCGTGTCTAGAGCAGTCTGCTTGGCTGCACTCTACGCCGAAGGGAGCCTGTGCCCCGAGTGAAATCCAAGGCGGGCCTCTACGCGCGCGATTGCTGCTGGAGCACGTGGCTCGGCGGAAAATTTTCTAGCGGCGTGATCGAGGCTGTATAGCATTTGGTGCTGGCTGCTTGGCGCATGCAGTAGGTAGTGTATGTGTGGAAGCTGCCAGGGACGTGTGAAACAGTGCTTGCGAAGTGTTCGGTTAAATGCTCACAGGAGATAGCCATACAACAGTAACTAATTTCATCTTCCTTGATTTGATTGCTGTTGCAGTTTTCTTTTGAATACATGTTGAATATCCTGTGATTTACAACACTGATTATTACGAGAAAAATCAATTTACAGCCAGCTTATTTTTAGTGCACATCGAGTGTTTGTTAAATCATATGTGAGCACTGTTTATTTACTGTATTTATTTTGTTTGGTTAAATGCTTGTGATGATTGTCCCTATGATGCTTGAAATGCTTGTGAGTTAAATGTCCGGTTGATCTGCCTTTAAGCACTGTGTTGGTGTCTTTTCGACTAGGACACCAGTCGTTTTTAGGCTAGAGTATTTTAGTACCTGTGATCTATTTTGCTTCTGCTGATTGTTTGTTGAGGTGTGTTGGCTGTTGGGAGAAGGCCATTGATTCGAAAGAATTGTTTAGGCGCCCATTCACCCCTCTCTGGTCGCTACTTTCGGTCCTACAAGTGGTATCAGAGCCTAGTTAGGGTTTTTCCATACCTTAACCGGTTCTAACCCAAGCCTCAACCACATCCCAAGAAGCCTACCTATCACTGTGAGTTTTGTTAGAGAGACGAGCATCTTGAGGAGTTTTTCTTCATGAGGAAGCGGGTTGAGAGAGTAGAGAGAGCTCGAGGTGGGCAGGAGAAGTTCTACCAACCGGGTGGTAGACAGAGAGTCCCTCGATGTGGAGAGAGGCTAGAGGCCAGGGCACGTCGTGTAGGTGGTCGTAGAGGATACGACTTTCATGCCCGTGCTCCGGAGGGTGGTTTTCGCTCCGGCAGAGCTCCAGGTCGTTCTGGATACGGCTTTGGACCTCGTGGCCGAGACTTTAGGTAGAACAGAGGAGCGCGCTTTGAGCTGCACTTTGGTCCAGACACTTATGATTCCTTTTGCTTTCCTACTTTCAAGTAGATGGCTCGACACTAGTTTAGCTCTTTTGCTAAGCCTGGTGTCGGACCATTTGCTCCCCCTTATGACCATTGATATTGTAGGATCAAGGCCTAGAGGACGTTTGGTTCATGGATTCAGGATGCTCTCGCCACATGACAGGACATCGCAGATGGTTCTCCAACCTCACTTCCCCGAGCTCCAAGGAGTACATCACTTTCGGGAACAGTGGTCAAGGGAAGGTACATGATATTGGCTCAATTCGAATCTCTGATCATTTCTCTTTGAAGAATGTTGCTTTGGTTGGAAACTTGAGTTTTAATTTGGTCTATGTTTTGCAACTTCTTGAGGATGGTTTAGAGGTTCGTTTTAAGAAGGGCATGTCTTCTGTGCCAGATCTTACCCTTCGGTAAGGTTTTTTGGATTGATTTCTCTAGTTCTTTTGGCCCTTCTCGTTGTTTGATTGCTGGATCCTCTTCTAAGCTCTGGAGGTGGCATAGGAGGTTAGGTCAATTGAGCTTTGATCTGCTAGTCAGATTGAGCTCTATGGACCTTATCTGAGGATTGCCCAAGCTTAAGATGGAGAAGGATCTAGTTTGCCATCCCTGTCATCATGGGAAAATGGTTGCTGCTTCTCACGCACCTGTGACTCAAGGGATGACTTCGTACCCGCTAGAGCTGTTACACATGGATACTGTTGGTCCATGTCAGGTACGTTCAGTCGGTGGGAAGTGGTACGTTCTTGTAGTTGTTGACTACTTTTCTCGATTCTCGTGGGTTTTCTTTCTGGAGTCTAAGGATGAGGCTTTTTAGTTTGTTCATGATCTGATTTTGAAGCTGAAGAATGGGAATAGTGGTCGGATGTGAGCAAGTCACTCTGACAATGGCTCTAAGTTCAAGAACTCTCAGTTCGTCAGCTTCTGTAGTGATCAGTGTCTTGAACACTAGTTTTCTGCTCCTTACACTCCCCCACAAAATGGCATTGTGGAACGAAAGAACCGCACGCTAGTCGAGATGACCGGGACGATGCTCGATGAGCATACGACTCCTAGGCGCTTTTGGGCTGAAGCCATGAACACGACTTGCTATCTGGCCAACTGCATTTTTCTTAGAGCTTACTTAGGTAAGACATCATATGAGTTGCGGTTTGGCAGACAACCCAAAGTGAGTCACTTGCGAGTGTTTGGCTGCAAGTTCTTTGTGCTCAAGAAGGGAGGGCATTTGGACAAGTTTGAGTCTCGTTGCTAGGATGGAGTATTTCTTGGTTATGCTTTGCATTCTTGAGGCTTTCGTGTTTGGAACCTCGACTCCCAGCAGCTTGTCGAGACTTGTGAGGTTTCTTTTGATGAGTCCATGCCTTCACTGACTCCTTCTTTTGAGCTTTCTGGAGATGATGAGCTTGGAGAGTCCATCTTCGAGGAAGATGATGACATTCCAGTTGTTGATGAGGGTGGGCCCTCTACACAGCCTGCAGATCCCACACCTTCTGAGACTTCGACTGAGGACGACAACGGACCTCTAATCACTTCTTCCACTTCGATCGAGCCCCCTCAGTCGAGTCTAGAGGTGCCAGCTGCTGACTCCAGTGAGGTGACCTCTGATCACCTAGGATCCCGAGCAGTTCAGCGTGATCACCCCTCAGAGCTCATCATCAGTGATCTCACTTCGAGATCCTTGCATTTTTCTATTGGCTCACTCGCTGTTTTTGCTGAGTCTGCGTTTATTTCCACTTTTGAGCCCAGAGATGTTTCTCATGCTCTTTCTCATGCAAATTGGATTAACGCCATGCAAGAAGAGCTTGAGAACTTTGTTCACAATCGGGTTTGGACACTGGTTGAGCTGCCACCTAGATGCAACCCCATAGGCACCAAGTGGGTGTTTAAGAATAAGCAAGGTGAAGATGGGGTTGTGGTGCAAACAAAGCTCGATTAGTTTCCCAGGGTTTTTGTCAGAAAGAGGGTGTTGATTTTGAGGAGACCTTTGCCACTGTTGCCTGTCTTGAGTACATTCGCATACTTTTGGCATTCACTGCTTCTAAAGGTTTTAAGCTTTTTCAAATGGATGTCAAGAGTGCTTTTCTGAATGGGTACATAGAGGAGGAGGTCTATGTTAGGCAGCCCCCCGATTTTGAGAACCCTAAGTTTTCTCGACATGTTTTCAAGTTGCAGAAAGATTTATATGGTCTAAAGCAAGCCCCTAGGGCTTGGTATGACCGTTTAAAGCAGTTTTTGTTGGGGAGTGGCTTTGTGATGGGTTCTGTGGACAAGACTCTATTCTTGCTCAGAGTTGGTTCAGACTTCGTGATTGCTCATATTTACGTGGACGACATTATTTTTGGTGGTTCTACTAATGAGCTTGTGTCCAAGTTTTCTGAGCAGATGCACAGTGAGTTTGAGATGAGCCTCATGGGTGAGCTCAAGTACTTTCTAGGGCTCCATATCAAGCAGACCAAGGACAACATCTTCATCCACCAGAGCAAGTACACAAGGGACGTGCTAAAGAAGTTCGACTTCGGTGGAGAGCTGAAGCCTCAGATGACCCCAATGGGTACATCTAGGGGCCTAGACAAGGACGAGAACGACATCAAGGTCAATGAGAGAGAGTATCGAGGGATGCTCGCATAGCTGCTATACTTGACGATGACGAGACCGAATATTCAGTTTGTTGTGGGACTATGCGCGCGCTTCCAGTCTTCACCACGTGCATCTCATCGGCAGGCTGTCAAACGCATTTTCAGGTACCTTACCTATGCGCTTGATCTTGTTCTTTATTATTCAGCATCATCATCTCTTGAGTTATCTGGCTTTTCCGACGCTGATTTTGGTGGGTGCCGGCTGGATCGCAAGTCGACTTCCGGTACTTGCTTGTTTCTCGGTTCTTCGCTTGTCTCTTGGTCTTCTCGTAAACAATCTGGAGTTGCGCTTTCTACTACTGAGGCTGAGTATGTAGCTACTGCTAGCTACTGCTCACATTTGGTTTGGATGATTTCCACTTTGAGAGATTTTGGGTTGTTTTTCCCTGCTAAAGTACCTTTGTTTTGTGATAGCACCAGCGTGATTAGTGTAGGGAAAAACCCATGTCTTCATTCAAAGACCAAACATATTGATGTGCACTTTCACTTTTGAGGGATTAATATGAGAAAGGTGTCATTGACCTTTTTCATGTTGATACCCATCATCAGTTGGCTAACATTCTCACCAAACCCCTAGATCAGTCTACATTTGAGCGTTTGCGAGGGGATTTGGGAGTTGTGTATCCTTTTTAGGTTACTTTGAGTATGTTTTTCTTTCTTCTTTACTCTTTTCTTGAGTCTTTTCGTGTGAGTTCATATCATGCATATTCACATATCACACTTTGAGCTTGCTTCTGTTATATGATTAAATTGCTTTACTTATTCTAGCTAGTATATGCTTTTGAATACCTGTCGATGATTATGCTTTGCTTCAGTTCACATGATATATCTGATATCTATCATATGCATGGCTTTTATGCTTTACAATTGAAAAATGATCACCATTGCTTCTGGTAACTAGCATGTGTAGGCTGAATGCTTTTGCTATCTTTTACATGCCTGGTAACTAGTTTCTTACTTAGATGCAGATATGCAACTTGGACATATATATGCTTTAACATGGAAAATATGCTATAAAATGATAAATCAGAACAATGAAAAATCCATGCCTTTTATGCTTAAATGAAAAGATCCAGGTGAGTTTGCTATGTCACATTACATTGTTCTGGACTGCTTACCATAGCACTTTGGTATGAACTAGGACAGTGTAATGTATGCCGAGACTAATGTCTTAAGCTTCTGATGGTCCAGTGCTGGCCTAGGCTTGACTTGGTCGGTTAGCATAAGGTTGACATGCAAATAACCCTTGGCAAAAATGAAAAAGGAAAAGAAAAAGCCTGAAATTATAAAGATAACAAGTTTGCTGAAGCTCTTTGTTCTGGACAATGCTTATCTTGGTAGATATTAGCTAGCTTTTGCATCTCATGTTTTACCTTGCTTGTTGACTAGAAAATGTGGTGATGCTTTTGTTTGCAAAAATCTAAAACTGTGTGCTAATGACTTTCTTTGGATATCATGTATTGCACTAATCATGCCATGTGTCTTAGACAATATTTTTTGCTATAATTGTTAGATGGTGTAATTGCAGTCAATCATATCTGAGAAGCATGCTTTTTTCACTCCACTTGGACCCTAGTTGCATTCATTGCATATTTTGCGGGGGAGTTGCATTTCAGGGGGAGTTTGAGTTTGTGTCTCTTTTGAGTGCATTTAGTCTCACTTGATGAGTCCAATTGTCAATAAGGGGGAGAAATTTTGGGTCACTTGATCTTTTAGAAGAGTTTAGGGGGAGTTTTGGCTTTCTCTGGGATTTGTTTCAGGGGGAGTTTTAGTCTCTTTTGCCTTTACTCTTTGGATATCTTTGTTGATAGTTCTGAGATTGCACTCGTTTTGAGTTTTTATTTTTGTTTAACCACAATGATCGTCTTCTGGCTTTTGTTTGGCTTTGGTCATTAGGGTTAAACCTTTTATTTTATTTTCTTCTTTCTGTCTTCTTGTGTTTTGTTTTCGTGTTTCTACATGTGTTTGCAGGTTTTGAAGAGTTGATGAAGAGGGTGTTGAAAATGCACTCATCAAGGGGGAGATTGAGGAGCCATGATGAAGATCATGGGCCTCATGGCTCCAGAAGTGATGAGTGATTGTCAACGGATATCAGAAGAGAAGAGAAGAGAGAAGAGAAGACGAGACTTGTCGTATCTAGGCCGCATGTGACTCAGGTACACGGGCGGCGAGCGACTGCCGGGCAGAGGGTCCGCAGAGTCGGACCAGCCCAATCTGAGTACATGTGCTAGGAGCGGCAGGAGATCCACTGGTCTGTTGACCGGGATTGACTCAGGTACACGGGCGGCGAGTGGTTGCTGGGCTAAGGGAGCCGCGGAATCGGGCTTGGCCCAATCCGGGTACCCGGTGCGAAGACGGTGGACGCTTCGTCGGTTTAAGCACAAAACCGATGACCGCTGATCTTGGACCCGACCGTTCTGAAGCGAAGCCGTAGCTGCTACGAAAGCTCCGCATTAGGACAAGTTATATTTATTTAGGATTTTACTATTTTCCTTTTAGGCCCACAGTTTGTGTTAGTCGAGTCTGTAAAAATCCTAAGGGCATTTTGGTCTTTTCCATTTTTATTTCAGTATCTGTTTAAACCCTAGGGGTAAATCCATCTTTTCCCATTTATTGGGCTACCTATAAATAGGCCCCAAATCCTAGGGTAAGGGTTAACTCATTCAATGCAAATCTGAGTTCAATTTTCCCCACTGTTTTTCCAGCCACCGCAATTTTTCTCCCCCATCGTTTTTCTCTGGCGGTGGTTTTTCTCCAGAGTCAGCCCTTGGAAGCTGCAGTGGTTAGATGCCCCTGACGTAGCAGCAGCGTGCTGTCCGCTCGGCCACAGACGCGTGGCAGCTGGTGGTCTTCGGCGCTGTGCTAGGGTGGCAGTGAGCGGGAAGGCGCGCTGTGTCTGGCTGCAGGAGCATCATCCCAAGCGCTGCAGCGCTCGACGTGTGCGCGCGTGGCAGCAGTAGCTCGGCAGCCTAGGTGCTCGGCACGTGTGCGCATGACTACAGCGGCTCGGTAGCCAAGGTGGCGCTAGCAGCTGAGGCAGTGCGTGTCTAGAGCAGTCCGCTTGGCTGCACTCTACACCGAAGGGGGCCTGTGCTGCGAGTGAAATCCAAGGCGGGCCTCTACGTGCGCGATTGCTGCTGGAGCACGTGGCTCGGCTGAAATTTTTCTGGCGGCATGATCGAGGTTGTACAACACTTGGTGCTGGCTGCTTGGCGCATGCAGTAGGCAGTGTATGCATGGAAGCTGCCAGGGACGTATGAAACAGTGCTTGCGAGTGTTCGGTTGAATGCTCACATGAGACAACCATACAACAATAACTAATTTCGTCTTCCTTGATTTGATTGATGTTGCAGTTTTCTTTTGAATACATGTTAAATATCCTGTGATTTACAACACAGATTATTACGAGAAAAATCAATTTACAGCTAGCTAATTTTTAGTGCACATCGAGTGTTTGTTAAATCATCTGTGAGCACTGTTTATTTACTGCATTTATTTTCTTTGGTTAAATGCCTGTGATGATTGTCCCTATGATGCTTGAAATGCCAGTGAGTTAAATGTTCGGTTGATATGCCTTTAAGCACTATGTTGGTGTCTTTTCGACTAGGACATTGGTCGTTTTTACGCTAGATTATTTTAGTACCTGTGATTTGTTTTGCTTCTGCTGATTGTTTTTTGAGGTGCGTTGGGTGTTGGGAGAAGGCCATTGATTCGAAAGAATTGTTTTGGCACCTATTCACCCCCCTCTGGTCGCTACTTTCAGTCCTACATTAATGCCATTTTTTGCTATCAACAGGATGCTCGTCGGTGAAAACAACAGGAAGCAAACATGGAAAGGTGACTACTGAAAAGATACAAAAGGATTCCGTGTTGCGGGACACATCGGGCAGAACAAGCCGACGATGGTTTTCATACTCCAAATGATATCCAAAAGGAAACTAGACGGTCCGGTCGGAGAATCTAAGATAATATATCTTAAAGAAAACGGCCAAGGCCACGGAAGACAAAGGAAAAGGAGGAAGGAATGTCCACCGCTTCACCTAATGAAGAGCAGCGGCGATAGGTGGGAATAGCCAAATCTAGAAAATCAGCAGGAAAGTATGAATGAGTAAGAGGGGTTCCTCCAATAAAATCGTTAGTATAAACATTGAGCCAAAACTAGAGGAACCACTAGGGACCCTTGGGCCGGCCGATGAAGTTACCGACCGATAGGTTGACTGACATAAGGTGAAGGGAGCGGTAGGTGGCCCCAAGGAGGTATTGGCTAAGGGGAACCCACACATGGGCAGCGAGTCCTTCGGCTAAAAATTGAAAATAAAAGGTTGGGGCTAGAGATTACACACATAAGACAAATTCCTCCAACCAGAGGTTGAGGAAAGCAATGTGTTCGTGAATGCCTACAGGGCTGGTTTTCTTGTTGTGCCTGGTGATATATCGGCTGCAGCTATCGACCGAATTGGTGCCAAGGGCATGGGATGGTTGGCAATGAAGAGAGAAAGGATTGGCTAGTGAATCAATGTCAAGGAAAGTGGGACTCATCGGTCCATGAAAAAAATGAAAGAATTTAGGGCATCGGATCAGAAGTAACAAAATGCGGCCAACATCGGCTCGTTCTAGTACGACCTAGCAAGGGAAAGGCCAATGCAATGGCTGATGTCGATCTCATCCCAAAAGGTGTGGTAAGTAGCTGACACCCTAAGATACCAATCACGCCAGCCAGGGATAGAAGAAGAAAATGATTCAAAGCCTAAATCCAAATAGGAGGGACACATAGGGGAATGTTTGAAGGGTATCTGACAAGTCTCGACATTTATGAAATCCGTGGGTTTAGGAGTGCCTAAAGGGCCTAGAAAAACGAGTCAGTGACTTTGGAATAAAAACCTGGTTTTGTAGGCCCTACCGAAACAAAAAGTAGGATCAGAAAAAAGAAATAATGGGTGAGTCGTGAATAAAGAAGAGAAGTTTGAAGGCTTACTTGAGGGATCATATCAATGGTGACCATTTTAGCACCGATGAAGTGCGTGATCAATGAAGAAAGATGGCGAGCGATGGTTGGCACTAGAATGAGCGGTGAAAGATTTGAGGGCCAGAGCAAGCAATGGGTTGAAAGCGTGAACAAGAAAGGGAGCGCGGTCGATACATATAACAATAATGACACCCATTACAGTTATTGTAGGGGGAATAAGTTTTCCCTTAAACAGGGTCCAAATGACGCCTGCCTCTGCAGGCATCAGGCCTGGAGCCTGGCACTACCGAAGCAAGAAGTCAGAGCGGAACCCTCCTACCAAAGTTATTTCCAAGCAGTATTTAGCCTAAGCCACTAGGCTCTCTTCGGAGCTAGCCTCCGGACTCCCTTCGGAGTCCTCCGGAGCCTAGCCTCCGGGCTCCCTTCAGAGCTAGCCTTCGGGCTCCCTTCGGAGCTAAACTCTGGGTTCCCTTCAGAGTCCTCTGGAACCTAGCCTCTGGACTCCCTTTGGAGCTAACCTCTGGGCTCCCTTCGGAGTCCTGTAGAGCCTAGCCTCTCGGCTCCCTTCGGAGCCCTCCGGAGCCCAGCCTCTGGGCTCCCTCCGGTCCCTTTCAAAGCTAAGTCTTTAGAAGTACATTCGGAGTACCTTCGAAGCCTTTGATGCAGTATCCGCCTGAAGAGCTTTAGCCACTACTTCGAACTACGAAAATATTTCCACTCCGCTACAGTGCTGAGCCATACCGGGGGCCCCTCTGCCCCTAGTATGTCGTTTAGCTACTCAGAAGTGACGTTTATCTGACACGTCAGTAAAGTTGTAAAGTTGTTTGTACAGTAGTCTAGTCTTTTATTTCCCTTCTTGCCTCTATAAGGCCTATGACTTATAGAGGGCATTTAGGTCTTTTCCTTTGGTTTGCGTGCCTATAAAAGCATTGCCAAGCCCTTGTAATAGACAGATCCAGCAGAGGCAAACTATGCCAAATCCACTGTAGACTAGACATAGGGCTATTATCCCTTCGGGGAGGCCTGAACGAGTATAAATCCTTTCTCCCTCTGTGGTAACCCTTCGAGGTTCACTCTATACACCATATACACATAAAACATGCTATAGCTAACGCAATTGCTACAACAGTTGGCGCCATTCGTGGGGAACCTAGTACTAAAAGCTAAGTTCTCTGCCACTACCTGTGTCTCGAAGTGCGCTTGAGGAGGGAGCTTTGAAGTCTTCTCGCTTTGCGCACCCTCTGGCAAGGGGCTTTGAGCGCAGCCCAAAGGCCTTTCTCTCCTTCCACCATCCCTCGTGCTTCGGAGTCCACCCTCCGGCAAGGGGCTCCGCTTCGCGCGCCGAAGGCCTTCGAAGCCCCAGGGGATACGAGGCAAGTTTTTCACCCATTTTATGAGGTATGAACACAGTCCGAAGTCCCACTTCATCATGCAATTTGCAATTATTTTCAATAAATTACCGAAGTCTTACTTCGCTTTAAAAACGAAGTCTTCACCTTTAAAGCAAAATCTTGCTTCACTTTATCAAAAACCCAAAGCCTTGCTTCACTTTATTTAGTGTCAAAGCTCTGCTTATTTTTTTGATTGCCGAAGCCTTGCTTCCGCTTTGTTAAAACTAAAGATGCTGTGTCCTTATCAAGACCCGAAGCCAACATCCTCGTTCTTTTAAGAATCGAAGTTACCGCTTTGTATTGTTAAGGACCAAAGCACTACTCCAAAGTCTATTTGTAACCAGACTCAACATCCGAAGGCTACACAACGCCTCCGGGCCCGTAGCAGTAACATGAAGGACTCCGGGCCACCGGCCTGATGCATGTAGGGATTTCGGGTTCCGTACCCAAGGCATCCCAGGGTCGAAGGTGACCTAGAGTTGAAGGTGGCTCATAGCCGAAGGTGGCTCACATTATCACAAGTTCGGTGAATCCACACCAAATATCCATTTTCATTACAGAATGAAGCTCAGAAGCCTTGCTTCGCTATCCAAACACGCTCTGAAGCCTTGCTTCACGTGTCAAAATATAATCTAGGTCCAAGCATGCCGAAGCATACCTCGCTTAATTTGAGTACGCTGAAGCCTTGCTTCGCTTCAAATTAATGCGTTCGAAGCTCAAAAGAGACCTTCGCTTGACACGATATAAGAGTCCGAAGCCACCAAAAAGGCGTACCCCTTCGTATTCCAAATTTCCCGTACCAGCAACGACTAAGTCCCTAGCTGCCACATGCAAGGGGGGACCGAGGTATGCATGCGAAGTGTGCGAATGAAATGCGCAGTACGAGCGTGACAAGCTAAATGTTCGAAACAATCAAATCATGTGAAGCATGCAGACGAAGTATGCAAATACAACAAATCTCATTCATTGAATGATAATTGAGAAGTATGTTACAAAATACACTTCGAAAACAAAATTATGACTAATTTGTATCTAAGCCTAGAAAAAAGCGAGCTCGAGGCCTAGACATGGTCGACCCTCGCTTGTTCTTCTTCCAGGCAGGGCCCCCTCAGCTGGACGAAGCCCAATCGGAGCCTGTTCTCCCGCGGCTGGACCGTCCACACCCCGAAGCCCGCAGACCTTGTCTTTCGCCTTGCAGGTTTGTCCAAGTCTAGGACGCAGGTGGTGCCATATCAAAGGCAGAGAAGTCTAGGGCTTCACCACCTGTTAAGGCCGTACTCGAAGGATGTACCCCCTCACCACTTAAGTCTACTTCAAAATAGCTTAAGTCTGGCGAGGAAGAAGAACTCTGAAGAGGCTCTGTCTTCATGGTAGCCAGCAGCTCCTGGGCTACTTCGGAAATGGCTTCGCCCTTAGGACCCCTCGGAAGCTTGAACTAAGGGGGGCCTTCGGACCTAGCTACCTCGAGCACCACCCAAAGCTGGCGAAGATCCTCAGAATCCTCAAGTACTTCGAGGTCAACATTCGAAGGCTGAGCCTGGGCAGATAAAGTACCCCCGCATTTATATTAATAAACCGATGAGTTTTTACAAGCCTACAACTAAGAATTACAAGGAGTCGAAGGAGGTCTACACCTTCGGAGGCGGAGGCTTCAACATCGAAGGCTGAGCTGGCGAGGCTTGTGCCCTGGCTCGGCGAAGACGGAGGGCCCGTTGGAGGCTGAGGACTGCTTCGTAGCCTTGGGCCTTCCAAGGCTCCTGAAGACGGTGCCATGCTCCATGGACATCTGAAGGCGGCGCGACCAAGTGTTGGCCTCCGAAGGCCACCGGAGTCGCCGAATTTGCCGCCTCGAGGTGATTGCAGCCCGCGTCATGAAGCATCTACAACACTCCTTGGCCCGCCACTCGGCCGGCCATCAAAGCGAAGCCCTTCATCGACTCTTCCTCCATCGCAGCCGCAGTCTGCAGGAACTCGAGGCGATCCCCGACCGGGTCTTAAGGGTTGAAGTCCGGAGCCCGGCACTCAGTCCCTATTTGCTCGAGGACTGTGGTCAAGCTCAAGGTAGCTTCGTCCATCCCTTGAACCACAAAGTTCTCCAGGCAATGGCCGGTGACACGAAGGTCAGAGTTCTCCACCGCTAGCTTCGCTCTGGCCTCCTCCGAAGCTCGAAGTTCTGCTCGAAGCTTGTTGGTCTCCAAGACCAAGACCTCCCTCGCCTTCTCGGCCTCGGCCCTCGCCGCCTCTGTGGAGGCTTCGGCTCGCCTTCTTTTCTTGGCCTCCACCGAGATCTTGTGTCGGAGGGCATCCCTCTCCTCTGCCAAGTCATCCATCCGATGGTTCGTGGAGATTGCTGCTGCAGCATTCAGCTCGAAGTCCTGAAAAGATTCAAGAAAATCCTAAGTGTTGATTGAAAAGCAAGTACGACTTGGAGACCATGTGGGACTTTGCTCACCTAGACGAGGGCTTCATTTGCAAAGAGGTCAAAGGGGCTCGAGCGGCTGAGTTGTGCCACCAAGCCCCCTGACCCTACAGCAACGCAGCCTTCGTGGAATGCGTTAATGGCTGCCTCCATCACAGGCCCCCTCCGCTGCAGAGGCCGGACTATCTCCATCACAGCCTCCTCCGGTGTAGACTCCCGTGGAGCTAGGCTCTGGTCCACCACCTCGACGTGCTCTTCGGTCTCCTCCCGAAGAGTGCCTTCATCGCGGCCATCCCCTTCGTCCTCCTCGGACGAAGTGTTTGCGGACCTAGAGCAGCAGCTGCTGCTAGAGGCCTCCGTGGGCTTCACCACGACGGGCCTCGCACCGGCATCGACATCTACAGAAAAATACAAGTCAATATTCACGTATGAAAAGAGAAGTGTGATCAAGTGTTTACCTTCGTCGAAGGAAATATCTTCGAAGGAGGGGGGAGCGATGTGTGCTCCCCAGTCCCTTTGATGCGCGGGTGGAGCCCCAGCCCCTACGCCCGAAGGGGGTGTTGTAGCGATCTTCGCCGCCACTTCAGTAGCTGCCGCCGGAGCCCCTGCTGGCTCTGCTCTAGTTCCAGGGCTCATGGCTGTTGGCTCCTCCGTAGTAGGGGCTTCGACTGCCGGGAGCTCCGAGCGAACCCTCGAGGCTTCGGGTTCATCGTCATCCACCCTCTTCCTTTTGGAGCCGCTCCCTGAAGGTATAGGGCTGGCGAAGTCTGGCAGAGCTTGGACCCCCTCGATGCTGAGCCAGGCCCACACTCTGTTCCAGTTCTCCCAAGTCCCCACCAGAGCGAGCCGTTGAGCCTGCTCCTCAGGCGTCGGAGCCCCAATGACGTGCTCTGCCTCTATGATTGCCTCCTCCGGAGTCCTTACTTCGCGAACGGCTTCATCAAAGCTCCAAGTCAGCACGAGTTCATTTTGTGAAGTATGAAGATGGAAAGAAATCGAAGTCTTACCAAGGCGCTCCGTCGACACCCTTCTTGTGCTCCCTGAGCCCGAAGATTGAAAGAGACCCTCCGGCCAAGAGAGCGCGAGGGGGTTGAGCTGAAAGGTGATGAACTCCTCCGCGAGGTCCCTTATGCTCATCCTCGAAGCCACCCTCTGCAGGAGAAAAATCCTTGAGCGAAGGATGTCAGGACTCGTCTTCACCACGCCTTCGCATCGGTAGGAGATGAGCGCATTAGTACTCCGAAGGGGAGAGTTCGTGCCAACCGAGGCGTAGAACCACTCTTGGTCCCAATTCAAGTACGACTTGCTGTTTGCAGCCCTCGCTGGGAAGGCGTACTGGTATTCCTTCTGAAGCTGGAAGTTGGCGCTCCCGAAGGCCAAGGCCCTCTTGACGCGGTCTGCCCCCTCCCACTGCTTCGGCTGGCAGTCGGCGTCATGGAGGGCAATGAAGACATCTGCGCGCCCCTCGCAGCCTTCAGTCCTCATAGCCCACTCGAAGACGGTCAACCTCGCTACATCATTTGGCGACAGATGAGGAAGCTCAAAGTTGTAGGCCTTCAGCACTTCGCTCAACATGTTTACCGCCATCAGCCCGAGGCCGGCCTCGAAGAAGGCTTCGAAGAGTACAACCTCGTCAGCCCAAGGCCTCGGTATGGCCTCCGACTTCTCTGGTACCCGAAGCTGGATCTCCGCCGATATTTTCCCCTCGTAGGCCCTTCAGACAGACTCCTCCGTTGAGGCCGAAGCCCTCATTTCCAGTGTCTTCTCGAACTTGTCCGACAGCGACCGAAGGTCCCTCGGCCCCAAGCGCCTCACTGCAGGCTTCGCCGCCGCCGCCGCTGCCACCTGCACCTAGGCAGAGCTCGAATTTGCACCCAGGGCTAAGACCTTCTTCGACGCAACCTTCTTCAGCATTTCATGGGGCTTCGGCGTGAAGGGCACAAAAGCTTGCGAAGCCGGCTCCACGCGAAGCTAGAGATGAAGAGAAGAAAGTGAAGGGCGCTAGGAGTTGAGAAAGGAGCAAATGAGAGTGTGCCGAAGCCATATATGGTAAACCCCTTTTTATAGGCGGTAGAAATCCCGACGGTTCCCGTGCCGAAGCCTATGACAAGTGGGCCTGGGGCGAAGATGAAATGAACCAGTGCGCCCCGCGCACCATAACGGTCAGTATTATAACCGTTGCGGAGCCGTTTGGTCTCCCAGAGGTCACACTGTCAGTCAAGGCAGCAATTATTGCCAGCACAAGTCAAAGCCCCCTTCGATCCAAGCTCCGAAGGCCTATCTTCTTTGAAGTTGCTTTTTTTATTGTCATTTGTCTAGAGGCGCATGCACCCCTTCGCTCCGAAGGGCTGCGGGCTGAGAAACCATGTTGAAGAATATGGTTTTGATATTCCAGATGTGATGAGTGATTATCAACGGAAGTCAACGGAAGGGAGATATGAAGACCTGCCGAGTCTGAGGCGCGTGTGACTCAGGTACACGGGCAGGGAGCGACAGCTGGGCAGAGGAGCCGCGGGGTCGGGCTGGCCTAATCCGGGTACATGGCTAGGAGCGGCAGATGATCCACTGGTCTGTTGACTGGGTTTGACTGAGGTACACGGGCGGTGAGTGATTGCCGGGATGAGGAAGCTGCGGGGTCGGGTCGGCCCAATCCGAGTACCCGGTGCAAAGACGGTGGACGCTTTGTTTGTTTCGGCGCAAAACTGTCAACCTATGATTATTTTGTTTTTAGGATATTAATATTTAGTTTTTAAGTTTAGAATACTTTTATTTGATTCAGGTGATTTTTCTAAGAATATTTTAGTAATTTTCGGAATTTATTTTAGCGTCAGTATTAATTTACCCTAGGGGTAAATTAGTCTTTTCATGTATTAGGAGTCGCCTATAAATAGGCCCCTATCCCCCCTGGGGATAGATGACTGTTTTTTTGGAGATTATTTTCAGTCCACCGCAAATCTTTCATCTACTATTTTTTTCTCTGGTTTCAATCTACATCGCCATCGTGATCTCTCCGAGCATTTTTCTTCGGCGCTTGGCTTCTTCCTGCCGATTCCATGCCGGTGGCAGCAGTTACCAAGCGACGGCACATGCAGCCATGCAGCGACGTGAGCGGACGGAACACGGCAGCTATGCGCAGCATCTAGCAGCCAGCCAAAAAGCCTGTGCGGCAGCCAAGCGGAGGGCCCCACGGCTGGACGTCTCACGGCGAAGACTCCCTGGCATGCATTCTTTCCTTCCGTGGCGCGCGGCATAGAGCGCTAGGTAAATAATCAACGGCAACAAATATTTTCTGCACACGCAGCAGCACGGCAAACAACATGCAACAACGGCGCTTCCTTCCGGCGAGAAAATGTTTTTCTCCAATGCAAGTTAGTTTCCTATTTTCTTGGTAGATCAGTTTTAGAGATAATCATCTATTAATTAATTAGCTGAAAATCTATTTCGAAATTTCGTTGTTATTTTAATCTATTAAATTTTTATTAGTTATCTCATATTATTTTTATCTGTATAATCTTCTCATATAAAAAGAAAAGAAAAATTTATCAGTCACAGTTATATTTTTATTCTAGTTTTTACCTGCAATATTTTCAGTTTAATTCTGAATTAATTTTTAATGATCCATGTTTTTATTCATTTAAGTAGTATTTTATTTCTAGACTAAAACATTAATTTCTCGAGTTTTATCTAGGTATTTTTATTTACTGCAGTAATTTTATTTAGTTTATCTTTAATTTCATTTAAATTAAGATACCGATCATTTTTAGTCTAGACAACTTTAATTCCAGTAATTTACTTTGCTAATATTATTTGTCTGGTTAAGTTTGATTTGGGTGTTGGGATTAAAATATAGTTTAGCAATAAATTTTAGGCGCCCATTCACCCCCCCTCTGGTCGCTACTTTCGGTCCTACACGGGTGAGGGGCTACTGTTGGGGGAATAAGTTTTCCCTTAAACAGGGGCCAAATGACGTCAGCCTCCGCAAGCATCGGGCCCGGAGCTTGGCACCGCCAAAACAAGAAGTCAGAGCGGAACCATCCTACTGAAGTTATTTCCAAGCAGTATTTAGCCCAAGCCACCGGGCTCTCTTCGGAGCTAGCCTCCAGAGTCCCTTCGGAGTCCTCCGGAGCCTAGCCTCCGGGATCCCTTCGGAGCTAGCCTCCAGACTGCCTTCGGTGTCCTCCGGAGCCTAGCCTCCAGATCCCTTCAGATCTAGCCTCCGGACTCCCTTCGGAGTCCTCCGGAGCCTAGCCTCCGGGCTCCCTTCGAGCTAACCCCCAGGTTCCCTTCGGAGTCCTCCGGATCCTAGCCTCCAGGCTCCCTTTGGAGCTAACCTCCGGGCTCCCTTTGGAGTCCTCCGGAGCCTAGCCTCCTGGCTCCCTTTAGAGCCCTCTGGAGCCCAGCTTCCGGGCTCCCTCCGGTCCCTTTCGAAGCTAAGTCTCCGGAAGTCCATTCGGAGTACCTTCGAAGCCTCTGATGCAGTCTCCGCCTGAATAGCTCCGGCCACTACTTCGAACCAGGAAAATATATCCACTCCGCTATAGTGTTGATCAATACCGGGGGCCCCTCTACCCCCAGTATGTCGTTTAGCTGCTCAGAAGTGACGTTTATATGACACATCTGTAAAGATGTAAAGCTGTTTGTACAGTAGTCTAGTCTTTTTCCCTTCTTGCCCCTATAAGGCCTATGAATTATAGAGGACATTTAGGTCTTTTCCTTTGGTCTGCGTGCCTATAAAAGTAGGGCCAAGCCCTTGTAATAGACAGATCCAGTAGAGGCAAACTATGACAAATCCACTATAGACTGTACTTAGGTCTACTATCCCTTCGGGGAGGCCTGAACCAATATAAACCCTTTCTCCCTCGGTGAGAACCCTTCGAGGTTCACTCTATACACCATATACACACAAAACCTGTTGTAGCTAACGCAATTGCTACAATAGTTATGGATGGCTGGAAGGGGAAGAGATACAGTCAAAACTCTAGGAAAATTTGAAAGTGTTGGAAGGTGAAGGGTTTCAACAATTAGTAGTAAAATTGGGAAGAAGCAACGGAAAGACGTCTGAGAAGACGTGGCGGTAGGGGGTGATGATGACCGATAATTTCGAATCATCGGTTAGCCACTTAATGCATCAAAACTGAGGGGCATGTGTTGATGCCAAGATTTGGTGAAGCCCAAACCCACTAAAGATGCCACACGGTCAATAGAAAGTCAAAAAAGATCCGGTCAAAGATGATCAAGGAAGCTTGTCCATGGTTTTACAAGATGATAGGATGCAGATGAGCTGATGGATATAAAGATGAATAGAAGATAAATATAAGTCCAGAATTTTCCTAGTTATCTTGGAAAAACACATCTCTGTCAATCAACTACTCGGCGCATCGCCACCCTTGGCTTCCAAGGTTTATCCTCGTGGGATTCGACACTCGGAGCTAGGCTGCATCGTTTCGATCTCTAGCAAAGAGGTGAGTCACGCCACCCCCGACAACTGTACCGACTAGGCTAGTATCCTCACGGCTGCATCAATTTGATCTCTTGAGGTTAACGCTGAAATAGTACGGTCACCGGTTCTTGGTGTATTAGCTAGGTCTAAGGTTGCATCAGATTGATCTCTTGGATTGATGTAATCTAGGTGTGATAGTTTGAGCCTTCATCGGTTAAGTCCGACATCTCTTGCTATTGTATCTCTTTCATGTTGTATACCATTTATCTAAATAAAACATGCCTTATACTTTGAAATATTATTATGATCATCGTGATTATCTACTATCTTGGTTAGGTCCGATCTAGTTATTGTGATCATTTTCATGATATAGCCATATAATTTGGCACGTTTTATTTATTTCTGTCGGAGTATAAGCCGACGAGTTATCTTCAATTCAATGACATATCTTATTTGCCATTGGAGAAGTTCTCATCGGCCCGTGTGGTAAAACCGCCCATCTTATCGGCCGATGGCATGCTCACCGATTGTTTTTCCCCTGGTCAAAGGCTATAGCGCCCGGATTTAAGAAAACCCAGACTTTATTTAAATTCCATAGAAAATCAATAATCACAAGATGTTCATCGCATGACGACGCACATACATCAAACATTCGTGGCTCGCAGACCACATTATTACACAAACATTAAAATAAAAGAAACTAGGAAAACAATAAACTCGATGAACATCTTCTCTAGAGTCGCTTCCTTGACTACGGTCGCTACTCCATACCATCCTCATCATATTACGCCTCTGAAGTGGTATTTCCAATGGGTTACAAATATACTCAACAACCCACCGATAAAATGCAATAATAATGCAAGGTAATAACAAAGGGAGGTAATGGTTTAAAGTGTGGAAAAGTACATTTTTATCTTGCAGCCTTTAATGTGAGTCAGTTTTTTCATACAAAATATTTAACTCATGGATGATGCAACATCTTCTAACTCAAGGAGTACAGTCAACCATCCTCGCTCAACCGACCTTACATGCCCAATCAATCATGCAACACTTCTCAAGCATAGACTAACTGTGGGATGTCACTCCACTCGCTCTTGACTATGGGCACAACTTTTTGAAAAGATTTAACTCTGACCAGAGCTGTACCACTGTACCCACAAGGCACTCATTCCCGCACACCGCAGTGTGTCAAATGACCCAAGTCACAGGAACCTATGCCGAAACCGTTAGCATGAACCGCTCCAACTCAATGACACACACTATAGGTTTCGCCGGCATGCCGGCGCACCAGACTAACATCGCGCCCCCTTTTGTGCCACATGGCCCAAGCCACCCGTAGGTGCTTCTTGCCCCTCTCCACACAGTGCCTCAGGCTGGAACGACCCATAGCTCTAGTTAAGACTTACCCAGCACTAGACTTGTGGTTGGTACGGAAGTGCTTTGCGATGAATCACGCAGACCGGTCCTTATAGTGCCCCAGGTGTGACTAACCAATGCCCTCGCTTGCACCCGGAACCCACCATGCTAACTTATCAAACCAATTCCAAGACAGCGTTCCTGCGGCGATGGGCTCAAGCGAAGTAGTGGACGAGGTCGAGGAGGCGATGGAGATCACTTTGGTGGTGTCGGCGGGGCGAGGGGAGGACTCCTGGCGATGGCGAGCGGCGGCTGGAGGTAGGACAGAGGAGCGGTGCTAAAACAGGCAACATGAGCTCATGCTTCTGGCTAGGAGTGGAAATTGAGCGGTGTGAGGGAGGTGGTGTGCTCCGAGGCTCCTTTTATAGTGCTCTGGCAAGGGTGAGAAGGCCGAGCACAGTGAAGGCCAAGAAAAGGGGAAGCTTAACTCCAGTGAAGCCATTACAACGATTAAGAGAATTAAAACGAGGGGATCCGAGGAGAAACGTGCGGCGATGTAACGAGGATAATCATTCCAGCGTTAAATAGAGCTCGGGCCCATGGCGAAGGCGATCGGGACATAACCGCGGTGGCCAGCGATCTTAGGCGCACGAGGAAGAGAAAGACCGATAGGTGGGACCCATTGGTCGGTGAGCACGAAAGGATGAGGGGGCTAACAGTCGACGCCGACAGGTAGGGCCGAGGCGAGAGATGTGAGGGGAGGGGATTGACAGGTGGGCAGGGGCTCGGGTGTGAGGTTGAGTACGGCGACAGGCAGGGCCCGCTGGTCAGTGAGAGGGCAGCGTGATGGTTGGGTTGGGCCGGCTGGGGAGAGAGAAATGAGGGGAGCGGCCCATTAGTATTTAAATTGATTTTCTGGATAAAAATAATTGTAGAAATTGATTCTTAAATTATGGACTAGCATCCATGGTTGGAAAATTTTGTAAAAATTCGTAAAATTGCATCTTGGTCTTAGAAACATAATATAAATTTTCAGACCATGATTTGAATTATTTCTCTAGATTCTATTTATTTAGGCAGTTATGACTTTATGAGAACTAAAATACATCTTTTCTTAAAAATTCTGATTTTTCTGAATTTATTTTATTGCTCTAAAATTTGGGGTGTTACAAACCTACCTCCCTTACAGAGAATCTCGTCACGAGATTCAGAAAGTTCCTAGAATAGCTCGGGGTATTGGGCTTTTAGGTCATCCTCTTTTTCCGAGGTGGATTCTTCGGCGGGGTGGTTATTCCACTGAACCTTGCAGAAGAGAACCACTCGATTTATGGTCACTCTTTCCTTGACCTCTAGGATCTATACAGGCTTCTCAATATAGGTCAAGTCTCCTTGTGTTGTAGCAATTGTGTTAGCTACAGCACAGGTTTTGTATGTGTGTATATGATGGGTAGAATGAACCTCGATGGGTTCTCTCAGAGGGAGAAAGGGTTTATACTGGTTCGGGCCTCCCCTAGGGGATAATAGCCCTACGTCCAGTTTGTGGTGGATTTGGCATGGTATGCCTTGGTGTGGAGAAAATAACCCCAGGGTCTCATTGCCCCCTAGATCGTGTCACCTGTTACAAGGGCTTGGCCCTGCTTTTATAGGCACGCAGGCCAAAGGAAAAGACCGGGATGCCCCTATGAGCCCTAGGCTCATAGGGGCAAAGAGGGGAAAAGGAGCTAGCTACGGTACAAAAGTGCTTTACAGCTTTACAGATGTGTCAGGCTACGTCACATCTTGACCAGCTAGATGACAAGCTATGGACAGAGGGGTCCCTGGTGCGACTTCTACACTGCAGCGGGGCGTAAATATCTTCTGGGTTCGGAGTAGGGCCGGAGCTCCGAATCCGGGGCTCCGAACTGGGGCCTCCGAACTAGGGGCCTCCAAACCGGGGCCTCCGAACTGGGGCCTCCGAACCGGGGCCTCCGAACTAGGGGCCTCCGAACCGGGGCCTCCGAACCGGGGCCTCTGAACGGGCCGGAGAGGGTTCGGAGACTAGCTTTGAGGAGCTCCGAAGGGAGCTCGAAGGCTAACTCCGGACAGGGCTCGAAGGCTAACTCCGAAGAAGGCCCGGAGGCTGGCTTCGAAGTTAGCCTGAGACTTAGCCCGTGCAAGATCCGGCATAAACCTTGAGACTTGGGAACAGTTTCTTGGGGAGGAAACAGGCTTCGACAGTGTTGGGCTCCGGGCCGAAGGCTGTCAAAGGCTAACGTCATTTGGCCCTTGTTCAGGGGAAATATATTCCCCCAACAGTAGCCCCTCACGTGCAGGCCTTCGGGACGAAGGGGTGCGCGCGCCCTTGGGACAAATGACCTGAAAATTACAACTTTGGAGAAAACAAGCCTTCGGAGAAAATTACAACGGGAAGCGGTCGGCGACGAGGGTAGACGACGAAGCTGTTCGGGCTCCTCGTCGGCGATGGTGTTCAGGCGGGGTTCGACGTTGGCGGAGGGGTGGCCGAGATCGGGGTCGTCCTTGTGGTCGCAGCGGTGCGGTCGGCGAGGACGAAGAAGGACTCCGGTGACGGCGAGCGACGGCTGAAGAGGTGACGGCGGTGGTGCGCTAAAACTTGGAGTGAGGGCGTTATGTGCGTTCTCGCAACGTGTAAGCGTGGGGGTGAAATGCGGGTGGTCGGGGGGTTTAAATAGGGTCGCCGGCGGGGGCAGAGGGGGAGCAATTGACGGTGGCCGAGGGTTAACGCGTTTAATCGCCGGCGAGGTTCGGGTGGCATTCAGATTCATCGAACCTGGACGCAATCGGGCTGGGTTTAATGGGGGAAACGGTCACCGGAGCGCGGGGGGTTTGAATGTCGGGCTCAATTTGAGGGAAGGGGGTCGGGGGCAACGGATCCGAGGCGCGTTATTGCGTCGGCCGGCGAGGGGGGGATTTGGGGACGGATCTCGCGGAGATGAAGGATCTGATAGGCAGGGGCCACTGGCCGGTGAGCGCGAGCGAGTGGGGTGGCGACAGACGGGTGGGGCTGGGCTCGAGCGCGAGAGGGAAACGGTTGGCGCCGACGGGTGGGGTCGGGGTGTCGGGTGCGCGCGAGAGAGGAGAGGGGGTCACTGACGGGTGGGCTCCACTGGTCAGAAGGCGTGCGTGGGAGAGGAGTGGGCTGGGCCGGCCGGGAGAGAGAGAAAGGAGGGAGGGGAGCCCATTACTGTTTTAAAACATTTCTGATTAAAAATAATTCCAGAAAATAGATTGAAATCTCAGGGCTACTTCCAAGGTTGGTAAAAATTTATAAAAATTCTCAAAAATACATCTTGGTCTTAGGATCATATACAAAAAGTTTCACCTCCTAATTTGGCCATCTACTCTATGTTGTAGTTTAATTGGGTATAAAAGGGTATTTAAAGTATTTTCAGAAATATATATTCCAGGAAATTGAATTTAATAATATTTTTATTGTATTGAAAATTTGGGGTGTTACAAACCTATCCCCCTTACAAGAATCTCGTCCTCGAGATTGGAACGCTACTCGAATAACTCGGGATATTGGGCTTTCAGTTCGTCTTCCTTTTCCCAAGTGGCTTCTTCGGCGGGATGGTTGTTCCATTGAACCTTGCAGAAGCGAACTACATGACTCCTGGTTACCCTTTCCTTGGTTTCCAAGATCTTGATAGGTTTCTCTATGTAGGTCAAGTCTTCTTGGACATTGAGCTGCTGAAGGTCAGCTTGCTCGGTGGGTACACGGAGGCACTTCTTCAGCTGCGAGATGTGGAACACATCATGAACTCCTGCCAAGGATGGAGGCAGTTCAAGTTGATATGCCACTTCTCCTTGTCGTCGGAGGATCTGGAAAGGTCTGACGTAGCGGGGTGCTAGTTTGCCTTTCATGTTGAACCTTTGAGTGCCACGGAGGGGAGTGACTCGGAGATAGACATAATCGCCCTCCTCAAAGGCTAGGTCTCTTCGACGGTTGTTGGCGTAGCTCTTCTGACGGGATTGGGCTGCCTTCAATCGGTCTCTTATGATCTTAACCTTCTCTTCAGCTTCTCTTAATAGATCAGTCCCAAACAGTTGCGACTCTCCGGTCTGATCCCAGAGCAACGACGTTCTGCACTTACGCCCGTAGAGTGCTTCGAACGGGGACATTTGCAGGCTGGCTTGATAGCTGTTGTTGTAGGAGAATTCTGCGTACGATAAGTTCTTGTCCCACATTCCGCCAAAGTCTAGAGCGCAAGCTCTAAGCATATCCTCCAATATCTGGTTGACCCTTTCGGTTTGACCGTCGGTCTGTGGATGATAGGCGGTGCTAAAGTTCAGCCGGGTGCCGAGTTCCTCTTGAAGGTTCTTCCAAAACTTGGAGGTAAATTGACTCCCACGGTCAGATACAATCTTCTTAGGAACTCCGTGGAGGCACACGATCCGGGTCATATATAACTCGGCCAACTTGGTGACAGTGTAAGTTGTCTTGACCGGAACGAAGTGAGCTACCTTGGTGAGTCGGTCGACGATCACCCAGATAGAATCGTGACTAGCTTGGGTCCTGGGCAGTCCCATGATGAAGTCCATTCCTATCTCTTCCCACTTCCATTCAGGGACCTTGAGAGGTTAAAGAAGTCCGGCAGGCCTCTGATGCTCTGCCTTGACTCGTCGGCATGTGTCGCACTTGGCCACATACTCAGCTATCTCTCTCTTCATGCTGACCCACCAATATTTTTCCTTCAGGTCTTGATACATCTTTGTACTCCCGGGATGGATGGAGTATAGAGTATCGTGGGCTTCTTGAAGGATGAGGGTCTTTAGTTCAGGCTGGTCGGGTACACATATCCGGTTTCCGAACCAGATGGTACCATGCTCGTCCTCGGAAAATCCGGGGTCTTTACCCTTCCTCATGTTCTGCTGGATCTCCAGGATGTCCGGGTCTTCCTTCTGCTTCTCTCGGATCTGGTCTATTAAGACAGGCCGAGACTCCAAGGCAGCGAGGTACGCTCGAGTGGTGATCCCTAGGTTTAGCCTTTCCATCTCCTTGTAAAGTAAAGGAGCTTGGTGAGCCAGAAATAATTTTCAATACGTGCACAGTACAATAATTTCCATCTTGTCGGGCCCCGATTTATCAAATCGAGACATTATTGAATTTCCATAGAAAAACAATAATTCAAGAGGTTCATCATGCGACAATCGTACATACGACAGTATTCATGGTACGTAGACCATATTTATTACATCAAAGTCTTAGTAAAAACAGTAATAAAAATAATTAAAAAGCGGCATGACGAACATCTTCTTCAGGATCTTTCTCCTCGACTGGGTCGCTACTCCAGACCGTCTTCATAGCAAGCATCCTCTGTGGGGTCCAACGGGTATGAGTACAAAAAGTACTCAACAAGCCACCGCAAATGCAAGTAATAATGCAGGGTAATAAACAAGGAAGGATAATGGCTAACATTGCGGAAAAGTACAGCTTCAGTTATTGCATTTAGTGTAATCACATTTTAATCATGCGGAAAAGTAAACATGAATATCAACAACATCAACTAACTCGAGGAGTACGTTTTACCTCCTCGCACAACAGTCCTTACATGCCAATCCATCATGCACATACATATCCAAAGTAAACTAACTGGGGGATGTCACGCAACCCGCCCTTGACCGTGGGCTCGGCTTTTCGAAAAGATTGAAGACTTTGATCAGAGATGTACTACTGTACCCACAAGGCACGCACTCATCCCAACCGAGATGACCCATACCATGGGAACTCGTGCCAAAACCTCAGCATGAAATGCTCCAAGCGATAACCACCCGCTCTAGGTTTCGTCGGCGCGCCGGGCCCCATCCCGGCTAACGTCGCACCCCCTTTTGCGCCACATTAGTACAAGTCACCCGCAGGTGCAACTTGACCCATCTCCAAATGGTGGCCTCGGTTTGGAACAATCCATACCTTAGTTAGGACTTACCCACTAGACTTGTGGTTAGTACGTAAGTGTATTGCAATGGATCCCTCAGACCGGTCCTTATAGTGCCCTGGGTGCTACCGACCAATGCCCTAGCTTGCACCCGGAACCCACCATGCATACACTCACAACCATAACTCATCACCAACAAAATCCAAGGATAAGAAGTAACGGGGATCATATAATAGAATCATTTTTCTACGACTCATTTTTTATCCTATAGCGATCGTGTCAATACATTGGACACTAGCTAATATCATTGATCATATGGTGACAAGGAGTTTAGGCTAGAGAGCATGGCTTGGGTTGCACATCAAGGTCGGGGGATCCTAAATAAATATATTGTAAGGGTTCATTTGACTAATGCACATATAACCTATGAGTTTTAGCGATAGCTTAATCAAACATGGGTTCAATATGCTCAAAAGATTGGTTCGGTGACTTGCCTTGTTCAGCAAAGGGAGAGGGAGGGACTTCAGGGAAGTACTCCGGCTCCTCGGCGACGTCGTAGTCTTCTCAATATAAATAAATTAAACGTAACATTCAATTAAACAATCCAAAAATCACACAACAGGTATACAAGTTTTGATTGGTTTGAACCAAGGAAAATAAAATTGTTAAGTTTCTGAATTTCATTTTATGAATATTTCAAATGGACTTTAATGGAATAATGGTCTTTCTTAAAAGGAATAAAGATGTATTTTAAATTTCTAGATAATTTAAAATAAGAGGTTTAGTGTAAACCTAGTGGTTTTATTACACTAATATAGAGAGAATAAAATATAAATTCTTCTGAAATGGAAATAAACGAATTTTGGGGTTCACGTGCTAGCGCAACGCATGATCAGTATATGCGGATGGATGGAGAATGTTGTAGGTAATTAAGAAAATAATCAAGTAATTAATTAATGATTTTATTAAGGAAATTTATTTTCTATTTTTATTTGCACTTTCCACGCTGGTTTATAAAAATTCTTAAAATATCATTTTGCCCTAAGAAACGATATAAATTTCTCAAATTAAATCTTAAATTTTTTATCGTGGTATTATTTATCTGTCTCTTTTAATTCATTTTCGGGAAGTCAAAGTATAAAAATAATTTAAAAGACATTTTCGACAGAATTTAAACATGTAGTTAAAAATGATATTTTTACCTAACAAATCAAGATAGATATTAACAATTAGACGTTAAATGCTCCAATGAAAATAATGAATAAACTAGATTAAATAAATTATCAAGGTTAAAAAAACAATACGAAAATAACCTATATATATCATAATAAATTAATATAATATAATTTCAGAAAAATGTAAGGAAGGAGAGGGATTCTCACCAAACCGAACGGAGAAGAAGGGACAAGGCGCGGGCGCAGCTTGGCGCGGCCTAGCGTGGGACGGCTAGCGGGCGGGCGGCATGCCGCCGGCGCTCGGCCTGAGACGGCAGGGGCAGCTGCACTGGACGATGTGATGCATTGGAGAAAACAGGAGGGGAACAAGCTTTTATAGGGGAGGAAGCAGGCATGCACGTCTTTCAATGTCCATGCAACTTATTGCACATAAAAAAAGAATCAATGCGCCATGCAACTAGGGATGGATATGGATGTCAGAATATCCGAATTATCCGTATTCGTATTCGAATTACTGTAAATATGAATATCCGTATTCGTATCCGAATTAAATATGGATGACATTCGGAAATATCCGAATTCGTTTTACAAATGTGGATATGGAAATGGATATCCGAATTCTGCTGAATGTGGATATGGAAATGGATACATCCGTATTCGTTTTAGGATTTCACACAGATTAAACTTAGACTCAAGATAATATATTATAACTATATTAATGGTTTTTTATTGTTTATATAATTATGGAATACTTAAGTTAGTGAATATTAATAAGTTATGGTTTAAAATAAATTGATGGTTAAATATTTGTTTGAACTTTAATTTTTTTATAATCAAAATGCAACATATATAATTTCATATATTTTTTTTGTATTTTTAGATACATTTGCTATTTTTAACTCATTAATTGTGTTTCTAGGATTTAAATTGAAATATGTGAAATTTGAAATGCAAGTAACTAAAATAATGCACTAAAATTTATAGAAAAATTGCATTCACTATTTTGTGTCCATTTTTAGTTCTTATCCATGAAATTTAAAGAAATATTAAAAAAAATTATGTTACGACACTTCATCGGTAATGTGGAGCTTAAGGGTTTTTTAATTATAAAAAAACAAATAAAGTCTGAAAAATACGAGAATTATCACAGTGTTATAATATTATACGTAGATACCATGATAAAATTTTGAAAATGTTTCGAGAAATTTATCATATAGAATGTTAAGAAATCCGAGATTCTCTTAAGAGGAAATAGAGTTTTTGAGAAAGAATAGGTTATAATTTAAAATAAATTTATGGTTAAATATTTGTTTGAACTTGAATTTTTTTATATAATCAAAATACAAAATATCTCATACCATATAATTTTTTTGTATTTTTCCAGATCCATTTGCTATTTTTAACTCATTAATTGTGTTTCTAGTATTTAAATTGGAATATGTGAAATTTAAACTGCAAGTACCTAAAATAATGCACTAAAATTTATCTAAAAATCACATTCACTATTTTGTATCCATTTTTATTTCTTATCCACTAAATTTAAAGAAATATTAAAAAATTATGTTACGACACTTCATCGGTAATGTGGAGCTTAAGGGTTTTTTAATTATAAAAAAATCAAATAAAGTCTGAAAAATACGAGACTTATCACAGTGTTATAATATTATACGTAGATACCATGATAAAAATTTGAAAATGTTTCGAGAATTTTATCATATAGAATGTTAAGAAATCTGAGATTCTCTTAAGAGGAAATAGAGTTTTGAGAAGGAATAAGTTATGGTTTAAAGTAAATTTATGGTTAAATATTTGTTTGAACTTGAATTTTTTTATATAATCAAAATACAAAATATCTCATACCATATAAATTGTTTGTATTTTTCCAGATCCATTTGCTATTTTTAACTCATTAATTGTTTTTCTAGTATTTAAATTGGAATATGTGAAATTTGAACTGCAAGTACCTAAAATAATGCACTAAAATTTATCGAAAAATCACATTAACTATTTTGTGTCCATTTTTAGTTCTTATCCACTAAATTTAAAGAAATGTTAAAAAATTTATGTTACTACAATTCATCTGTAATGTGGAGCTTAAGGGTTTTTTAATTATAAAAAAATCAAATAAAGTCTGAAAAATACGAGACTTATCACAGTGTTATAATATTATACGTAGATACCATGATAAAAGTTTGAAAATGTTTAGAGAAATTTATCATATAGAATGTTAAGAAATCTGAGATTCTCTTAAAAGGAAATAGAGTTTTGAGAAGGAATAGGTTATGGTTTAAAGTAAATTTATGGTTAAATATTTGTTTGAACTTGATTTTTTTTATATAATCAAAATGCAACATATCTCATACCATATAAATTGTTTGTATTTTTTTAGATCCATTTGCTATTTTTAACTCATTAATTGTGTTTCTAGTATTTAAATTGGAATATGTGAAATTTGAACTGCAAGTACCTAAAATAATGCACTAAAATTTATCAAAAAATCACATTAACTATTTTGTGTCAATTTTTAGTTCTTATCCACTAAATTTAAAGAAATATTAAAAAATTTATGTTACTACAATTCATCCGTAATGTGGAGCTTAAGGGTTTTTTAATTATAAAAAAATCAAATAAAGTCTGAAAAATACGAGACTTATCACAGTGTTATAATATTATACGTATATACCATGGTAAAAGTTTGAAAATGTTTCGATAAATTTATCATATAGAATGTTAAGAAATCTGAGATTCTCTTGAGAGGAAATAAAGTTTTGAGAAGGAATAGGTTATGGTTTAAAGTAAATTTATGGTTAAATATTTGTTTGAACTTTAATTTTTTATATAATCAAAATACAACATATCTCATACCATATAAATTGTTTGTATTTTTCTAGATCCATTTGCTATTTTTAACTCATTAATTGTGTTTCTAGTATTTAAATTGGAATATGTGAAATTTGAACTGCAAGTACCTAAAATAATGCATTAAAATTTATAGAAAAATCACATTCACTTTTTTGTGTCCATTTTTAGTTGTTATCCAGTAAATTTAAAGAAATTTTAAAAAATTTATGTTACGACACTTTATTAGTAATGTGGAGCTTAAGGGTTTTTTAATTATAAAAAAATCAAATAAAGTCTGAAAAATACGAGACTTGTCACAATGTTATAATATTATACATAGATATCATGATAAAATTTTTAAAATGTTTCGAAAATTTTATCATATAGGATGTTAAGAAATTTGAGATTCTCTTAAGAGGAAATAGAGTTTTGAGAAGGAATAGATTATGGTTTAAAGTAAATTGATGGTTAAATGTTTGTTTTAACTTGATTTTTTATATAATTAAAATACAATATATCTCATACCATATAATTTTTTTGTATTTTTCTAGATCTATTTGCTATTTTAACTCATTAATTGCGTTTCTAGTATTTAAATTGGAATATGTGAAATTTGAACTGCAAGTACCTAAAATAATGCACTAAAATTTATAGAAAAATCACATTCATTATTTTGTGTCCATTTTTAGTTGTTATCCACTAAATTTAAAGAAATGTCAAAAAAATTATGTTACAACACTTCATGAGTAATGTGGAGCTTAAGAGTTTTTTAATTATAAAAAATCAAATAAAGTCTGAAAAATATGATACTTGTCATAGTATTATAATATTATACTTAGATACCATGATAAAATTTTGAAAATGTTTTGAGAAATTTATCATATAGGATGTTAATAAATTTTTGAAAATGTTTGATTTTTAAAAACAATAAAATTCAGCCAAATCTTTCCAAATTGCCGCCTGTTTTTTCTGCATTTGCGCACCTGGACTCAATTTGTGTGTTCTTGTTGGTTGAAATGTATGATGAATTTCGGTTCAAGACTTTATGTAGTTCTTATTGGTTGTTGCGTATGATTAATTTTAGCTAGTGTTGTTTACAAATTTATTTTGTGCATGGTTTATTGTGTATCATTGTTTCTTATTAATTATTATTCTAATTTGGTATATTGTACCCTTTGGATTTTTAAAATTTTGTGAAACAACGAACATTGGAGTTAAACCGAGTAAACATCCGAATACATATTCGTATTCGAAACATCCGTTTTGTATTCGTATTCGAGAACATCCGAATCCGTATTCGTATTCGAATTAAAATGTGGTAAATAGTGCTATCCGGATTCGTTTCCATCCGTATCCGATCCGAATCCATCCCTACATGCAACCTACTGTGGAGAGAGAAGAAGGAAAAGGTCGTACGGAAGTAATTAAGGAGATAATTAAATAAATAAATAAGGAATTAATCAGGGGATTAATTAGGGAATTTTAATTTCATTAATTTCTAAAACGTTGTGTTATAAAATCCTAAAAATTCAAATAAAATTTATAAGACAAATTCTTGACTTGCAAAATTTAATAAAAATTTCCAAACTAAAATTTGAAATATTTCTCGAAAATCTTAATTCTCCAATTTAAAATAGTTGTTGAAGTTTATTTCAATTTTCTATGCTAGTTACAAAGCTCCTAAAATTTTATAAAAATTCCTAAAATTTTAGTTGGTCTTGAGGAACTTAGCATAAATTTTTCAACTCAAAACCTAAATTATTTATCGCTAATTTTATTTATTCATTTTCAGGAATAATTTTAAAAGCAATACGTGCACAGTACAACCGTGCGGTGGCATGCAGGTGCAGGCGCGTGCATGCAGCGGCCAGACAGGACGTGTGCGCAGTGCGTGCGGCTGCATGCACAAGCACGGCGGTTAAAGTTGAAAAAAAACGCTAGTGATTAAGGAATTTAATTAAGGAATTAATTAATTAATTTCTGAAATGGTATTTTAATTATTTATTATTTCAGTCATTAATTAGTCAAACTTATTTTTTTTGCATTTAATATTATTATCCTCTCCAAATTATCATTTCTGAAAATTAAAGTTAATTCATGGTAAAAAGTGAAAAGTTTTTGGAAAGTTTGGAGTCTAAAATAAATTTAGAAATTTTGGATTTCAAATAAATCTCTCATTTATATTTTAAAGAATAATCGGTGATCGAGAATATTTGTATTCACGTTGAAATTAAATATTCAGAACTTGAACTCAAAATTAAGACTTTAAATTCAATTTGATATTTAAAATATAATAATGATTTAAAAATGTATTTTTTCACGGGGTCTAAATAATTCGAGTGAAAAATATATTTTTAATTTTCACAAACGAAAAAGGGAATATTATTTTTAATTGAAATGCTTTATCACAATATTCACGTTGAAATATATTTTATTGCTAGCGTTAGAGTCTTGCTATGAAATGTTATTGATTACATCTTATTTAATTTCTTTTGCACCAAAAATTCTAGATAGATTTTTGGGATGCAAGTTAGTGCAACGCAAATTTTAAGAAAATACTTGAGCTACGATTTATTTTTAAATGAAATTTTTAGGTCCGTATTTTAGCTCACTTATTCATGATCTACATTTAATATTTTTTTTGAAATTCATTTATTAATTAATTTATTTTATTTTTAACGCCTTACGAAAATCAGGGCGTTACAGCCGCCTTCGACCTGGGATGCTTCGGGTACGGAACCCGGAATCCCTGGACGCATCGGGCCATGGCCCGGAGTCCCTGTTACTGCTACGGGCCTGGGGGCGTTGTGTAGCCTTCGGATTGTTCCAGATTTTGTAAAGCGAAG
Source organism: Zizania palustris (assembly GCA_019279435.1). Classification (NCBI taxonomy): domain Eukaryota; kingdom Viridiplantae; phylum Streptophyta; class Magnoliopsida; order Poales; family Poaceae; genus Zizania; species Zizania palustris. The sequence continues at coordinate 85,798,389 of JAAALK010000285.1, forward strand.
CAAGGCTTCAAACTTTATGAAAGGCGAAGCAAGGCTTCGGGTTTTTGACAAGGCGAAGCATGGCTTCGGTTTTTTCAATAAGATGGAGCAAAAGTTTGCATTTAAAGGTGAAGAAAGGCTTCGGCTTGAAGGCAAAGCAGGGCTTCGGTTTTAAGGCGAAGCAGGGCTTCGAATTTTATATCAAGGTAACTGTAAAACTGCACATCGAAATGGTTCTTCGGATAGCGTAAATACCTCGTTGAGTGGCTGAAAGCTTGCCTCGTAGCCCCTTGGGCTTTGACGTCCTTCGGCACACCAAGCGGAGCCCCTTGATGAAGGGCGAGCTCCGAGATGCAAAGGGAAGGCGAAGATGGCCTTCGACACACCAAGCGGAGCCCCTTGCTGAAGGGTGAGCTCCAAGATGCAAAGGATGGGAGAAGGCGAAGATAGCCTTCGAACTGCACCCGAAGCCCCTTGCCGAAGGGTGCGCGAAGCGAGAAGGCTTCGAAGCTCCCCCCTTTAAGCGTGCTTCGGGTTGCAGGCAGTGGCAGAGAACTTAGCTTTTAGTACTAAGCTCCCCACGGACGGCGCCAACTGTTGTAGCAATTGTGTTAGCTACAGCACAAGTTTTGTATGTGTGTATATGATGGGTAGAATGAACCTCGATGGGTTCTCTCAAAGGGAGAAAGGGTTTATACTGGTTCGGGCCTCCCCAAGGGGATAATAGCCCTACGTCCAGTTTGTGGTGGATTTGGCATGGTATGCCTTGGTGTGGAGAAAATAACCCCAAGGTCTCATGGCCCCCCTGGAGCGTGCCCCTGTTACAAGGGCTTGGCCCTGCTTTTATAGGCATGCAGGCCAAAGGAAAAGACCGGGATGCCCCTATGAGCCCTAGGCTCATAGGGGCAAAGAGGGGAAAAGGAGCTAGCTACGGTACAAAAGTGCTTTACAGCTTTACAGACGTGTCAGGCTACGTCACATCTTGACCAGCTAGACGAACAACTATGGACAGAGGGGTCCCTGGTGTGACTTCTACACTGCAGCGGGGCGTAAATACCTTCTGGGTTGGAGTAGGGCCGGAGCTCCGAATCCGGGGCTCCAAACTGGGGCCTCCGAACTGGGAGCCTCCGAACCGGGGCCTCCGAACTGGGGCCTCCGAACTAGGGCCTCCGAACTGGGGCCTCCGAACCGGGGCCTCCGAACCGGGGCCTCCGAACCAGGGCCTCCGAACTCAGGGTCTCCGAACCGGGGCCTCCGAACGAGGGCCTCTGAACCGGGGCCTCCGATCCGGGGCCTCCGATCTGGGGCCTCCTCCGAACCGTGGCCTCCGAACCGGGGCATCCGAACCGGGGCCTCCGAACTAGGGCCTCTGAACTGGCCGGAGAGGGTCCGGAGACTAGCTCTGAGGATCTCCGAAGGGAGCTCGAAGGCTAACTCCGGACAGGGCTCGAAGGCTAACTCCGAAGAAGGCCCAGAGGCTGGCTTCGAAGTTAGCCTGAGACTTAGCCCCTGCAAGCTCCGGCATAAACCTTGAGACTTGGGAACAGTTTCTTGGGGAGGAAACAGGCTTCGATAGTGTTGGGCTCCGGGCCGAAGGCTGTCGGAGGCTGACGTCATTTGGCCCCTGTTCAGGGGAAATATATTCCCCCAACACCTTGTATGTCGAGCTGCTGAAGATCTGCTTGTTCGGTGGGTACTCGAAGATACTTTTTTAATTCGGAGACGTGAAACACATTGTGTACTCCGGCTAAGGAGGGTGGTAGCTCCAACTGGTATGCGACCTCTCCTTGTCGACGAATGATCTGAAATGGGCCAACATAATGGGGAGCTAACTTCCCCTTCATGTTGAACCTTTGAGTGCCTCAGAGGGAGTGACTCAAAGATAGACGTAATCGCCTTCCTCGAAGGCTAAATCTCTGCGTAGGTTGTCAGCATAACTGATTTGGCGGGATTGGGCTATCTTCAATCGGTCCCTGATGACCTTGACTTTAGCTTCGGCCTCTCACAGAATATCCGTACCAAACAAGTGAGATTCACCGGCTTGATCCCAAAGTAGCGGCATTCGACACTTACGTCCATATAATGCCTCGAATGGTGACATCTGCAGGCTGACTTGATAGCTGTTGTTGTAGGAGAACTCTGCATAGGGCAAAATATTGTCCCACATTCCACCAAAGTCTATAGTGCAAGATCTAATCATATCTTCCAATGGTCTGCGGATGATATGTTGTGCTGAAGTTCAGCTTGGTGCCGAGCTCTTCCTGAAGATTCTTCCAAAACTTGGAGGTGAACTGACTACCTCAGTCAGACACAATCTTCTTTGGAACCCCGTGTAAACACATGATCCGGGTCATGTATAACTTAGCTAGTTTCGAACCATTGTATGTCGTCTTGACGGGGATGAAATGAGCCACCTTGGTGAGTCGATCGATGATCACCCAAATGGAATCTTACCCGGCCTGGGTCCTGGGCAGTCTAGTAATGAAGTCCATTCCTACCTCTTCCCACTTCCATTCGGGAACCTTGAGGGGTTGTAAAAGACCAGCAAGACTCTGATGTTCTGCCTTGACTCGTTGACAAGTGTCACACCTTGCCACATATTTATCTATCTCTCTCTTCATACTGACCCACCAATATTTCTCTTTTAGGTCCTGATACATCTTGGTACTTCTGGGATGTATGGAGTACAAGGTTTCATGTGCTTCTCCGAGAATGAGAGCCTTCAGCTCGGGCTTATTGGGCATGCATATCCTATTTCTGAACCATACAATGCCAACATCATCTTTGGAGAACCCTAGGGCTTTTCCCCTTCTCATATTCTTCTAGATCTCAGCTATGTTGGGGTCTTCCTTTTGTGTCTCACAGATCCGGTCCATCAATACATGCCTGGCTTCAAGTACAGCGAGGTACTCCCTAGTGGTGATACCTAAGTTCAATCTTTCCATCTCTTTATATAGCAGAGGGGCCTAATCTTGTACTGCGAGGGCATTGCAGTATCCCTTCTGGCTTAGAGAATCTACCGCTACATTTGCCTTACCGGGATGGTAATGGATGCCTAAGTCATAATCCTTGATCAGTTTCAACCATCTTCTTTGCCTGAGGTTCAGATCTGGTTGGGTGAATATGTACTTGAGACTCTTGTGGTCGGTGAAGACTTCACACCTGTTACCCACAAGGTAATGCCTCCATATCTTCAGTGCATGGACTACTGCCGCTAGTTCTAAGTCATATGTGGGTAGTTTAGCTCGTGCGGTCTCAATTGTCGTGAGGTGTATGATACTACTTTCCCATCTTGCATGAGAACACACCCTAGTCTAAGGTGAGAAGCATCACAGTATACATGGAAGTCTTTCCAGATGTCTGGAAGTGTCAACACTGGGGCTGATACGAGTCTCTTCTTGAGGGTTTGGAAGCTTCCTTCACAGGCTGGAGTCCATTCGAATTTTACTTCCTTCTGTAATTATCTGGTCATGGGCTTGGTGATCTTGGAAAAAATTTTTGATGAATCGCCGGTAATATTCGGCCAATCCTAAAAAACTCTGGATCTCCGATACATTCTGAGGTTGCAACCAGTTTGTTACTGCTTCCACAGTGGTTAGATCCACGGCTATTCCTCCGGGAGATATGACATGCCCCAAGAACTTCACTTCGGACGACCAGAATTCACACTTGCTATACTTGGCATACAGCTGATGCTCCCGTAACTTTCCCAAGGTCAGACAGAGATGGGCTTCGTGCTCTTCCTTGGTCTTGGATTAGACGAGTATATCGTCTATGAACACCACAATGAACTTGTCCAAGAACTCCATGAAGACATTGTTCATCATGTTCATGAAGAATGCGGGGCATTCCTAAGTCCGAAAGACATCACCGTATACTCGTATAGTCCATAATGGGATGTGAAGGTAGTCTTGGGGTTGTCCTCTTCTCTGATCCTGAGAAGATGTTAACCTGATCGGAGGTCAACCTTAGAAAAGATCGAGGCCCCCATGTGCTGATTGAACAAGTCATCGATCTGTGGTAAAGGGTACTTGTTCTTGATGGTTACATCATTCAGAGCCCTATAATCTACACACATCCTCTTCGTCTTGTCCTTCTTCATGGCGAATATGACCGGTGCTCTCCAAGGTGAGTTACTAGGTCAAATATAACCTTTCTGTTTGAGCTCTTCAATGTTACTCTTCACTTCTGCTAGTTCGTTTGCGGCCATCTAGTATGGTCATTTGGAAATGGGTGTGGTTCCGGGGATGAGCTCGATCCTGAATTCAATGTCCCTCTTGGGTGGCATCCCTGCCAGTTCTTTTGGGAAAACGTCCGCATATTCTCGGACTACAGGTACTTCTACGACCATCTGGTGGAGAGAAGTCCTTCTCAGACCCTAGCTGGCCATTTCAAAGGTGATGGTGATTCCATCCTCATTGGTTACGGTGACGGAACTTGCTGGCATAGTCTATCATTCCCTTCTGCTTCATCAACCAGTACATACCGAGGATGAGGTCTAGGCCCTTGCAATCTATAAGGATCGGGTCTGCCCAAAATAATACCCCTTGGATTTCTATCCTTATCCTTGGGCTAAATAGGGTGGCTAGATTTTGGTTGCCTGGGTGGCGATTACCAATGGCTTAGGTAGTTGGAGTACTTATAATCCATTATTCATCACAAAATTCTTAGATATGAAGGAGTTTGTTGCTCCCGAATCGAACAATACTACCACGGGTATGGAATTGGAAGTAAACATATCGAGGACGACTTCCGGGGCTTCTTGGGCTTCTTCCGCGGTGGCGTAGTTGACATGGGCACGGATCACCGGGTTGGGAGCGACTCCTTGGGTCTGCTTGGGGTGAGGACACTGGTGGGAGTAGTGCCCTTCCTTGCAGCAGTTGAAGCACACCACTGGCTTGCCGTTCCGGTCTCTTAGGGTCGTGGTCTTGATGGACGGTGCCAATGGGGCCGATGGAGCTGGTGGAGCTGGGCGGGGGTTCTCGGTATTCGGACCACTGGAGTTGTACTGCGTCCTAAAGGTGGGATGAGGGTGATGGCTTGGTGCATGAGCTGGCGGAGTAAAGCGGGGCCTCGGAAGGATTCTTTGGTTGTGCTTGAAGGCTATCATCTTCCTCTTCTTGAGGTCGAGCCGGTTCTACTCGGTCTCCTGGATGATATCTTTATTCACCAACTATTAGAAGTTGGTGTAGTCCATAGCGACAAGTTGGATGGATAACTCATCCTTTAGTCCCCAGAGGAACTTGGCTTGACGGATGGTGTCGGTGCGGACTTCCTCTAGCGCATAACGGGCCAGATAGTTGAACTCGTGGAGGTATTCCGTGACTGACTTGCCTCTCTGTTGCAAGTCACGGAATTCTTGTTGCTTCTGGGCCACGATCCCAGCTGGTACATGGGCGACATGGAAGGCGGTGGAGAATTCCGCCCAGGTGACCAACTGACCTTCGGGTTGGGATTCCCGATAGTTATCCCACCACTCTGCTGCTGGGCCCTAGAGTTGATGGGCGGCGAAGGCCACTCGCTTCGAGTCAGAGCACGGGAGGAGGTCCAACTTCTTCCCGATCATCCTCAACCAATCCCCTGCCTCCATGGGGTTAGTCGTACTCGAGAAGGTGGGAGGTCACACTCATAGGAATTCTGATAGTTGGGTGGCGGGGCACGGTGCGGGGGCTTGAGGGCGTAGAGGTAACTCCAAGTGGTATTGTTGCTGCAAATAGTTTATCTGAGCTTGCTGCTCATGCATGTGGGCCTGTTGCTGCTGCATCTGCGCCAACAGCGCGGTGATGGGTTGATTTTGATTGGCCATCATCTTGGCCAAGGTAGGGATGTTAGCAACTAGTGTCTCTGTCTGGCGCTGCCCTAGTACTTCTCCATTGGGCACCGCGTGGCTTGGTAGGTTGGGGGTGGACGATGGGTTCTGCTCGTTGGCCATTCTGAAGATGAAATTTTCCCAAGATCATAAGAGGAGGTTTAGAAAATTATACTAAAAATATCTCACAATTTTTTTATTAAACGTGATATGAAATTCATTACAATTCAGTTATTATTTTCTATCTCACCCATAGCACAAGACGCTTATGGATGGTATCACAAACAAGAAAAATAAACATCCGGTGTCTAGCGACTACTGCTCGTCATCAGAAGCAGTCTCGGTGCTCTCTAACCCATGGGCGTCTCGGGGAAAACTAGGCTCGATGAAGTTTTCTATCATGTAGTCCACGGTGATGACCGGTCCCGGAGCGGCGGTGCTGGTGGAGGGATGTCTAGAGTGTGGTGGGGTGACCCGCTTAGGTCGGGGTGTGGGCTTCCTGATAGCCTTCTTCCTGTGAGGGGGTGATGGCGCCAACTCTTCAATATCTTTCTTGAGTTCCTGAATCTGTCATTGGAGCTCGGCATTCTCGGTGGCACTCTATCATATCTCGATGACTTCGCGCTATAACTCCCCATTCTCTCGGATTAGGCCGATTGTTGTATGACGATAGAAGTCAATAGTGGCTTGCTGATCATCGGCTTCAAGAACGGCCTCCGTGTGAACGTGGTCCATGGCCTGAACCAGGCGAGTTCTCCTGGATATGACATTGTCGCGGTCCGAAATGATGCTAAAGTAGATGCTACGGTTGGCTCCTAGGGTGCACATCGACATGAAGTGGAAGGAAGTGTCTCAGAGCTGGACATTGTACATCAGTCTAAACTCGGTGAGAGCCTGAAAAGTTGTGCACTGACATGCCACCTCAAAGGTCGGGCCTCCGATCGTGAATGTGAGGAAGGGATGGTGCTCTCCTGAGGAACAGATGGTGGTGGTGACGTCGCAAGCACCCGCAAACTCATCTAGGTAGAGTCCATGGAACTGGGGCTCGTGGACGAACCCAAGGAAAGTCACGAGCATCCGAAACTCGTGGACGAATCTGTCATGGTCTCGAAGGTACCCGTGCATGTGATGGCCTGGCATCTACAAAGAATGCAAAGTTTAAAGAGTAAGGGAGAGGAGAAAAATATGAAGTATAGTTTTACGAAATAGATCCCTTTATAAAGCTAGGTGTCGTGCAGGTCGGTTTGGCCTCCTAATGTCAAGTCGGCTCTGATACCATCTTGTAGCGCCCGGATTTAAGAAAACCTAGACTTTATTGAAATTCCATAGAAAATCAATAATAACAAGATGTTCATCACACGATGACGCACGTACGTCAAACATTCGTGGCTCATAGACCACATGATTACACACACGTTAAAATAAAAGAAACTAGGAAAACAATAAACTCGATGAACATGTTCTCCAGGGTCGCTTCCTTGACTAGGTCGCAACTCCAGACCATTCTCATCGTAGTACACCTCTGAAGTGGTATTTCCAACGAGTGAGTACAAACGTACTCAACAAGCCACCGAGAAAATACAATATAATGCAAGGTAATAACAAAGGGAGGTAATGGTTTAAAGTGCAGAAAAATACATTTTTATCTTGCAGCCTTTAATGTGAGTCAGGTTTATTCATATAAATATTTAAATCATGAATGATGCAACATCTTCTAACTCGAGGAGTACAGTCAGCCGTCCTCGCTCAATAGTCCTTACATGCCCAATCAATCATGCAACACTTCTCAAACATAGACTAACTATGGGATGTCACTCTACTCGCCCTTGACCGTGGGCTCGGCTTTTCAAAAAGATTTAACTCTGATCATAGGTGTACCATTGTACCCACAAGGCACTCATTCCCGCACACGGTAGTGTGTAAAATGAGCCAAGTCACAGGAACTTATGCCGAAACCGTTAGAATGAACCGCTCCAACTCAATGACACACACTATAGGTTTCACCGGCGTGCTGGCGCACTGGACCAACGTCGCGTCCCCTTTTGTGCCACATGGCCCAAGCCACCCACAGGTGCTTCTTGCCCCTTGCCACATAGTGCCTCGGGTTGGAACGACCCATACCTCTAGTTAAGACTTACCCACTAAACTTGTGGTTGGTACAAAAAGGCTTTGCAACGAATCCTGCAGACTGGTCCTTATAGTGCCCCGGGTGCGACTAACCAATGCCCTCGCTTGCACCCAGAACCCACCATGCTAACTTATCAAACCAATTCCAAGACCAACAGAATACCAGGGGAGGGAGACATAGGGGATCATATATATAAATTCCAAGTACCTACGACTTTTTAAGCCTATAGCAGTTGTGTTGATACATTGGACACTTCTAATATTAATAAGTATACTGGTGATAAGGAATTCAGGCTCGATAGAATGGCTTGAGTTTGCACATCAAGGTCGGGGATTCGATAATTATAATGTAGGGTTATCCATTTGACTAATGGAAATATAACCTATGAGTTTTAGTGATATTTAATTGAAAACTAGGCTCAATATGCTCAAAATGGGGTTGGTGACTTGCCTTGTTCAGCAGAAGTAGAAGGGTGAGCTTCGGTAAAGTATTCCGGCTCTTTGACGACATCGTAATCTTCTCGGACACAAATCGAGAAATAACAATCAATCAAAACAATATAAAATTACAACACAAGCATATAAATTTTATTGAGTCAAATTGAAGGGGATAAAATGTAAAGCCTCTGAAATTAAAATAGAGGTTTTTTAGAATTTAATTTAAGGGAGTTATGGATTTTTGAAGGTATAAATTGATTTCTACTTTATTCTCCAATTAAAGAATGTAAAATGTTCAGTATAAACACACAAATTTTATTGGATGAATCCGAAGACATCAAAAAAGACAAGTTTTCTAAAATTTAAATGGGAATTTTTAGTCAATTTCAAGGAGTTATGAATTTTTGAAGCTAAGAATTCATTTATTCTATTTATTTTAATCCCATGAACCAACGCACTGTGCTGTGAGCCAGAGCGCAGATCACTGTTGGATCGAGATCTGGCGGCCACAGTACATGCGAGGGTTTTAAATTGAAACTGACGACTGAAACTAGACAATACCCCTTCGCCTAGATCAGACGGCCCAGTTTAAATCCCAAGGGGATATATCCTCCGTCGTCCGATCAGGATTGCACGGTTGGGATCAAATCCTACATGGCATAGTATAACTACTATGTCGGTCGTCTTCTTCGGCAATGGCCGAGTATGGATAGGGCCCTAGCGGCGGCAGTAGTGGCCTAACGTTCGATCTAAGCTCGAAAATGCAATAAGAATAGTCAGGGGGTCCTGATGGTACCGTTGGTGAGGCTCGGGGTTGACTGGACGAGGTCGATGACGTGCGGGGCGGCGGCTAACTCTCGGGTCCTCGTCGGCGACGGCGTTCCGGCAGTGATGGGCTCAAGCGAAGTAGTGGCTAAGGTGGAGGAGGCGATGGGGATCACTTTGGTGGCGTTGGCTGGTCAAGGGGAGTACTCCAGTGATGGTGAGAGGTGGCCGGAGGTAGGACAGAGGAGCGGCGCTAAAACGGCAACGCGAGCTCACGCTTCTGGCTAAGAGTGGCAATTGAGCGCTGTGATGGAGGTGGTGTGCTCCGAGGCTCCTTTTATAGTGCTCCAGCGAGGGTGAGAGGGCCGGGCGTAATGAAGACCAAGAAAAGTGGAAGCTTAACTCTGGCGGGGCCATTACATAGATTAAGAGACTTAAAACGAGGGGATCCGTGGAGAAACGTGCGGCGACGTAACGAGGATCATCATTCCAGTGTTAAACAGAGCTCGGTCCCATGGCGGAGGCGATCAGGACATAACCGCGGTGGCCAGGGATCTCGGGCATGCGAGGAAGATGAAGACCGACAGGTGGAACCCACTAGTCAGTGAATGCGAAAGGATGAGCGGTCTAACGATTGGCACCGACAAGTGGGGTCGGGGCGAGAGATATGAGGGAGGGGACTGATAGGTGGGCCAGGCCTCGGGTGTGAGGCTGAGTGCGCCGATAGGAGGGGCATGCTGGTTAGTGAGAGGGCAGCGTGATGGTTGGGTTGGGCCGGCTGGGGAGAGAGAAATGAGGGGAGTGGCCGATTAGTATTTAAATTGATTTTCGGAATAAAAATAATTGCAGAAATTGATTCTTAAATTATGGACTAGCATCTAATGTTGGAAAAATTTGTAAAAATTCCCAAAATTGCATCTTGGTCTTAGGAACATAATATAAAATTTTTAGACCATGATTTGAATTATTTCTCTAGATTCTATTTATTTAGACAATTATGACTTTATGAGAATTAAAATAAATCTTTTCTTAAAAATTCTGTTTTTTCTGAATTTATTTTATTGCTCTAAAATTTGGGGTGTTACATAGGCCCTATGGACAATAAGCATGATATTCCATGAATAACTTATCCTCATCGTGGTCATTGGCTCAATAGCTGATAGGCTATGCTATTGATCATACTTTTCTGTTTCCATATCAGTTGCAGGGTCGAAGTGATTGGCACTCCTTTAACCTTTTTTCTAAGAACATAGGATCTTCTTAGAGTTAAACAGATCTCCCAAGCCACACGTGTGTGTCAAAGTGTGACCAAAAAACGTACCAACACACTTTTTTCACATGCCCGGTGGGACCATAGTTCAACAATCCAGCCATGATAGCTTCTTCTTTCTCCCGTGTGCACCACCACCTCCTCCTCTTTCCATCTCTCCATCTCCTCCTCCCTAGACCGAACCTCTCCCCCAGCTTGGCCGGCGATGCACCCTAGTAGACAACTGCTGCCTAGCGCCACCCTGTCCTAGCCCCGCTCCGCATCCAGCCCAGCCCGACTGCCCATGATCCCCAATAGTGTCGCATCCCTTATTTCTGGTGAACCCTAATAGTCGTATCCTCCTCTATTTAAAGCCCAGTGCCTCTCCTCCTTTTCCTCGTCGCAGCTGCTAGGCTGCCGCCTTGCCACCTCGCCACAGATCGCTACCATTGATCCTGGCCACCCCTTCCTCCCCTCATCGACCAGGCATTGCACGCCGCATCCCACTCCCCCGCCTTGCTGCTCCTCCCCTGTCAACCATGTCTGCAAACACTGCTTTTGCCCTGTTGCACCACTAGCTATTGTTCCCTCCGTTCAAATTTCCTATGGTGAGAATCATCTCCCTCTCTTATTTTCATTCAATTAATCGTTGATCAATCCTATGTTAGGTGGCGTTTAATCCAAATAGTTCATTACCATGTCATGATATGTTCATTTGATCTAATCTATTTTATCTTGTTCATCGATTTGTTTCATTCATGTATACCTTAATCGCCAAATTCTATTGATATCCATCAGATTCAATCTATGGAATAGATTATTTTTTATCATATCCTAACCATTGTTATAATTCAATCATCACTCATTATCAAATTGTTCTTTGGATTCGATTCATGCCATTGTTCCTTTTTGTATCCGTCTAAAGTAGATCAATTATCATTGGTTGAATAATCTCAATCTTCGATTTATTATGGTAATACCCGGTGATCCTATTCCAATCTAATCTTGTATTTGTAACGGTGCCATTCCAGTGATTCACGTCCAACTAATCTTGAAAATAGCTCTCTTTATCCCTTCAACATCCAGTGTTTCACTTTCGTTCCTTTGTGTTCTATCCCGAGGTCATATTTGTCATGAGGCATTGTTCATTGTCATTATGTTTCTTATACCAGAGTTAATATTCGTCGTCATTCATCATGGTTGAATGCCACCTTGCACTCTTTTATTTAATATAATCCGTTGATTATGATTTGATTGATGTTCGGTAGTCAAACCTACGATGTTCATCGATGGTCATCACCGATAGTCGAATGTTCGTAGTCGTTCATTGTGCTTCATCATCGAATCTCATCGATTTAATCTAAAATCTTCAACATGGTCGCTAAGGCTCGATTGGTTAAGCCTTTACGCATAACTTTAGTCAAATGTCTTTTTATCTAAAGTCAAATGGACTAGGTTGTTCAATGGTTGCGACCTATTCCGTTCGTTTGACTAAATCCATCCACACTAGGGATGGCAACGGGGACAATCCCCGCTGGGGAGGGGTCCCCGTCCCCGTCCCCGCTAGACCAAAAAATCCCCGTTCCCCATCCCCATCCCCAGCTTCGGGGATAGATTTTCCCCATCCCCGCTCCCCATCGAGGATTCGGGTACCCATCGAGGAGAAAATCCCCGTTTAGGTATATATATACACATATATATGCATATACATACATATATATATATATACATATACATACGTACACACATATATATATATACATATATATATATACACACATACACATACATATACATACATATGTATATATATATATTATGGACCCACATTTAATTTTCGTGGGTATATTAACGGGGAACGGGGATGGGGAGTAGAGGAACGTCCCCATCCCCGCTTCACCCGACGGGGATAGGTTTTTCCCCGTTTGTCCCCCCACGGGGATGAGATTTCCCCATACCCATCCCCTAATAGAGGAAATCCCCGTCGGGGATCAGGGAACGGGGCCACATTGCCATCCCTAATCCACACCCCTTCGTTTCTAACCATTCATTGTATTCAATTCGACTCATCCTTTGTTTTTGGTCGAATCAAAATGTCATTTGTCGATCGTGACTTGAGTCGATCTACCCTTATCTCATCTCAAGTTTAGTCATTCTATTTTATCCTATCTAAGTGAGTGTGTTGATCTCAGATCGACTGTCTCATTAATCCGAAGGAATAATCTCGCGGTTATTTCTTTTCTTTTTAGAGTTCTCTGATTTCATGTGAATGAATCTGAACTTCTAAAATTCATATCTTTTCCATTTGAACTCCAAATCAATCCATTCGACTTCCTAAATTCATCTAGAATTGTGTTCTAATTGAATGTATACATGGTCAAAATCGCCCGTACACCGTTCAAAGTCGTCTCATCCTATTTTGGAGGAATTCCACAAATCATCATTTCATGTGATCTTCTAAACTCAATATCTTTCACATCCTATCTCCGATTCACTCCATTCAGGTTTATAATTCTCCCTAATCAATACTTTAACTAATAATAATCTTTTGTTGTCTTGTTTAATTGTTTTTTCTTTGAGTTTTTGTCTTGTTTTGCGTATCATGTAGAACCTCGCGCTCTTGAAGATTTGAAGGACCTTGCGCAAGACCCAAAAATCTTCGTTAAGAGTTAAAAGGTTTTCCAGAAGCGCAAGAGGCAAGTCACAGCCCCTCCTTGAACATATTAAACCCATGTTTCAAATTATTAATTGCTATAATCCATAGGATTTATTGCATTAGTCCAACTAAACCTATAGTTTATATCTTGTTAGATCCCCTGTCCTTGATGTGTAAACCCAAGTCATGTTTTTGATTCATTTTCCCTTTTCACCCTGAAGTAATCTACAATATTAGCTAGTGTCCTAGTATTGGCACATCTGCTTAGTTATGCTAAAGATGAGTCGTAGAGTAGATTGGATACTTTATTCTCTTTATATTTCCCATATATGTCTCATCTCATGGTATCCTAAAATGATGAAGTAATGTGGAAAATGGTTGAGTTAATAGCATGGTGGGTTCCGGGTGCAAGCAAGGGCATTGGTTGGTCACACTTGGGGCACTATAAGGACCGATCTATGGGATCTATTATAAAGCCATTCCGTACTAACCACAATTCTATTGGGTAAGACCTAATCCAGAGTTTAGGATGTTTCAGCACGTTGCACCGAGCGAAGGGGGCAAGTGCATCACGTATGACTTATACTGACGAGGCACAAAAGAAGGCTTACATTTCCAAAAGGGGACCTACCTATGTCATTACGGGTGAGGTTTCGGTGGAGCGTCGGTGAAACCTAGTGTGGATGTCCTCGTGTTGAGACGGACTTTATAACAGGTTTTGGCATGAGTTTCCATGAAATTGGTCATCTCGATACACTGTGGTGTGCGTGGATGAGTGTGTGACTTGTGGATAAATTTGTACACCTTTGATCGAAGTACAACTTTTTGAAAAGTCCTGCCCGCAGTTATAGGCGAGCTAAGTGATGTTCTCGACAGTTAGCCTAATAATCTGGGTGTGAATGTTTACTGGTTTTGTAAGGACTATTGAGCGAGTGAGCACTGGTATGCTACTCGAGGTAGTGGATAGCATTTACACCATTTACTTTCTGTTAATTAAACTTGATCACCGTAATTGCTTAATTACAAAATGTGCTTTTCTGCAAAATAAGCCATTAGCTTGTCTTTTGATATTATCCTTGCATTATGTTGCATTTGGTGGCTTGTTGAGTATATTTTGTAGTCACCCTTGTTGATTAAAATTTTTAGATATTGAGTTCTATGAAGACGAAGACCTCGGAGTAGTTATCCCAGTTAAAAAGTGAGTCTTGGAGCAAGAAGTTTATCAATCTTTTTATCATTGTATCTTCAGTGTAATAATGTAGCCTTTGAGCTGCAACTTGATTGACGTAAGATGTTTGTCATGTGATGAATATTTTGTAATGTTGATTTCTTATGGAATTTCAATAAAACTCGAAATCAGTTGATTTTGGGCATTACACTGTAGCTACTCTCGGTTCGCAAATACTCATTACCTACTACTAATAGTGTGCACGTGCTAACACTACTGTAAAAAATAAAAGATAATAAATTTATTGAACTTAAAATGAATAATGATTTAAATTAAGATTCAAACTTAAAGAGATCAGTGACAAGTTAAATCATAATAACGTAATAACTAGCGCTGATGAGGCAGAAAGCCACACACAATGTTGTTTCACAAGTCCACTTGAACACATGATCATGTTACTGTGTTATCCAATAAGTATTTTATTGCATTAAATATTTCCCCCGTAGCATTTTTACACATCCAATCCACGGATAATAGTACAACACTCTACAACAGATGCAAAGTGACCATATAACAAGAGCATCAAAAAGAACATAGGATCAGTTGCTCAAATTCCTTGACATTTTTTCTCAACAAATATACATATTCACATTACTCAAATACATAAATCAGAGTTGCAAATGTTGCGTTACAAATACATACACACTAGCTTCTATCGGTTATACTCCCTACACTATGAGTACTAAAGTGATTCAGGTTATAAAGAACTACACACAAATACTCAAAATACAACATGTCAATTCTAGATAAACAAACAAAACCTACAATGATATACTATATATATTATTGGGGGAAAATAATCATGTCAGTAGTAGAGATTAGGCGAACAACTCCGAAGGTCATTTATGAGTCGTTCGGTTTGGAGGAACTAGTGGCGTTCAGCAGAGGCGACCGAAGGCAATGGGAAGGACCAACGACGTTGGAAGGGAGAAGCGGTGATGGGAGGGAGCGATGATGGATGGATGGACCGACGGTGTTCGGCGGTAGTCGGACGACGGTGTCGAGAAGAACTGGCAGCGTTCGGACGACTTAAGGTTTCGCTAGTTAAGATTTGGTCAAGGCAGGCGTGCGAGTGATGAAGGAATAGCGAATCAACGGCTGAGATTTCCCAAAAGGGAATAAAGGGTTGAGATTCAACGAATGGTAGATGATGGTAGAGTAAATTATCCGCCAATTATATAATAGAGTGATTATTTAAATTTTAATTACATATATTTTATTTTATAAGGTATGTAAAGTTACAATATTACAACTTAATTTGTATTGCTATTTTTATCATGCTATATTTCTATTGTTATTTGTAATTTACTTTTATGTTGATATATTTTTATAAATCCTATAAACTATATGTATGTACAACAAATAGCATAGTCCCTTGCCGTACCTAAGTTGCTAATCTCACTACTTGCCTCATTGCCACTAATAAACTCTCAACAAAAATGGGCAGTTTATTCCACCAAACAGAAAATGTAGAGACATTTAGTGCCATAATTGAAAGCTATTTGAGAAAGTTAGTTTTACTAAAAATAAAATACAAAGCAACTGAAAGGATCACCTTAAATACTTCAAGTAGGGAAGAACAAAAAGTCTAAATATGATTGCAATGTAATGATTTTAACCTTGTATTCGACCAAGAACAGATCACTTGCTAGCCCGCCAACAACAGAGTTCATGGGATCATCAGGTGTTGATGCTCAAGTATCTCTTGCAAGTTCACGTGCCCCTAAATGAAAAACAGGTATGTGCTTTACACAAATATGTTTATGCATAATATATTCATATGAAGGCACACTGTAACTCTATCGCTTTTATTCATTAACATGAGCTAAAAGAATTTGAAGTATTGAAACAAAAGAGAATTCATTTCAAGTCCAGCTTTTACCAACATGTTTAACATCTTCCCAAAAGGCACAACATAATCAGAAAAGACAAAGGTATAAGTCTCTATTAAAAATAGCTTAAAGACCATCAGATGGAACCTGTACTACCAATCAGCGTCAATACCTATGCCATCATATATGCAATGTCAAAGGACAGCAAATCACTTAATATCCACAAAATAAATGAGTACATCTCTTCTAGTTCTAAAGAAAAACACCGAATACAATTGCATACTGCTGCTGTAGAGGAGGAGTTGGAGGAAACAAATGACAACCATGCACCACAACCATAATTGAGGAACTGGTTATGACTGCCAGCAAATTAGAAGATGCTGACTCACTACAAGATGCATTGTCACGTGCTAGAGTTAATCTTTCTGTTCTTGATGCTGAAAACAAGAAAGTTGAATCCAAACATGAAACAGAAACCAGTAGCAGCATGAGTCATTTGGCAATTAGCATTGCACTCAGAAATAATTTTCTGGATCCATGTATAAAAATATTGATTTTCGTAGGTCTCTTAAACCGGTCACACGCGAAAGCAAGACTATTTTAACGTACAGTAGTCCTCTTAAAAAACAACATATAAAAATAGTGATTTTGGTTAAAAGTAAGGTATAAAATGGTTTTTATAGTGTATAAACATGACCCGACGAATAATACTGATTATATATAGTGCCACTCCCTGCGAGCAATCGTCATCAAACGAGTAGTTAAGGATGAGTACGTGTGCAGTGCAGACGTGCAGTTTGACAAAACAGCACGCGCACGTGCCTATAGCTTTCACCACCGGCCTCTACGCCGGTATACTTCCAGCTAGGATGAAAATGGAACGGAAACTTTTCATCAATTTTGGAAAAAAACGGAAATGGAGAGGGTTATGCGGAAAACGGATACGAAATTTTTTGGAGCGGAAAAGGAAACAGAATTTTTTAAGCGGAAACGGAAACGAAACGGTGATTTCCGAAAAAACGGATACGGAAAACGGAATATTCCGCATAACAAAAACGGAAAGTTTCCATTTTTACTATTTTTACTACATTATATAGAATATTATATTTTGCTTTTTCATGTTATATAAAACTTTAAAGTATATTCTATTCATTAAATATTGAACATTTTAATTCAAATTAATACGTAATTATTTGATCAAAATAAATAATATACATTCGTTACAACCGAAATAAAATTTGTTTTAAATTTATTATATGTATTTATCATTTATTAATATGTGTGTAAATTGAATATATTTATTTGTTTATCATATTTTTTCATATATTAAGGAGTTTTTAATTTCCGATAGATTTTCGGATCCGTATTCGTATCCGCTCCTTTATTTGGTCCGTATTCGTTTCCGATGCCATCCGTTTTCGTATCCGTTTCCATGATATCCGTATTCATTTTCGTTTCCGTAAAAAAAACACTGAAATGGATATGATAGTACTCATTTCCGTCCGTTTCCGCTCTAGTTTTCATCCTACTTCCAGACATCGTCCGTCCTGTGTCAATGTTTTTGGACGTACGCACGCACGCACATACAACTCGACCACTGCACCACACGGAGCTGCAGTTGCTGGTGCGTGGCGATGCGGTACATGCGACTATGCGAGCCGCCCGTCTACTGCGCGTTTCCAAAACCACGTGACAGAGTACGGTACCTTCTCCCTTCTCGGTTTGTCACGCTCATCTCAGCTCGTACCCGCGTATTTCAGATTGTTATCCCCTAAAACATAAAACTTGTCTCTATGCTACAATTTTTTTGACTACATCCGTAAATTGACACCAAACCAAATATAATGTAGATTTTCAACTTTGCCTTTATCAGATTTTTGGTAGCTAGCGATGATACTTTTGTTAAGCTTTGGCACTGTCATATAGTGAACTACCACGTAGTTTTTATTGGCTTTGATCGTTTTTTTTTCGGGTTGTGCTGCGAGCAATGAGATCAAGACGATGGATCATCTCAGCTGGCGTGGTAAATTAAATCCAGGTAACGTTGTTCTGTCGAAAAAAAGTCTCAGCAAAGCCTTCTAGCTGCTATAGCACATTAGAGAGGCACACGACTAAACAATTGTGATACGTACGTATCGTCGTTCCAGACACATGAAGATTCCATGGAGAGGAAAAAAATATGGGTATCCTGTAAATTCAAAGGGAGGACTTGTATTATGATAATAATAAATTGATTCAATAATTTCTTTTCTTCTTTAATGCAATAGCTATAGTTTGATATAGAATTCATTTCTTAAAATAATGGAAACCTTTCTCTTATAGGAAATGGTTCAAAAATCGCTATTCAACCTTTTGGGTATAGTGAAAAGTGATACCTGTGAAGATCGTGCATTTCAGTTACATTCAGATCCGTTTTGCGAAAAAAATCTTTGGACCCATAAAATGCGGAATTTGTGCATGTGGAAGTTCTCGAGCGAGTGGAGTTGAAAACTGAAGACGAAAGATTTTGACAAAAATGCGGAATAGAATTTGTGGATTCTTGGATATGAAGGAAGATAAATATTCAATGAATTTAAAAGGAAAAAGTCCCTATTTTAACGAATCGCACGTAAGATATCGCTAACACACAAAAAGTTAATGATATTTCATAACTAATAGATTGAGCTGCAACTCGTAGACCACTTGAAAAAGAATATTTATTATTTGAACTGTATCCTATATCCTGCCATAAGAAGACCAATGGGAACAATACTAAAATGGCAATCCATAAAAAAACACCAATACTAAGATATTTTCTTGTCTTTCCCGGATGCTAAGGATAAGAGGATTGAGTCAAAAGAAAAGGCTATTTTGGAGTTTTATCAACAATTTGTTTGTGTAGGAGGGGACCTAGTATTTTCAGAATCCTTATGTCAGTAATTACAAAAGAATTTTTTAACAAAAATGTGAATTAGGAATGATTGATTGACAAAATATGAATCGAAGACTGAATCTTGATATACTTCGGAAGTACGTATCATCATTCCACAGACATGAAGATTTATTACACTATATATAGCTACACAAGATTTAAAGTCGATATGTTAATTGAATGTGCACTTTATAGATCATTTTTACAACTATTTAAGAGTGTGCAATGACACATTAGAAATCATAAAGGTTGGCGGGATGGGCGCCCCGCCGGCCTGGCCACGCCGCCTCTTTTTTTTGCCCATCCGATTGTCATCGTGCGTTCTAATTCGACACGGGCGTGCGCCTGCTACTCAACAATCTCTCGCCTCGATCCCATCACAGTCATCATTATTTTTTTGCAGATGTTCGATATCGCTGCGTGGAATTTGACCGTTCGTTCCTCATCCAGTCCGACGGTCCTTCCCATTCCCCCCCACACCGCTCAGCCACCCGTACTGCTGAGCCTCGGTTCCCCATCACGACACCACGCCGCAATGCATCCACCGGCACTGCTCCCGCTCATTGCTCGGTCGTGGCCTCCGATGGTAGGCTGTCAGCCACTCCCCATCCCGGTCTTCCACCCCAACGCCATTCCTAGGTAGGCTGGAGATGGCCGCCGTGCCGCCGCAATCCTCGCCGTCCGTTGCTCTGGCCGCGCCCCCATCCCCTGCTCCCTTTCCTTTCCTGACGATTCTATGACTCGTGCCGACATGGTTGGCACGCCGCCGCTGGTCTCACCGACCCTTGGTCCTCCCAGAATGGCCACTGCGCTGCCGCCACACTCATTGCCCAACCTTTGTGCTCACTGGCGGTGATCGGGGGCAGCGTCGGCCGCATCGGCGTGGCACCAGGCTAGGATGGATGTGCATTGGCGGAGGTGCTGGTGGTCAGTGCGGATGGGGGTGGCCAGCCGTGGTGAGGGCAACGGGGGACGCCGCTATAGCTGCCGCCGATGCAGCAAGGTGTACGGGTCCTCTACGCCTAGTCCTCACCGTCGTGCCATGCTGCACTCGGGTCCTCTGCAGGTCGGTTTTTGTCTTCTATCTACATCGTGTGCTCTGCCCTGCTGCTCGAGGTACAATTGTTCTTGTGTTGTGTTCCATCTACGTCACGTCGTCCCTGCAGTGTGCTGCTCGAGGTATGGTTGTTCCTGTGGCTGGGGCTCGGTTATTGGTGAGAAAAGTGTGTTGCACTGTTTGCTGGGTTGGTGCCCTTCTAGAGCTCATTGATGGCTGCCTCTGTGCCACATGTTCTGTGGGGGTGACCACATCTCATCTGAAGATTATATTATCTGGTCATTGTGAAAGGTGTCATCTCTCTACCATTTCTCCCATTCCACTACATGCCCCACCTCGGACACATCGTGAGCTCTTATCCCCTTTCACTGCACCTCCTGCGTCGGCCATGTTGTGTGCTTCAGTTCTTTTTTATTTACCATGGTTCTAATGTGATTATGCTTCCTAGGCCTATGTTTGTCACGATGCTGAGAGGATGCTTGTTTTCCCTATTGTTTGGGAGCATGTGGTTTTGATGGTGATTGTGCTTCTGGTGTGCTTATGCTTACTAGGCCTGTGTTTGTCATTTCCTGTGTGTTTGAGAGGTGCATGATGCTGAAAGAATTATTGTTTGAGAGCGCATGGTTCTAATAGTGATTGTGTTTATGATGTGGTTATGTTTTCTAGGCCTGTGTTTGTCATTTCTTTTGTGTTTTAGAGGTATGTGGTGCTCAGAGAATGGTTGTGTTTCCGTGTTGTTTCGGAGCACATGGTTCCGATGATGATTGTGTTTTTGGTATGGTTATAGTTTCTGCAACTGTGTTTGTCGTTTCTTTTGGGTTTCAGAAGTGCGTGATTCTGAGAGGATGTTTGTTTTTTCTAAATTAGGTCAACATTTTAGGGATTTGTGCTTTTAGTTGGTTGTTGTATGTCTTGTGCTCCCAGGCTTTGGTATATACTATGGTGGAATGGATCTGCTCGGAGCATGTTGTTGTTGATCTTGTCAAATCCATGTGGTCGTTATCTTATATGGCCACCTAGGGTCGCCTACAATCTCTACTGTAAGGGTGGTAAAGTCTCTATTCCTTCTTTTAGAAATTCGCCGCCTTTCTTGTCTTGTTTGCTTGGATTTGACGGAGGCTCTCATAGCAAACATTTCCTCAGCAAAATTAGGCAGTATAACTCGCTGTTTGCGTTCACTTCTATGGGTGATGATATAGACAGAGATATTAATACCAGGAGTGGTCCATATGTGTTCAAGGTTAATGGCCAGGTGCACCGCCGCATAGGTTCCCTCTTGCCTAATAGTGATTCATGCTTGAAATTTGCACAGTTGTACATATACGATACATCGAACGGGGCGCAAAATAGAATGCAAGCTGTTATTAATGAGGATGGTGGTGGCGAATGTTTATATGTTGCCATTGCTGCTGGCTTAATGCATATGCTAGATGAGTGCAACCCTTTGGTGAAGCAGTTCTGAATAGCAAGGGACCGTCTGTGTGAACACGACGATGAGCAGTTAGCTATTAGGATCGTGGGCGCAGATAGAGATGGTCCTATTCAGTATGAACTTCCATCTTCTAATGAGCTTGCTGGTCTTGTTGTTGGTGATTTTTCCTTAGAAAATTACAAACGTGATATAATTGTTCGGAGTACCCTAGGTCCTCTCCACCGTGTGTCAAGCTTACACCCTGCCTTTATGGCGCTACAATACCCTTTGCTGTTTCCGTAGGGCGACCAGGGTTTTTAGCTTGGTATAGGCTACATGGGAGTTGATTTGGGTCGTATTGGTATACATACTAATGTTACTATGCAAGAGTATTATTGTTACTGTTACCACTACCGAAGAGATAGGTTTAAACCTTTCGTATGTTGCGGTAGATTGTCATCACAAGCACATGTTTCTTGTTTTGCATGTGTTGAGGAGGGTAGGCTCACATATATTGCTGACCATCAAGCTGATTTTAGATGTGAGCACTTTCAAGGAATCAGTGATGCTGTGAGCAAAGGGTGTTTAGACGGTAACACCATAGGTAAGCGGAGAATTCTTCATGCAAGTTTTACTAGTGGTAGGAGATACATGCAATAAAACTATCAGGATGTGATTGCTATTTGTCGTGTTTATGGTGCCCCTGATTTGTTTATTACATTCACGTGCAGTCCCTAAATGGAAAGAGATCGCCGAGGCATTAGAATTTGAAACAAGGCAACATGCAGTGGATAGATCTGATATTGTGTGTAGGGTTTTCAAAATGAAGTTAGATGAGTTGCTTGGGGACATCCTCTCAGGAATTCCTTTTGGCCCTACTCAAGCTGGTCTGTCCCTTCTATATTTGGTTTCATTTTCTTTTGGATTGTTGTCAGATTTTTCGATGTTGATGGTCCTTATTTTTGGTTTGTTTGTAGCCTTGTATAGCGTGGAGTTCCAAAAGCGTGGGGTACCCCATGTTCACATATTAGTTTGGTGTAATACGCAACACACTGATGTTGTAGCTTTCACTGTTGATACGTACATTTGTGCTGAGGTTCCAAGTCCTGAGGTTGATGAGTTAGGCTATCTATTGGTTGAAGAATTTATGGTGCACGGTCCATGTGGTGATGCTAATAGGAAATGTTCGTGCATGAAAAAGTGTGTTTGCTCTAAACGATATCCTAAAGAGTTTTGCTTGGAAACAACTATAGATGGAAATGGCTTTGTTGTTTATAGACGACATAATGGTGTTAGGTTTGTTGTCAAAATGGTATTAGACTTGATAATAGATCTTTTGTGCCATACAACATGAAGCTGCTAAAAAAATATGAGGCTCACGTCAATGTTGAGTGGTGCAATAAATTGAAGGTCTTAAAGTATTTCTTTAAATATGTAACTAAAGGTCCTGATCATGCTAATATTAAGTTCAGTAGGTTGCGAAAGAGAAAACATGATGCTATTAGTAATGCTGATGCGGCTAGCGAACCTAGATGCGGTCCTGATGATGGCTATATTAATGATGAGATCATGGAATTCCTTGACTATAGCTACCTATGTGATAAAGAGTGTATTTGGCAATTATTTGTCTTTGACATCCACTTTAGTACTCCCGCTGTTGAGCGTTTAGCATGCCATTTGCCTGATATGAACACTATTACATTTCGTCCAACTGATGATCTGACTCGCTTGGTGTCAGGGCCTTTTTTCCTGAAAACAACACTTACTGAGTGGTTCACTGCTAATAGAATGTTTCCTGAAGGTCATGAGCTTACTTATTGTGAGTATCCTAATAGGTTCACGTGGGATGCTGGCGAGAGGTTCTGGAAAAGAAGAGGTCATAGCTACAAAATAGGTCGCATGTTCTATGTCTATCTGTCCGCAGGCGAGTGTTATTTCATGCGGATGCTCCTTATGTACGTTAAGGGAGCAACCACTTACGAGGACATTAGAACATATGAGGGTACTATTTATGCGAACTTTAAGGATGCGTGTGTGGCGAAAGGGTTCCTCGGCGATGACCAGGAATGATTTATCCTTATGATGAGGCTGTGCAATGAGGTGGCGGTGCACAACTTAGATCGTTGTTCGTCATGATGCTCATTCACTGTGGAATCTCTGATGAACGCACCTTCTTTGACAAGTATTGGCCTTCCATGTCTGATGATATCCTATTCGTGTTGCAGAGAACACTCGCTAATCCTTCGTACATTGTTCCTACAGAGCAGCTTAAGACCATGGTTCTAGAAGATTTACATGCGCTTTTCATACGAAATGGTTTTGCTATGTCTGCCTATAACCTTCCCTCTTTTGTTAGTCCTGCTTTTTCTACCTTTGACAATCAACTGCTTCATGATGAAATGTCGTATGATTTTGTTGATTTGGCATCAAAAGCTCTTGTGCTTTGCAGCCAACTTAATACTGATCAGAAACATGCTTTCGATTGAATTATTCATAGTGTTATGCGAAAAGAGGCATCATTTTATTTCATGTCTGGTCATGGTGGGACTGGTAAAACCTTTCTCTGGAATTGCATTGTGATGCATCTTAGTTTGGAAAAAAAGATCGTACTTACTGTAGCTTCTTCAGGTGTAGCCTCGCTGCTTTTTCTTGGAGGCCGAACAACCCATTCTAAGTTCAAAATACCTATAGATGTTGATCAATCGTCGGTTTGCCATGTCAAGTGTGGTACCATGCTGGCGAACCTTATTAAATCAACGTGTCTCATTATATGGGATGAGGCTCTTATGACCCATCGTCGTTGTTTTGAGGCTTTGGATAGGACACTACGTGATATCCTTGGTGAAGATGATCCTTCTGCTGCTTAATGCCCCTTTGGCGGCATGGTGGTTTTGTTGGGTGGCGATTTCCGCCAAATCCTACATGTGGTTGAGGGAGGTGTTCGGTCAAAAACCGTTGATGCGACAATTATTAATTCTGCTTGGTGGTGTCATGTTCACATGCTACGCTTAGTGGTTAATATGCGCCTTCAGAACCCTTCATTAGATCCCGCGTCGCAGTCTGAACTGGCAGAATTTAGCAGATGGGTTCTTTCTATTGGGGACAGTACTGCTGCAGTATTTTCACGTGGGGACGATAGCGAGCCATCATGGGTTACTATTCCTGATGATCTATTAGTTGTAGATAATGCTGATAGGATTGCTACAATTGTTTCTGCTGTTTATAATGACTTTGCTAGGCAGTATAGGGACCCTTCTTATCTACGTGACCGTGCAATAGTATCTCCAACAAATGATGTGTGCAATGATATCAATAATTATGTCCTAAAATTGGTTCTTGGTAATATTAAACACTACTATAGTTCTGACTCTATATCGAATGCATCAGAAAAACTTGATGATATGGATGTTCTTTATCCTGTTGAGTTTTTGAATACAGTTAAAGTAAACAATTTCCCTGATCATGAACTGTCTCTTAAAGAGGGTGCTCCTATAATGTTGCTTAGAAACTTAGATCAGTCTGCTGGTTTATGCAATGGTACTCGACTGCTTGTTACTGACTTAGGTGACTAAATGATTGGTGCAATGATTATAGCTGGTTCTAATATTGGACAAATAGTGTATATCCCGCGAATATCTTTGACTACTTCAAACAAAAAATGGCCTTTCACGTTACAACATCGTTAGTTCCCCGTACGTGTTTGCTATGCTATGACTATAAATAAGAGTCAGGGGCAGACTTTAGCTGCAGTGGGGATTTACTTAAAAAATCTAGTGTTTTTGCATGACAATATGTAGCTATATCGCGGGTGACATCACGCAGTGGTCTAAAAATACTTATTGAGAATGACGATGGAAATTGTGCCTCCTGTACTAGAAATATTGTGTACCGAGAAATATTTTCTACTATTACATAGCCGCTACATTGTGATGTGGCACGTTGTCTATGTGCGCGCTTCTTTGGCATGGGCATGTTATTTGCTCATGTTTCTATTGATCTTGTGATGTGCTCCTTCTGTTTCTCGTGAGGTGCTTTTTGAGTAGCCTATTTCATACCTTGTCTTTACTTTTAGTTCATTGGCCTACATATTGAATCTCCTCTCTACTGTTTTGTAGATGGCTTTCGATTTGCTGTCTGATGTTTCTCCCATGGGTAAGCATTGGTGTATCTGTGCGAGAGTCACAAGAATGTGGGATTATTGTGGAGCTCGTGATAATCAACCTCCCATACATGTTGATCTTGTTCTTGTAGATGAAAAGGTTATTTCTTTTCACTTCGATGCATTCACTTTGTTCTGTGTTTCAGGTATTAATGTTTGCTTTGCTTATTTTAACAGGGCAACGAAATGTGCACAAAAATACTAGGAGCACATGCTGATAAGTTCAAGGAAACCATAAAGGAATCGAAAATCTATACATTCACTAAATTTGTTGTTGTCCCTTGCAAGCCCGCTTACAAACTGTTCCCTAACAAGTATATGCTTAGGTTCACACCATGGACTCAGGTGGATGAGCTGAAAGATGTGCTGGATGATTTTCCAACCTATGTTTATACATTGGTACCTTTTCTCAACCTTTCTTCTCGGGTTGGGCTACAAGAATATTTCACTCGTATAATTCTTAGTGTCTCCCTGATTAATTAATTTCATATGTTGCTATAAATTATCTGCACTGATGGTTTGTCACATCCTAGATGTCATCGTTATGATCGTTGGAGTATCCAAGATAGCCTATGTTAGAATGTCGGCTAATCCATCAGACACGCCTAAAAGAGTCATTGTTTTAAGAGACTTGCGGTATGAGTAGTCCTTTCAGTTTTTTCCTTTTACCTTGATGCATAGACTCATACTGATGATTCTCATCATTACGCCCTTTATTAGTAACATTGAAGTTAAGCTTGTGTTGTGGGGTCATCGAGTGGTTGAGTTCGAAGGGGACTTAGTGCATGAGTTAGGACAGAAGCATCCTATTATTGGTATTTTTGTTGGTACTCTCATGAAATCATACAACAATTGGTATATGTTATCATGTCTTTGTATGCTGCTTTTTACAACTTATCTGGTCCTTATGTGATTTGTACATGTTTATATTTAGGCGAAGAAACTTTGAGCAGTGGATCAGCTTGTAGATGGTACCTTAATGAAGATTTACCTAAGATCAATACATTCTTTGAAAGGTTTGTCTCATTCTGTTCTATAAAACCTAAATAGTTAGGCATGATCTTTGGCCATGATCACAGTCTAGATAGCTAGGGTATGTATTTGTATAGCATGCACTCGTGTTTGTTTGCCAAGCTTTAGATAGGGAGCTTTTTCTGCAGTAAATGCTGGACTTTCCTTGAAAAAATATCAGTTATGTGAAGTGTGGTGGTTTAAAACTTGTGTGATAGCCATGGCTGCCACTTGATAACCAAGGAAAATTACCTTTGTACAACATGTTGGTTGCACAAACCTCTCAAGGATCTTTTCAACAAACAGAGTTATGCTCTGCTACTAAACTGCTAATTTAGAGTGTTGTTAATATAATGGTTGTGTGATGTTCTTAGAATTGTTCTCCTATGCTCAACTGCAAACTAATTCAAAAATGGCATGCTTCTGTGTATAGTCCCCCCTTAGGGCAGCTCTTGTCTCTTGCTCTCTCTGCTACTTTTCTTTATTTACGCCCTAAATAGAACTCTGTTTCACTTGTTCTCTGAACCAACATCATTGTGTAAGCCTAGTCTGGTAAGTTTTATGTTTTACTTTGGGTTGGATTTGTGTCTTAGATCTATTGTACGTAGAATGTGACTAGATCGATAGGGATAGAAAATACAATAAGATTGGCCCATCAGCCTAGCCCGCATGTGTTTTCATTTGTAGGATATGTTTGAACAGATTGTGCTTGCTTTAATTGCTTTATTTTTCTACGCTTCCCTTCTTGGTGAAACGTGTTAGGTTGGTGTGCTTTCCCTGCCAACTAAGAAAAAAGAAACTGGATCTATAGTTTTTGCTTGACAGGCTTTGGTTTGGAAGTTGAGCTTTCTTTGAAAGACTATTGGATTTATGAGTTGTAATAGTTTAGAGCATATTGGTTGCATCAAACCACTCAAGAATCTATTCGATGGACACAATCAAGCTTTGCTACCAAACGTTAGAGTGTTTTTGACAGAATGTTTGTGTACGGCTCTAATTATTATTTGCATCTTTGTTCTTTTGTTTGTGAAAATGAAACAGCTTAAATGAGGATCACACAAAAATCTAATGGATTTTCTCTAGAGCTGAGTCTTTCCCTTCATCACACCCTCCAAACAGTCTCCAAAAAAGGACAGTGCTGAACTTAAGAACACTGGTCCTTGGGAAGTAGAGGTTTTTCTGAGCATATTTTTTATGTTTCAGTGATATAGATTAGGTCCATCATGTTGATTTTACAATGAGATAGATGCTTATTCAAGCTCTGATCTACAGAACCGTGCGTACATATGCAAAGTGACTGTCACCAATCTGAGCCCTTCACAGTCATGGTGGTTCCTATCGTGCTCCCGTTGCCACAAGACAACCACTTCGTATGGATCTGGGTATAAATGCTCAGGGCACTATCAGACAGTGATAACTATTCCAAAGTATTGTACATTCCATTTCGTAAGGTTAATTGAATTTGCGTGGTCTATCTACTATAATGACCATCATTCTATATTGTACATGTATCGCTTGTGCCTTATTGGCACTAATGGCAACAGTTCAGTCGAGTTTGTTCCATTTGGTCAAGTAGCTCAACAAATTATTGGACGTACAATCATGAATCTGCTTAGATTTAACAGCGGTTCAGAGGGCATCCCACGGGAAATACCGGCCATCGTGTCCTAGAAATACTTCTTCATTGTCACTGTTATGGAAAGAAGCTTACTGCAGCGGAATATTTCCTTCCAAGTTAATTCCATTGATGTTTTTTTTGGGAAGGCAAGGTGTCATGCCACTGCTCGCTGTAACAGCGCCTTCTGTGTCGCATGTAGATGGCTCTCTTGTACATGGTGAGTCTGATGGTGCAGAAGAGATTCATT